>BPTQ01000007.1:114977179-115353646 GCA_019973895.1 Chrysanthemum seticuspe
AAAACTGCAAAATGACTTGAAAATTGGAAATGAGAAAATCACTCACATGTGTCCAGCTGGTGTTGCAGGCTAAACCAGACCCAATCCTATGCTAACCTATTCTATTTCAACCCATCCAACTGCTCTGCATCACCCACATACCATCACCAAGTTCAAACAAGCCTAGTTTGACTTTCATTGACCATTTCACAAAGTTGATTGAAACTGTAATGCAAGCTTATCAAAAGCTATATAGAGCTTATATAAACTTACTTGGGCTCAGAAATAAGCTATTAACAGATTATTCATAAGAATTTGAAACTGGAAATTGTAACAGTGAACAAAAAACTTGGAATTTATATAAAAACTAGGATTGGAACTCAAAAGCACCTTACAATGAAGAATTAACTTAAGTGAGATACAAAGAAACTGAAATTACAACATTTGTAATTAAACTAAGACATTAATTTAAAAAACGACATGAGGAACATTACTAAAACTAGCTACCCTCCTCCTTATTGCTTCATCCTCTTCCTTTTATGCACCAAAAGCTTTCTCTCTCCAAAATGAGCAGTTCCTACCTGTCTTTTTGACCATTGGATGACTTGAGGAGATTATAGCCCTTTGATCATTTTTTGGCGGGAAATGGTTTTTTAACAGCTGTGGGTTGAGTGAAAAAGGAGGAGGAGCATTTAATGCCCTTGGAAGGTTGTTGAGGAGGGGGGAACAAGAAAAGTGGAAAGGTGAGGAGGGGGGATGGGTTGCAGGGCTAGATGTTGGGGAAGACAGTGAAAAAGGCGGGTAGGGGCGTTTGTTTGACTTATCTGTTTGACTTGGGCAGTATTATGAAGGGGTCCAAAATGCAAAGGGTCACAAGGTTTGGCAGGGTCCATTTGGTTAATGACAAGGGCCAAGGTTGTATTAAAGGTTTAATAACATAGGGACCTCTTTGTATTTTTTGAATTTTGAGGGACCAAAGCTGCCAAATTGCAAAGTTGTTCCAAGGGACCATAAGTGACAAGTTCCAATAGTACAAGGGCCAAACTTGACATTTTCAATTTTCCAAGGGCCATTTTTGCCAATTTTGAAACTTGGAGGACCAAACTTGTAATTTCTCAAAACTTTTGATATTTTTCACCAAAGGACTAATTTTGACAACTTATGATTTTAAAAGGACCTTTGGTGATTTTTCGTTTGAAATTATGTGCTCAGGGACTATTTCTGACAATTTTTGAAACTTGGGGGACTGAAACTGCAAATTAGCTCATTTTTCATCTGATTTTAAACATTTTGCATCTGAAACACATAAAATGCAATTTTGGAATATTTTCAGTATTTTGATGCATTTCTGAGCATTTTTAAACATTTTGCAGTTCAGATTGACCCAAAAATGATGAGTATTTACACACTCATCAATCCCCCACACTAAACTATTGCTAGTCCCTAGCAATCTTTTGAGAAAAACTTAATGGATTTCAATCTCTTTACCAAAAGCCATTACTTCTGGAGTAGCCAAATGTTTTAGTTCAAGTAAGAACCTTGGTACACTGATAACCAAATGATTTTGAGCAAATCATAAGCTGTAAACGGATTTGATTTGTCTTTACCAGAAGCCGTTTGCTCTGGACTAGCCAACTCTTAGATAAATTATCAGTATTATCTTTGGTGAGCTGATTACCAATTATGGTTTTTCCACTGCCTTTACCACAAGCCATAAACTTGCGGGCTAGCTAACTCTTCACTTTTTAGGATATGGTGAGTTGAATACCATACAATTTTGGGCAAATTGCAAGCCGTAAATGGATTTGATATATCTTTACCAAGAGCCGTTTGCTCCTGGATTAGCCAATCCTTTTGTTTATTAGACATGGCGGACTGATTACCATATGCTGAGTAAGTGAAAAACACTTACTCCAAAAAAAATTTTGGCCAAAAACAGGGGAATTGGGTGGATAATACATGATAAAATTCGTGAGAATTCCCCCCCACACTTAGAAATGAATATTGCCCTCAATATTCAAAGTACCGGCGGTTATGCCGAAACAAAGAACGTAAAAGGGAAATACTACGGCCATTATTTGAAATTATTATTTTTTTTTTATTTTTATTTTTTTTATTTTTTACTTATATATATAACATGTGGGGTAACTCCCCCACACTAGGGTGGTACACACGGGTGAAAACCCATGTTTAGCTACTGTTTTTGATTACCGAGTCGCTAGCTTGACTCGACCCCGAATTAATTGGTTCATGGGGAAGCAAAGTGGAAGAGACAATCTCCATCGGACTTTCATTAAAAATGTTTGGACAAACATTTGAAGTACGTGAAAGTTCCACACCGATGAGATATACATAGAACCGGCTCAAAAATGATAATTGAAAATGCCGGGATCAAAGATAGTGTCTTCATTCCCGAAGGAGTGAAGATGAAGAGAAATGATAAGATATTTGAGGAAAGGAAGAAAGGTTTTGATAACAATCAAGATCCATTCTTCATCCTCAAATGTAGACATATCGGGAGGAAGGGTGAAGGTAGTATCATTGATAAGCAAACTCGTATGATAGAGTACACCTTCCTCCGAGCCAATATCATCCTCAAGATCAAAATAGAAATGATCATGTTCCGGAGGAGATATGTCATGAGAGAGTTCACCGGAGAACTCTTCATGAAGAGAATCATTCACATGAAGTGAAATTGTGAACTCTTGTTCCATTGTGGGCTCATCACTATCCTCAATCTGAGTGTCAAAGAGTGGATTCTCAGAAATTAAAGTGAATTCAGAGTCGAATTCAAATAGAGGATTGGTGAAAGTAGCTTTGAATGTTTCGGGAACAAAGTGATCAACATTCTCTATTGGACTGTTGGGATAAGAAGTGAGTGAACGATCATTGATGTGAGTGAGTTCATCGGTGAACTCCTCAAGAAGATGATCAGCATCAGATTGTGGGAGTGATGCCTCAACATACTCGATGTTTCCATAGGAAGCACAATCGTCGCTACAATTGGAGAAAGTTTCAAAATGATCTTTTGAACACTCAAGAGGGGAAGAAGAATCACACATATGGTCAAAAGTTCCCTGTGACTCTCTCGGGATTGGGATAAGGTTCTCAACACTAGACTTTATGAATTCGTCCGATTCCTTTTTAGGAACAGTGTCAAGATGCTCGTCCCCCATGTTCAGAGAGTGAGTGGGAGCTTCGGGTGTGATAGCAGTTGTTTGAGATGAAATCTCAACTGCTGGGATATTAACTGACTGAGGGAGTTGAGAAATAATATTCTTAAAAGAAATACTCTCCTCGTCATCGTCATATAGAGCTGCCTTAAGAAATTGGGAACGCCTTAGAGCTGCTTGCTCTAGGACTAATAATTCTTCCCTAGATTTACGGGCCTCTCGCTCTTCGGCAAGCAATTCTCCCATGGTCTTTTCACCACTCACTTGATTCTTAAAGTTACTAATCATATCATCAAGTGTTTTCATTGCGGTTTCAAAATCTTGGGAGATTTCTTGAGACAACGGCTCAGGTGGAGTTTGAACCGTATAGTGCTGTGGAGGTTGGATATTGTCAAATATGTGAGAGTCATGATTGTTACAAGGAAATGGATTCCCTATTTGACAATCAGAGCTGAAATGGGGACCTCCACAGTTCTCACAACAGTAAAACTATTGAGTCTGGACTGGTGAATCATATGGATTTTGGTCACAACCAAAGTTCTGAGCATCACCGGAAAACTGTTCATAGACAAACGTGTTTCCGGATTGGCACTCAAATCCTTGGTGTGGGCCTCCACAAAATTCACAACAGTTATGTTGATTATATGAAGATAAGTCGGGCTGTGGTGGGTAATTGGAAAAGTTTGAGGGGTCGTTAAATGAGTTCGGATTATGATCATAATCAAATGAATTCCTCGAACCACAAAACAAACAACTCCCGTTATGAATATCATTACCACATTGTACACACGTACACCAACGACAGGGTGAACCAAAAAGAGGCTCACCACAACCGACACAAGGAATAAACGATTTAATTTGACAGTTATGAAAAGGAATCAGTTCATTCAAAGAATCAACAAAACCAACATGATAATCCGAATGACTATCAAGTCTCGAAGAACATTTTGAAAAATCCGGGGGTGGGACAAGTGGTGTGCTCTGAGAGCTAGCAATTTCCACCACTTCCGTTATGGTCTCTGGTTCTGGTTCTTGAGAAACGTGAAGATCAGGCAAGTCATTCTTGCTAGTCACCGGTCTAAATTCTGCATGTTTGCTTTTAACCGTAAATCGTGAAAGTTTAGGATCAATTCTAGACGGCTTAGGAGCAATTGAGGGGTTAGGTCTTTGGATAACCGTAGGTTGGACGTATTTAGCACTTCCATTATCAGAGGGAAGTACCTGGTCCTTTGTCACCTCGGTTTCTCGTTCCATTTCCCTACGCAGAATTAATGGATCATCACGAACAACACGAATTCTAGACATTTGTGATAAAGTCTGAAGTTTTTCAACTTCGTCCCAGAATTCGTCCTCGAGAGATTCCATGAGAATAGAAGAAGTTAGAATCAAATGGATAGAGGGTAAAGAGATCAAGAATCAAAAAGGGTAAGAGGGTAAAGAGGAATATTTTTGGTATTTTTGAAAAACATGATGCAAAAACAAAGAATGAAAATATTTTTGGGTTTTTGATTTTTATAAGAAAATATAAATACATAAAGATGGTATAAACAAGGAGTGAATATTCAAATCACTAATCTGCAATGGATCACCCAACGAATAGTGATCGAGAGATTTGTACGGAAAAAGGGATTGAATGATATTATAACTACAGAAATAGCCTATAATTACAAAGGCTTAAATGCAAATTAAAAAGGATTAAAAAGATAAAAAAATATTAAATAAACGCTACCACTACTTTTAAAATTGATGAACGTTTAAAACTTAAAACTTACGTTTAAATAAAATTACGTAAACGTACAAAATAAAAAGTGAGATCTAAGAAATAAAAGTCCTAAAAATATGAAAATGACATTTTTACAAACCTAATGATAAAAGAAAATATTTAGAAAAAGAAAATTATTTTTATAACTATTAAATTAATTATTATTAATTAAAAACTATTTTTAACTATTAAATAATTACCTAAAATACAAGAAAATATAAAATAAAGCTAGAAAAATAAAATTATGACTTGTAAAAATCTAAAATAACAAAATAAAATTTTCAAAACTATTTTTATATTTTTCTGAATATTTTTCTATTTTCTATGAATTAAAAACTATTAAAAACTAATTAAATTATTTAAAAATACAAATTTAACTAAGAAAAATCTTGAAAAATATTTTTTTGTCTTTTTATATTTATCTTAACTTAAGAAAAATGAAAAATTATTTTTTTTGAAGCTTTTCTTAATTAATTGTATTTAAAGCTAATTAAAAAGGCCTAAAAATTAATTTAAATGCAGAAAAATAGCAAACCAACTTGGAAAAATCTGAAAAATTCAAGATAAGCTTAAAATAATATGAGGAATCTAGGAAACATGGAAAAACATGTGGTTGTGTGGAGGAAAATGAGGCTGCTATGTCAAGTGCTTGGAAATAAGCACTCTAAATAAGCAAATGCACACAACTGATGACCAAACTGAAATAGAAGCTTCAATAAGCTAAAATAACTCTAAAGCAACTAAAAACAACAACCCATAACCTCTGGATTGCAAGATACCAAGATTTGATGAAATCACTAATATGCAATGGATCACCCAAGGAGTGAATATTCAAATCACTAATATTCAATGGATCACCCAACGAATAGTGATCGAGACATTTGAACGGAAAAAGGGATTGAATGATATTATAACTACAGAAATAGCCTATTCAAATCACTAATATGCAATGGATCACCCAACGAATGGATCACCCAACGAATAGTGATCGATCACCCAAGGAGTGAATATTCAAATCACTAATATGCAATGGATCACCCAACGAATAGTGATCGAGACATTTGAACGGAAAAAGGGATTGAATGATATTATAACTACAGAAATAGCCTATAATTACAAAGGCTTAAATGCAAATTAAAAAGGATTAAAAAGATAAAAAATATTAAATAAACGCTATCACTACTTTTAAAATTGATGAACGTTTAAAACTTAAAACTTACGTTTAAATAAAATTACGTAAACGTACAAAATAAAAAGTGAGATCTAAGAAATAAAAGTCCTAAAAATATGAAAATGACATTTTTACAAACCTAATGATAAAAGAAAATATTTAGAAAAAGAAAATTATTTTTATAACTATTAAATTAATTATTATTAATTAAAAACTATTTTTAACTATTAAATAATTACCTAAAATACAAGAAAATATAAAATAAAGCTAGAAAAATAAAATTATGACTTGGAAAAATCTAAAATAACAAAATAGAATTTTCAAAACTATTTTTATATTTTTCTGAATATTTTTCTATTTTCTATGAATTAAAAACTATTAAAAACTAATTAAATTATTTAAAAATACAAATTTAACTAAGAAAAATCTAGAAAAATATTTTTTTGTCTTTTTATATTTATCTTAACTTAAGAAAAATGAAAAATTATTTTTTTTGAAGCTTTTCTTAATTAATTGTATTTAAAGCTAATTAAAAAGGCCTAAAAATTAATTTAAATGCAGAAAAATAGCAAACCAACTTGGAAAAATCTGAAAAATTCAAGATAAGCTTAAAATAATATGAGGAATCTAGTAAAAATAGAAAAACATGTGGTTGTGTGGAGGAAAATGAGGCTGCTATGTCAAGTGCTTGGAAATAAGCACTCTAAATAAGCAAATGCACACAACTGATGACCAAACTGAAATAGAAGCTTCAATAAGCTAAAATAACCCTAAAGCAACTAAAAACAACAACCCATAACCTCTGGATTGCAAGATACCAAGATTTGATGAAATGAGTTATAAGCTAAAAACAGTTTCTGGGGCCAACTTTAAGCAGAAGAATAAGCACATGAATAAGCTGGAAACTGAAAAGCAAACAAAGGATCCTAAAGAAGACCTGGGTGAGAGCTTGTAAACCAAAAAGGAGACCTAGAGGAGCTCTGATAAGCTTTGTGCAAGAGCTGCAAAAACTGCACAAGTCCTGTGCAGCTCAGTGCCCTGCACAGGGCACTTAATCCCATTTTGACAAGCTTATTTGGGGCTTAAACAAAATTGACAAAATTATACAAAATTGACAACAATAAACTAGAGCAGTTGAACTTTTTATAGCCACAAGTTATACTTGATTTGACCCATAAATGAACCCATGAAAAATCATTTTAGATTGGCCAAAACTGAGTTTTCACTAAATTGACTTTTTTGACAGATTAAGAAAGTTGACTAATTTGAAGTTTGATCTTGATTTATAGGCTGAATATGATGTTAATTAATGAAATAACACTAATGCAAGCTAGTTCTAAGATGTTTAAGCACAAAATCAGTTTTTGTTTTGACAACATTACAACAGTTAAGCTATAAAGACAGTTTTCATGGGATTTTGAATTTGGTGGTTTGTAGTTACAAAATGAAGACAGATATGATTTTAAATGAACTAAACAAGCATGGAACAACAAGTCCTACTTACTGGGTAAACCTCTAGTGCAGTTTACACATCAAATCCAAACACAACTATAGCAACTGATATACATCTAAAACTGAGATAAACTCTGGACTAGCTTATTATACCACTTATACCAAGTCTAGTTACCCTAATTAGAACTAAATAAACATATTTGAACTACAAATGACCACAGATACAAGTACCAACAAAAACTGCAAAATGACTTGAAAATTGGAAATGAGAAAATCACTCACATGTGTCCAGTTGGTGTTGCAGGCTAAACCAGACCCAATCCTATGCTAACCTATTCTATTTCAACCCATCCAACTGCTCTGCATCACCCACATACCATCACCAAGTTCAAACAAGCCTAGTTTGACTTTCATTGACCATTTCACAAAGTTGATTGAAACTGTAATGCAAGCTTATCAAAAGCTATATAGAGCTTATATAAACTTACTTGGGCTCAGAAATAAGCTATTAACAGATTATTCATAAGAATTTGAAACTGGAAATTGTAACAGTGAACAAAAAACTTGGAATTTATATAAAAACTAGGATTGGAACTCAAAAGCACCTTACAATGAAGAATTAACTTAAGTGAGATACAAAGAAACTGAAATTACAACATTTGTAATTAAACTAAGACATTAATTTAAAAAACGACATGAGGAACATTACTAAAACTAGCTACCCTCCTCCTTATTGCTTCATCCTCTTCCTTTTATGCACCAAAAGCTTTCTCTCTCCAAAATGAGCAGTTCTCACCTGTCTTTTTGACCATTGGATGACTTGAGGAGATTATAGCCCTTTGATCATTTTTTGGCGGGAAATGGTTTTTTAACAGCTGTGGGTTGAGTGAAAAAGGAGGAGGAGCATTTAATGCCCTTGGAAGGTTGTTGAGGAGGGGGGAACAAGAAAAGTGGAAAGGTAAGGAGGGGGGATGGGTTGCAGGGCTAGATGTTGGGGAAGACAGTGAAAAAGGCGGGTAGGGGCGTTTGTTTGACTTATCTGTTTGACTTGGGCAGTATTATGAAGGGGTCCAAAATGCAAAGGGTCACAAGGTTTGGCAGGGTCCATTTGGTTAATGACAAGGGCCAAGGTAGTATTAAAGGTTTAATAACATAGGGACCTTTTTGTATTTTCTGAATTTTGAGGGACCAAAGCTGCCAAATTGCAAAGTTGTTCCAAGGGACCATAAGTGACAAGTTCCAATAGTACAAGGGCCAAACTTGACATTTTCAATTTTCCAAGGGCCATTTTTGCCAATTTTGAAACTTGGAGGACCAAACTTGTAATTTCTCAAAACTTTTGATATTTTTCACCAAAGGACTAATTTTGACAACTTATGATTTTAAAAGGACCTTTGGTGAATTTTCTTTTGAAATTATGTGCTCAGGGACTATTTCTGACAATTTTTGAAACTTGGGGGACTGAAACTGCAAATTAGCTCATTTTTCATCTGATTTTAAACATTTTGCATCTGAAACACATAAAATGCAATTTTGGAACATTTTCAGTATTTTGATGCATTTCTGAGCATTTTTAAACATTTTGCAGTTCAGATTGACCCAAAAATGATGAGTATTTACACACTCATCAGTCACTCGCGACAATAATTTTTGCAGTTTTATATAAGTGTTCTACTTGTGAAAGTAGTTACGTCAACCTTATTTAAACGCGTGTAATTTAGTCGTTATAAGTCTGTTTTCTACGTTTTATATGTCCTTAGCTTCGTGTTAAAGTATACTAATATATTTTTGATAAATCGACTCATTTAGATAACGCTTAACACTCGTTTTTGACCCTTAAAAATCTGGACAGCATGCTGTTTTTCCGGAAAAATATAGTTTTCGTCGTTAAACTTGAAAATTGCATAACTTCTTCATTATAACTCCGTTTTAACCCGTTCAAGCGACCACGGTTTCGTTTTAAAGTATATTTTCTGAATATCTAGCTTAAAATATTTTATAAACTGTCGAAATTTCCAGATTTCACAAAGTTGATCAGACCTCATTTTTAGGTTGTCGAAAATGATTTCTCTTGTATAATACTTATTCTAACCACTTCAAATCAACACCAAATCTATTCTAAACCTACCATACACCTTCTTAGGGTGTCATGGGTTCCTAAACATCATCAAAAATGATATCTTTCATGGGATTAATTATAGGATGGTATATACTAATTATAAGTAATAAAAACATTGAAAGTGGTATAGATACTCATATAGCTTACATGTTTTCTTCAAGCATGATAAAAATAACTTAAGTATGAATATGAAAGATTAAAAATGATCATGAAATGCTTACTATTATGATGACGAGGTTTATGGAACAAGGTTTTTCCTAAATACTATTTGTTTTTATTGCAAAACCCTTAAAAGAAAGTATACTAGATTTGTAAAATAGCTTGTTCTTGAAAATACTTCAAGTTTCTTCGTTGTTTCCTTCTTGGCCGAAAGGTAGAGAGAAATGGAGAGGGTGTTTTATTTTTTTCACCAAAGTATAAGTGTATGTATGTGTATAGGTTAGTTTATTATATGTATAATACATTAGGCAAGTCTAGTATGTATATGTGTAGGTCTAGGATAAAGATTTTTTTGTGTCAAAATGTTGTGTCATCCTATTTTGGTCGACATAGGGTAGAAAAAGAAAGAAAGGTGGTGAATTTTGTATGACAAAAGTATTAAAGTGTAAGTATATTAGGTAAGTTGTATGTATAATTAAGTATTTAGGGTAGCGTTAGCTAAAAATAAATTTTAACGGAACAAAATAAATTATATCGAAGTCGTAAAAATTATAAAAATACATTTCTTACAAGAATTGAGTGAAATAATAATTATAGAGTAGTATTTACGAAAACCGTCATAAATATTTATATATAACAATTTATATACAAAATAAATTTAAAACATCGGGTAAACTAATAATATAATTTTTATAGTCTTAATATGAGTATAAAAATATATCAGAATAATTTTTGGAAGTGTCGGATCAAATATTCAAAATAAATGATTACGCGATAGCGTTTATTTAATAGGAAATTATACGTTTAATGAAAAATGCAAATCCATGCATGAACTAATATGATGATGACGTTACTAATGATATGTAGACTAATCCTAGTCTATATGAAGTGTCCTCAATGGTATTTCATGAATTCGCAGTTAAACCCTTACGATTACAAGAATTTGATACTCGTAAACCTAGTTTACGATAAATGATGAATAGTGAATCAAGAATAGTGATTTTCTCCTGGAATGAATAGTGTTTCATGAATAGTAAAATTTTGAAATACGTTCTCAGAATATCAAATTGACTTAAAAAATGATGAATAGTAACCGATGAATAGTATTTCCCCGAGATGAATAGTAAAAATTTCCAAAGTTTGTAAAATGACCTGAAATTACAAGTTGTCACATTCGACCACCTGAAATTACGGGTATGATGGTCATGTGGAGGAATTCGGAGGATACGAAGGAATAGAGGGACGTTATTCTCGGTTCCAGAGTCGTGTTTGGGCATCATCATTTAGGGCTCAGGTATTACATTTTGTAGTTAAATTAAAATAGCAATACTTTATTATTATGCTAATGTATTAATTACCATTTTGATGAATGGATATATAGTAACTATTTTGCATTTTAACAAATGTGAACTTGATTTTCAGAAATTACCAGGTTCTTTCTTAACTGCGCTAGGGCAAGCCGGGAATATTGCGATTAATGTTGAAAGACACAGGTTTATAGTTCCTGTGAGTCGTGTTCAAGTTAATGGGGTTAATGTTGGTAACGGATATGAACTGTTACAGCAATCTTGGGATCAAATTCAAACAACTTTGCGTTTGCAAGATGAAATGCATTTGGTGTTCACAAAATATGTGAATACTGATTTTTAGATGACGGCTTTTAATACTGATGGGAGTCAACATACGGATGTGCATTTCTTTGGAGCAATTTCTCAATAATCACTAATTTAAAACTATTTGAGGTTGTATAATATGTACATTCTTGGCCAAAAATTATATGCAAAGGGTATTAGTGATTATTGAGAAATTGCTTTTGCTTTTGTGCTTTTGTGTGATGTAACATATTATACTACGTCAAATAGTTTTAAATTAGTTTTTGGATGATGGCTTTTACTAACTCTGCATCTTAGTAGGCTATGGTATGTGTGCATGTATAAATATTATGTGGATTGTAAATGATGGTAGTAGGATTGTATGAAATACTCTTTTGTTGAACTGATGCCTATGAAGGTTTCTTAACTAAGTAATAAAGAATATTAGTTTGTAATCTAATGCAGTGGATTCTATTATGGTTAACATATGTTTTATTAAGAATATGCTTTAGTTTGACATTTTTTGAATGTTGCTTATAGTTGGAATATAATTTAATTTTAAGTATGAATTGTTTAAATACAATGTAAACATGCGTAAATGATTGGTGCAAAACCGTCAAGTTTTCTCACGCAGGCTAGCCACTTGTGAATGACCAGCCGTAAGGAACTTAAAACAGTTTAAACACCAATGCAATGAAGATCAGGAGAGTATAGTGTTTCCCCAGGTCGTTAAGTCCCAACGAGCTGTGCGAGAATAGTCAAACGTAAAGTGATCGAGAGGATTTGAACGGGAAAGGATAGTGATTGATCTATACCTAAAGAGAAAGCCCATAAACTACAGGGGCTTAAATGCAAATTAAAAGAAATTAAAAAGATAAAAAATATTAAATAAACGCTATCACTATATTTAAAATGATGTTTTTATTTTTATGTTTTTATAAAACTAAAATTAAAAACTACGTAACGTACAAATAAAAACGTGAAACTTACACAATATAAATCCTAAAAATATGAAAATGATATTTTTACAAACCTATGATAAAATAAAATTTATAGAAAAAGAAAATTATTTTTATAACTATTAAATTAATTATTATTAATTAAAAACTATTTTTAACTATTAAATAATAACCTAAAATGAAAGAAAATATGAAATAAAGCTTGAAAAATAAAATTAAGACTTAGAAAAATCTAAAATATCAAAATAGAATTTTCAAAACTATTTTTATATTTTTGTGATTATTTTTCTATTTTCTAGGAATTAAAAACTATTTAAAACTACTTAATTTATTTAAAAATACAAATTTAACTAAGAAAAATCTAGAAAAATATTTTTTGGACTTTTTATATTTATCTTAACTTAATAAAAATGAAAAATTATTTTTTTGAACCTTTTCTTAATTAATTGTATTTAATGCTAATTAAAAATGCTTAAAAACTAATTAAAATCAAGAAAAATAGCAAACAAGCTTGGAAAAATATGAAAATTTCAGGAAAACTCTAAAATAATATGAGGAATAAAGGAAAAATAGAAAAACAGGGTGCTATGTGGAGGAAAATGAAACTGATGCACAAGTGCTTATTGAAATAAGCACTTGAATAAGCTAAGAAGCATCAAAGAGCACCAAACTGAAACAGCAGCTACAATAACCTAAAACTACCTAACTGCAACAAGAATAAACAAGCTATAACCACAGGATTGCAATCTACAAAGATTTGGAAGATTTGAGCTTTTGGCTAAAAACAGATTTCAAGTGGCTATTTTGAGCTTATGCACAAGCTAAAAGATAAGCTGAAAAGGGAAACCAGCAATTGGAACTTGGAGAAGACCTGGCCAAGAACCTGCAAACCAAAACACAGACCTAGAGAAGCTCAAATGAGCTTCATGCAAGCCTTGCAAAAACTGCTCAAGCCCTGTGCAGTCTCAGTGCCCTGCACAGGGCACTTAGCAACATTTTGACAAGCTCTTTTGAGCTTATAGAAAAAATTACAAAAATCAACTAAAATGGCCATAAGAAATTAGACCAGTAGGGCTTTTTAAAACTACAATTTTCATGGAGATTGACTCAGAAATGAGCCCAAGAAAAATCACCCTATTATGGCAAAAACTGAGTTTTCAAGCTTTGACTTTTTTGACAGGATGGAAAGTTTGACTTTATTGAACTTTGATCATGATTTAAGGACTGAGAATGATGTAAATATATGAAATAAAGCTACTACAACCTAACTCTATGGATTTTACACACAAAATGAGCTTTTGGTTTTGTAAAAGCTCAACAGTTGAACAGTTGAGATAGATAATTGGACATGTTGACTAATGAGCTTTGCAGGCACAAGTAATTGATTCAAATGAGTCTCAAATGACTAAACAAACATGAAATACCAGGAACTTAACACTGAATAAACCTAAACCATAGTTTAAGCAGTCAATCCAAACACCCTTTTACACAACTGTTTTGCAAATAAAATACACCAACCATTTAACTAACTGCTGCAATTGATCAAACTAAGTTCACTAATCCTAAATATAACTAAATAAACAAGATTAAGCAGTTTATGACCACAGATACACAGATAACCATAAAATGCAAAAATTGACTTGAAACTTGAAAATGAAACAAGTACTCACAATTGTCAGCTGGTGTTGCAGGCTAAACCAAACCCAAGACTACACTACCCTAACCTATTTCAACCCAAATTCAAGCTGCATCAACCCAATATCCATTTCCTTCTTCAATTTGAGCTCACAGTTGACTTTGGTTGACCAACATCCAAAATTACTTGGAATTGATTTTTGAGCTTATAAAAAGATTTGAATAGCTTAAATAAACTAGATTGAGTTTAAAATTAAGCTTCTAGGAGCTTATGAATGAGAGTTGGAAAATGAGATTTTCAACAGTAGCTGGAAACTTGGAATTTATATCAAAAGTTTGATAAACAATCAAAAGCACATTACAAAGGTGTCTTAACTTAATTATGATACATACAAACTGAAATTACAACATTTGTTTTAAACTAAAACATTAATTTTAAAAATGCGACATTAAGTAAAATAAAAAAAACTAACTACTCTCTATTCTTGTTTCTTTTTCCTTCTTTTATAGCTCCCAATGCTTCCACGTGTCCTCTTGATCCAATCCCACCACTCTTTTGAGCCAATGGGTGAGCAGAGGCCATATTGGCCATTTGATGATTTTGGCGGGAAAAAGGTATTTGACCTGTGTGGCTTCTGAGCTAGCAACTAGGGGGGGGGGGTGGATTTGTAGGGGTGATGATGGGAGGTGAGAGGTGTTGGGATAAAGCCTGGGTGATGGGAGAGGTGGTTGCAGAGGAGTAGCAGGCAAGTTGGAGAGGAAACCCATAAGGGAGGGAAACCAGTATGTTTGACTGGGGTGTTTGACCAAAGGGTCAAAAAGGGTTTTGGCAGGGGCGGTCAAAACAGGTATTGGCAGGGGATCAATATTGCAAAAGGGTCAAAGATAGGTTTAATATTAAAAGGACTTGATTTGCAATTCTCCAATTCTTGAAGGACTATTTTTGCCATTTTCCAAAGTTCATACAAGGGATCAAAATTGACAATCTTCCATAGTACAAGGACTAGTTTTGACATTTTCAATTTTTCAGGGACCAAACTTGACATTTTTGAAAGTTGAGGGACCTTTTCTGCCATTTGACAAAAGATTTATTCAAGGACCATTTTTGACAACTTAGAATATTTCAGGGACCTTGAATAACATTTTTCTTTATTTGGTTTTACCAGGGACTGTTTTTGACAACTTTTGAAACTTGGGGGACTAAAACTGCCAATTATGCAAACTTTATACGTTTTTCACCAGATTTTGATATTTTTGCATTTAAAACATATAAAACACTTATTTGTGATATTTTTATCATTTTGAAGTATTTCTGAGTGTTTTCAGATGTTTTTGCAGTCTAATTTGTACAAAAATGATGAGTATTTACACACTCATCAGTAAACGATAAACATTAAAACTTTATTCATATTGATTACCAAAAATGAGAAGTATTGGAATTTGAAGATATAAAACAAAACCAATAATTGCAAACAACTTATGAATGACGTATGAATCACTTATCGACACAAACTTCATAATCAACATTCGTGTGAATACACATCGATTTATCCTGGTCATCATCATGATCAAGAGTATGGTTGTGGTGTTCACTTTTTTTGTTGCTACACATCCAGTTATCATTTTGATCATCTTCAACAACCGATTCATCAACATCCTTTTTTAATACCATGTTTTCTTCGTTGTGAACATGGTATTTACAATATTTGTTGATAAAAATCCATTACTCCTCCTCATCATTAGAATGTACATTGCTATTCTCAGATTCGGTTGCTTTTGAAACTATTTTCCTTTTATTTGTTGGAAGACAATCCTGTAATGAAAAAAAATATAAGTTACACGACATAAGTTAGTTGGTAACATTTTGTTATAAGTAATGTAAGTTATACCAATTCATCATCTGAAATGATGATGATAGGTGGATCTTGCATCCAAAAATCATTTGCAGATTTAGAGTCAACTTCTTGCTAGTTAGAATCAAACATACGAATGTTATAACGATGTATTTCCATCTACATATACGTTCATGATAAAAAAGCATGGAATATATATAAACTAAAGATACAAAAGTATATTCACCTTTGTTGCATTAAGTTGATGATCCATGTGATATTGTTGTTGACTGTAGTTTTACAAAATACTTTTAACATTTAGTTTATAAATGATAGTATATATAGGCATCGAAAAGAACCTAAATTTAGGCAATGATATGCATATAAACAAAGTTTTTAAAAAGCAAGAAAAATAATAGTGTAAATTTGGAAGTTGTTAGTATGTATTTTCGTTTTTTATTACATTGATTACCCATCATATTTGATTTCTTAAAACAATATATGTCAATGTCTAGGTATTATCAATTAATGTTGTTTACTCCTCAAGTCAATTATATATTATGTAAAGAAGTTAAACGATTGATTCTATTTATTTGAAGGATATGATATATATTGTCCAAAAGATTATTCTTGTGCCATTAATTAATTATATTTAGTTTTAGTATTCATAATTGTAAATGTTATTTGGAAAAAAAGTAAATGTTTAGTGCAATAATTGTTAAATTAGACGTGTTACTACAAAAATATGCATATTGAAATTGACATTTAACTAACAATTACTTAAACAGAATGTAAAACATGCTTTAAAGGAAAATGATAACATCAAATAGTCCTGACTTTTAAGTGTCAATTTTCTCCGATAATGCTTGTATTTTATATCATTTATATGGATTTATGCTTGTATTCCTTTATATTTCACTTTCAGATAAATTATGAGCATTGGAGCTTATGAGACGCGGATTTGGAGACTTTCCTAATGATTTATGATAGTATGCCAACTATGAAGAAGCTACGGTGTAACTATTTCTCTCACACTACGCCGTAGCTAGTGTTTTGACTCAGAAGACCAACTTAACAGCAATTACGGCATAACTCCCAACTAAGGTTACGCCGTAATCATCTAGGTTAAGAAATATTTTGCTCTTCCATCAACTACGCCGTAACTCCTCATAAGCATTACGCCGTAGTCCACCCAAAAGAGATTTGTATTGAAGATACGACGTAACCTTTCCCAAGTGTTACGCCGTAACCTACTTAACGAGGGTATTATTTGGAGAATAATTGAAGTTACGGCATAACTCTCAACTCAAGTTACGCCGTAACTAGGATCGTGTCTATAAATACAAGCCCTAATTTATGCATTTCACATCATTCACTCAACACTCAAAGTTAGAGAACGTGAAGAGGGTTCCAAAGGCAGATCATTAGGAGCATACGGAGCCATCTCCAAGGGAGGGATCACTCCATATCGATAAGCATTAACGATCATTTTTTATCTTTTACTTTCGATTCATGTGTTTCATTATGTTAAACATCGAATTCATTGTTTCTTTTAATATGATCAGCTAAGCACCTTTGGTGCTAGCCTAGTTATGATTCCTTGAATATTTTTTTTATGTTTTCATGCTTCCGTATAATTGTTTCTAGTGTATGCAAGCATAGTTCGTTGGTAGTTACCCTAGCTTAAGTAGTTTTGAAATGCGGTCGTATCTAGTTGCTTAGGAGAATTGACCAACTAACCCTAAGTAGTTAGGTAGAGTTGGGAAGGGCAAGAATTGACCAACTGACGACCCTTCCTCGCTTGTGCGAACTGACCAAATGATCACCGATCGTCCGAATGAACTTAAGAAGTTAGGGATGAGTGTCTAAGATGCTAGCGCCCGGGCACTCATTATTTCAAATCTTGCATGTAGGGTACTTAATGACTTGGCTTAGGCGACTAAAAACTACTCGACTCTCAACGGGTAAACCTTTGACCTCGGGTAGGAGCTTTTGTTGATAGGTTAGGATGAATTGACCAAATGTTGTGCTAGCGACTTAAACCCCCACTTGAATCAATTGGAAGTAATAAAACATGAACATTACACGATAGGATGAGTAATTAGGTTAGCACACTTTCCCTCTGTTGATCACAACCTCTCTTTATTTTACGCTTTTATTTCTTGTTTATTAGTTAATTAATCATTTGAACCTCAAACCAGTTAAAAACAGTGACACGTAGACTTAATTAGAATCCGCTCACATAACTCTTGGACGACCTCGATTTTACTGATTACTACACTACACACGACCGGGTACACTGCCCGTGAGTGCATAAGGTGGACCATAGGTAAACGAGACAATTATAAATATTAAAACCTGGTCAAAAATCCTGCATCAGAAAACCATAAACTTGCTTCATATTGATTAAACAAAATGATGAGTAAAATTAGACAATTTAAAGGAAAACCATAAACTTGCTTCATATTTAAAATTAGACAATTTAAATTAATTGTAACAATTATTCAAAGACAACTTATTTGTATGGAAATATAAATAAAGGTCAAAAACAACATAGATGCTTAAAAATCATCATCGCTTTCTTCAGTATTGGTAGAATCATATCCTAGAGAGTTGTCATCAATGAAACTGTCATTCTCATCTTCATCATATACGGAATGGACGCTATTGATCTCTGAATCTTGTAACTCTTCCTTCGGCTTCATCAACAATGTAGTTGTTATGAATATCTACATCATAAGGATCTTGATGAAGATTATTTATATTCACCCACACACCATCATCACTTGAGTTGTTCCTGTTATGTATATCTTCATTGGATTATTCATCAATGAGAGTCCATTTTTTTCTTGATACAAAAAATTGTTTTGTTTATCAAACAAATTCTCGTCAACACTAAAATCATCCAAATGGTGCACATTACAATTAGTTTCATCAATTACGTTCTCATCCTCCTGAACAATTTTTTTAGCTTTCAAGTCAATAGAATTTTCAAAAACATCAAAGACATTCTTAGAAGACTCATCTTCTTCTTCATCAGTAGACGAATCATTAATTTGAAACTTATGTTTCTTTGTAACAAAATTTTGTGTATCCTTGTTTGTGCGCTTTATGCGCATAGGTTTTTCATCATCCAATTCCTATAATAATATTTAGACATTAGTAATAAAAGTTAGTAGTATGTTTGTGTAAATTAGTAGTAAGCATCAATGTAACTAAAAAGTATTATAGGTGGAATTATGTCATCTTTATCATGCTTCTTCTAAATGATGATGAGAAGCGATATTTTCAGCAACATGGCTGTTTGCCAAGGTACCATTCGTTAGTAATCTTCGACCTTTTTTTGTCCCGGTAACAGGCTACAATTTAAAGACAAAACTTAGTTTATAAAAATAGAACATGATAAAGCTTACAAAATATATACAGTAGACGCATACCACATCATCATCTGATATGACGATTACTGATGTAGTTTTTTGTTCCATAACGGGAGGGTTGGATGACTTATTAGTGTCTTCTTCATTGCTTGCATTGGGTGATTTTGCATTGGTTATGTTTTGATAATTTTGATAATAGAGTTATTTATTGTATATGATGGTGGTGTATTTATATAGGACAGAGATTTTTCAAATGAGGAAATGATATATTTTAAATGTGTGACATGATTTTTCCAATGTTTTGATTGTGTGATAAACTGTTTTGTAGGAATATATATTTAAAACAACAAATGGTTAAGGAAAAGATATGAATGGTTTAATTTGATATATAGTGTTCGATCGATATACTCTAATCAAACTAACTTAACTAGCTTGTAAGGGTTTAATAACCTCGGATAAATCCTAAGTTATTAACAATGAAACACTGAATAAACTCTATCAAGTATGCGGAATTTACTTAACAAAGCTAAGAAGAATTAACTTTAAACTTCAAACGATTTTATTAATACTTTAGAACCTGCTTGTTATACAGATTCTTAACAACTCTAAAACTCTAATATCGTAAACTCTAAAACTCATAAACTCGTACTCAAATATCTCTAATGCCAATCTAGGGGTCCTTTTATAGGCTTAAGGATAACCCTAGTCGGTTTACAATTACAAACCTTGTACGACAAGTAATACTATATTAAGCTTAGAACATTCTAGAATTACACATTAATCCTTAACGTTTTTGCATAGCAGTCCTTTAAGCATGCAGTACTTTGATGAATGAGCAGTACTTTGACCTTCTTCTTTAGCAATACTTTGACTTCTTCAGTACTTTAACTCTTCAGCACTTTAACTCTTCAGCACTTTGACTTTCTATATCCCAACAATCCTCCCCTAACTTGAATTCTACTTGCTTGACTTCAAGTTCCTTTTTATATTCGGCTTTACATCTTTGTCTTCAAGAGAGATTGTGTTTTTTATCTTCAAATTTTATCTTTGTAGATTTTGTGCTTATATCATCATCAAAGTAGTCTTTATCTTGTAATTCTTTTCAGCAATAATCAGCAAGCTCCATCTACTCAGCTACTCAGCAACATATGACAATTTGTACATTAATTCAGTTAAGTTTCAGTCTATTCTCATCACTTCCAGGCGTGTAAACTCCTGTGAGAGGTGAATTATTGAAATTTAATGGATTTTGATATCTTTTTACCAAAGCCATTAACTCTGGAGTAGCCAAATGTTTAGGTGTGTAAGACCATGGTACATTGATAACCATATGATTTTTAGCAAATCATCAGCTATCAACAGATTTGATTTGTCTTTACCAAAAGATGTACCCTTTTGGACTAGTTAGTTCTTGCATCCATGGTGAACTAATTACCATATAAATGGTTTTTCCACAGCCTTTACCACAAACCATTTTCTTGTGGGCTAGCCAACTCTTTACATTTGCTGATATGGTGAGTTGATTACCATACAACTTATTAGCAAGTTGTCAGCTATATAACGGATTTGAGATATCTTTACCAGATCCGTTTGCTCATGGATTAGCCAGTTCTTTGGTGAACTGATAACCTAATGTTATAACCATCTCAAAAACCATTTTTTCTTTTAACTTTTGTGTTAAAATATTCTTTACTTAACAAAAGTTTTTCTTTCAAAACATTTACTGGTTTATGCTGCAAGTAGTACTTTGATTAAAGTACTGTTTGTTCCAGCAGTACTTTGGATAAAGTACTTGTTTTTCAAAAATTTATATATTATAAACATCATACCAGTATTTTATGCTTCATCCTCAGCCTTTGTCCATTTGATGTACAATTCAATAACCATTAAAGCTGTGTCATTCTCTTCTTCAACTTCCATTCCATGATCCAGCATCCTTCTCATGAGATCTCTTGTTAAGGGATATCTTCTTTCAGCTAGCATGTGGATCATTGTTCCATATTCCAATTCTAATGCATGAACTCCTGATTCTTCAAAGAATCTCCAGCTAGTAATCTCCCAGTTTTCTTGATTTTGCCGGAGTTCATCGTTGCTTGTTTCTTCAGTCTCAAAGATAGTAGTCAAATCTCCTAGTAAGACTAATCCAACTCCACTTGATGGAATATGTTCAAAGTATTCTTGGAATAGTTGGTACAATTGAAAAAGATCTGCTCTATCAATAATGTGCAGCATGTCCCATAGCAAATTAGTCTCCATCTTTTGACTCTACGACTTCAAAAGTAGTCATCTTGGTCTTCTTTACTGCAACATCTTTGGATTTTGGAATCTCAAAGTCGACAACTCTTATGTAATTCCTTAGTTCATCAACTGTATCTGATCTCAGCTCAATATTCTTTGATTTTTCTTTAGTTTCAGTTGTCCTTTTTCTCTTTAAGCTTCTTTTCTTAAAATCCTCCTTGTGCTTATCATCCTTGAATGAAATAATACTTTCAACTTGCTTCTGATAAGCTTCTCTTACAGCATTGTATAAGTCTTTCATCTCTAGATTATTTAGCTTCTATAATCCAGTAAACCCTTGACCTGTCAAGTAAGCCATCATAGCATTTCTTTCTTTAGCTTTACTTATTGGTCTTTGTGGTAGAATAGCTTTAGGTACTGGTTGATCCATTTCAGCATCAAACTTTGCTTGTAACTCCCTTGCAGTTTCTTCATTCTTAGCCACTTCAATGGCTCTTAATTCTGCCAAGGTCAGCTTCTTTTTCTTCTTTGTTTCCACCAGTTTGCCTTTACCTTTATCTTTTGGATCTATAACTGGTTGAGAAGCTTGTGGTTGTTTTTTAGTAACACCAGGAATATTAACACCTCTTGGTCTTGATAAGTTCTGTAAGATTTCAACAACTTCTTCATCATCACATGTTGTGTGCTCAACCATAGGTGTATCAATTTCCTCTTCTTGTAAAATAGTAGAGGGACCAGCTTCCTCATCAAAGTTTAGAGTTCTTGGTGTTATTTGTTCTTGTCTTTGAGTATCCTGAAAACTAGTACTTTGATCTGCTGTACCTTGATTATCAGTACTTTGAACACCAGTTGCTTGAACTCCAGTTCTTTCAGGCTCAGTACTTTGAATGTTAAACTGTGCTTCAGTACTTTGAGGTTCATTCTCCTTTTCTTCATAAAATTCAGCATCTTCTTTCAAATTCTTTTCTTCTAAATTCCTCCCTAATTGGACAGAAGAATGCTGAGGAACCTTTTTGCCTGTAGAAGTTTTCTTAAAAAGCTTTCTCTTCTTCTTTTCAGCTTTGACCCATAATCTATGATGTTTAACCAAGGGCCAAACACACTTATTGAACTTTCGAAATTTGATCTTCAACAAGGCTATCTGAGCAGCTTGAGCCTCAATTGTTTTCTTTAATCTGACTAACTTCCTTGTGAGAACATAATTGTCCAACACCAATCCTTCAGGAGGTATTGCAGTTGCATCTCCTCTTGTGGAGTAGTATGGTGAGATGAGGTGGGAGAAACTGCAGTACCTTCATTGACATCAGTACCTTGTGAAGCAGTACCTTGTGATGCAGTTCCTTGAGATGAAGTACCTTGAGTAGAAGCAGTACCTTCTCGTTCATCACTTTCTGCAGCCTCATCTCTTATTGCTTGAACAACCTCCATCATTGAAGTAGTTAATGGAGTGTTCCTTCCAGTAAACAAGTCACTTTTCCTAGCCATGAATGTGAAGATCTTGGCTGGTTGTACCACAATAGGTAAAAGACTTGAAGGCTTTGGTACATCTTGAAGTTGTTTATTCTAGAAGACTTGAATAAATCTTAGATACATCAACCATCATGATCCATGAGAGATGTGAGAGAGCATTCCATCTAAGATTAGCCTTGAAAAGTTGAAAATACGATTTGTAGCCAATCCCACCAGTGCAGATGCAATATTTGAACCAAATTGCTCCCAGGAAGTACTTTTAGAACTAATACAGTGAAGAAGAACATGAACTAAGTACTTCCAATGCGGACTAAATAAGGGCTTCTTGAAGGTTGTTGTTTCAGCTAAAGACCCTTCATACCTAATATCTCTCAATGTATCCCAAAGAAGCTGTTTATCAAATCTAATAGCTCCTTCTGCATCATCAAAAAATAAGTCTTCACGAATTGATGCTTCAGTAATCTTTACAAGCCTTCCAACAACTTTAGCTTGAATATAAGAATCATCATTCTCCATATGTGTCCTAGCAGTTGCCCAAAACTGCTGAATCCAGGGCTCAATGACATCAGGTTCAACTAAAAGCGCATAACTGATTGGGGAACCAGTTAGAAAATCAATAATGTCATGGAAGATGACATTGGCCTCTGTTTTATCCAAATTCGCCACCATGTTGTGTTTAGAAACTGTGTGTAGGTTTGCCATGGATGATTGTAAAGAAGATTGATTTGTGAATAAGAAATTTGTGAGAGAGAGAGAGAGAGAAGTATGGAAAAGATTGATAAGAATAAAGATGAGAGAGAAAATCGGAAAGTAGTTATTTATAGGTGGGATTTGAAAAATCACTGCCCATAATAACAAAGTTACCGTTATTTGAATTTTACCCCTCTTTTTTACCGTTGGAACAGTACGTTGATAAGACAAGCAGTGTTTTCCACGTGTGCAGTACTTTCTAGAGCAGTACTTTCAGAGCAGTACTTTCATAGGACAAAACAGCAGTACTTTTCCATCATCTTCTCTATAATGACAAATACTCCAAATGAGCATTGTATTGCCTCCCCTCAAGCAAAGCACATGACTGTCTAACTAACTAACCAGTCCTCCCCTTAAATGTAGCTTAGTAATTAATCATTCCAATGCTTACCATCAAGTGATTAAATCTTGAAACATCAAATCCTTTGGTGAGTAAATCAGCTACATTATCATCTGTATGAACCTTGACAAGATTAATGAGCCTATGCTCATAACAATCTCTGATGAAGTGATGCCTAATCTGAATATGCTTGGTCATGAAATGATAAACTGGATTCTTTACAATGCAAATTGTACTCTCATTATCAATATTGATAGGAGTATTCTTGAAATTGAACCCATAATCCAAGAGTTGATTCTGCATCCACAAAACTTGTCCACAACAGCTTGCAGCAGCCACATATTCTACTTCAGTAGATGATGTTTCTGCAATTGTTTGCTTCTTACACTGCCATGAGACTAATCTTCATCCAAGATATTGGCATCCTCCAGTATTTGATCTTCTGTCATAGTTGTCACCTGCATAATTGCTATCTGAAAAAGCTTCTAAGTGAAAAGGGGAATCCTTTAGATACCACAATCCTAACTTAGGTTGTTGTTTCAAATAACTGAAAATTCTCTTCACTGCATTCATATGAGAGACCTTAGGTGAGACTTGATATCTTGCACATAAACAAACAGCAAACATGATATCAAGCCTAGATGCAGTTAAATACATAAGACAGCCAATCATAGATCTGTACAACTTGACTTCAACAGGTTGACCATCTTCATCCTTGCCCAATGAGTTGATAGACTTTATAGGTGTAGTGACTTGCTTCATAGCATCAAAGTTAAACTTCTTGAGTATGTCAGAGACATACTTATCTTGGCTGATGAAAATTCCTTCCTTTGACTATTTAACTTGAAGTCCCAAAAAGAATGTTAAATCACCCATAGAACTCATTTGAAATTCATGTTGCATCAGCTGCTCAAACTCCTTGACCATGGACTGTTTGGTAGCTCCAAAGATGATATCATCAACATATACTTGAACCAGCATGATATCCTTCTTGTCTCTTTTGATAAACAAAGTCTTGTCAATGGCTCCTCTCCTGTAACCATGTTGTAATAAGAAAGTAGAGAGCCTCTCATACCAATCTCTAGGTGCTTGATGAAGGCCATAAAGAGCCTTAACCACCTTGTAGACTTTGTTTGGATGTGCAGGATCTTCAAAACCAGGAGGTTGTTTGACATAAACCTCCTCTGTAATCGTGCCATAGAGAAAGGCACTCTTGACATCCATTTGATAAACCTGAAATCCCATATATGATGCAAAAGCAAGGAATATTCTAATAGCTTCAATCCTTGCTACAGGAGCAAATACTTCATCATAATCTACTCTTTCTTCTTGTCTGTAGCCTTGTGCTACTAACCGTGCCTTGTTCTTGATGACATTTCCTCTTTCATCTCTCTTGACTCTGAAAACCCATCTTGTTCCAATAACTTTCTTTCCATCTGGTAGATCACATAATACCCAAACTTCTTGAAGTTTGAATTGAAGAAGTTCTTCTTGCATAGCTTCAACCCAACTTTCTTTAGATAATGCTTGAGCTATGTTCTTGGGTTCTTCTTGAGAGATAAAGCAAGTGAACAGGCATGTTTGATGATCCTTGTGATTCAGCCTATTTTGTTTATAAACAAAGCTAAGTAAAGCATTGTGAGTGTAGAAAGACCCTTAGCTTTGTTTCTTGTAAGTACTCCAGAGATAGAAGGTCCAATAATTTGACCAGTGGGATGATCTTTGTGAATCTTTAATGTAGGAGTCTGTGGTACTGCAAGATCATCATCCAAATTTGTGAAATCAGCACCTTCATTGGAGAAAATACCTTCATCATCTAGTTCATCATCAGTATCTTCTAAACCAGGCAGGAGTGGATCATCATCAAAAGTACTGTCAATTGGTGCAGCAGTACTTTGGTCACAAGTACTGTGATCCAAAGTACTGTGAGGGTATTCAGAAGATTTACGATTTCTCTTTTCTTCTTTAAAAGCTCTCCTTTGTGCATCATCATAAGATTTTGCGAGTGTTTCTTGAAGAAGCATCCTATGAAGTTCATCTTGTATGGCTTGATCTTCAGCAGACAAAGGGGTTTTTGGTGTATGAATACTTTTCTCTGGTTCAACACTTATAGGTTCTTCATCAGGAACATCATCAGGTTTAAGAGTGACCCCATGAACAATGTACTGTAAGTCTTCTTCATTGTGATCAACTTGATTTTCTTCTCTAACAGGAACATAATTCATAGAAGGAGTCAAAACCTCAAGATCAAACATCCAATCAGGGCCTTTACCCTTCTGATTTTCTTGATCTTCTAAAAATTCAACATGAAGACAATCTTGAACCTTTTTAGTAACCCTGTTATACACTCTGAATCCTTTGCTATTGGTGCAATACCCCAATTAGTATCCTTCTTCTGACTTCCAATCAAATTTTCCCAAATTATCAATGGTGTTGAGAATAGTCAGAGGGCATCCAAAAGGTTTCATAAAACGAATGTTTGGTTTGTTTCCCATCAGCAACTCATAAGGTGTCTTCATCTGAGGTTTGGTGACTGAGACTCTATTAACCATATAGCACGCAGTACTTACAGCTTCAGCCCAGAATTGAATAGGTAGTAATGAATCTGCAAGCAATGTTCTGGCTGCTTCAATCAAATTTCTGTTCTTTCTTTCTGCAAAACCATTATGCTGTGGAGTTCTAGCAATACTGAACTCCCTCTTGATTCCTTTCTTAGTACAAAATTCATCCATAAGCTTGTTCTTGAATTCAGTCCCATTATCACATCTAATACCTCTTACTTTAAGTCTCAGATGATTTTCAAGAGCTATTATAAGATCATGAATAGCATCAAAGGTGTCATCTTTAAATCCCAAGAAAAATACCCAACTGAATCTATTCCAATCATCTGTCACAACAAGACAGTACTTCTTCTTGTTTAGACTAGCTACAGAAACAGGTCCAAACAAATCCAAGTGCAGCAACTCCAAAGGTTCTCTAACAGTTCTTTCCTCAAGCTTCTTGCATGAAGCTTTGTGTTGTTTACCCTTTTTACACGCCAAACATGAGTGATCATTCTTGTAAGTCTTAGAAGGTAAACCTCTAACTAAATTTCCTTTGACCAATTTGTTGATATTCTTGAAATTTACATGGCCCAATCTTCTATGCCACTGATGTACTTCTTCAAGAGATGCCTTTGCAAGTAGACATGTTGCTCTTTCAGAAGAGTGAAGACTCTTCATATCCAGACTGTACACATCATTGGTTCTTGGTACTCTCAGTACTACCAAGTTATCATCAACAGGCTTGAAATCATGGGAAAGAATGAGACATTCTGTGTCTGTAAATAACACAGGGTGCTTCTTGTCACAGATCAGAGATACTGACAAAAGGTTGAACTTGAGTTCTTTCACATATCTAACATTCTCAAAATCTATGCTCCCAGCTTTGATAGTTCCTTTGCCTGTAATTCTTCCTCCATTAGCATCATTCCCAAATGCAACTCTTCCTCCACAATAGGATCTAAAATCTGACAGAATATCCTTGTCTCATGTCATACTTCTAGAGCAACCACTATCCACAATTAGATGATCTTTAAGCTCCTCTTATGGGTTGCCCTGCACAAAGATAAGAGAGTTAGTTAATTTTAGGAACCCAAGCCATTACTGACTTGTGTTCCCCTTGTGGAGTTACATACTTAAATTCTTTAAGTATGTAATTGCCACTGTCTTTAAGCACATGATTAATTATCTTTGTTTGTTCCAAAACTTGGGTTGGTTTGTCAATAAAAATCTATTTTCATTCAAGTTTTCTTTATTATTTTCAACCAAAATCTTTGTTTCACTCATACTTGCTGAAAGTACTGTTTGTTCCCCATCAGTACTTTCTTTCTTAACCCATCATTTTTTAACTTCTGGTGTAGGACTCTTTGATCTAGACACTCTTGTTGAGGTGTAACGCCTTCTAGATTGATAGTAATTAGATCTCCTAGGGTTCCTATTCCAAAAAGATTTTGGTGAAAACGGAGCAGTACTTTGAGAAAGTACTGTTTTTTGGCTTAACAGTACCTTGAAAAGTGTTTGAAGGTACTGGGGGTTTTGAAAAAGGTCTTCTCTGGTGAGGGTACCTATAGTCTTTTGAGAAATTACTATGGTTGACCCTATGTGAGTGACTCTAAACTGGTCTAGTTTCTCTTGGTTTTTGGTTGGCAGTTCTGTTCTTTGGGAATTTGCTTAGGTACTCTGAGTGAAAGTCACAGTCCTTAATCAAATGAGTAGGACTATAATAAACAAAACACAATTTTTGACCTGTAATCCCAAAATTGTTTCCTCTATGTGTATGACCAAACCTATCATGTCTTCTAGGTGATTGATGAGAATTATTATGACCAAAGTTATCCCAAAAAGGTTTAGCAGTATTTTGAAAAGGTTTTCTTGAAGGTACTGTTGGACGTCTAACAGTACTTTGAAAAGAAGGTACTGCTTGACTCTTAACAATGTTATCCTTTGGTTTCTCAACTGTTTCTTTTATGTTTTCAGAACTAGATGGACTTGTATTAGATTGTCCTGTAAGCTTTTTTCTAAACTCTAGGTTGTCTACTCCAAAACAAGAAACATCAGTCCTAGGTGGTTGGAAACTGCCAGTGGGATGTGGGACTGCATGATAACCATTGTCCTTCTTAAACTCAGGAGGTGTTTGACTAATAGATTCCTCATTACTAGATGTGTCTACATAGTTAATGAGTTCATCATCACTAGTTGTTATGTCCTCAAAATCACATTCATCCTGATCACTAGGTGAGTTTTCATCTGTGCTACTAAAGTCCATGCCAAAACTTAGTCCAGTTTTAAGATAAGCTCTTTTCTGTTTTTCAACAAAGCTAACATGTGAAAGACCAGATTTTCCCCAAGCAGCAAACTTTTCTAGTAATTCATCCATTTCCTTAGTTATCTTTTCTAATTCAGCAACCTTACATCCTAGTTTCCATTCACTTAATTTTAATTGGTAATCCTGTTGTTCATACTTTTCTGCCCAAGCCATTTTATTATTTACATGTGTTATTATTTTGGCTTCCATAGACTCTAAATTAATTTGATAACCAGCTACTTCAGCTCTAGCCCTTCTACAATTATCTCTTTCAGTTACATAATTAGTAAGCAACTTTTGATAAAAGTCATGACACTTACAGCATACCTCAGAGATAGGGGTGAACTTGGTGAAGTAGCTACCATAGCAAGCAGAACAGGTTCATCTTCACTCTCTATGCTCCAATCAAAGCTTCCAAGACCATCTCTGGATTCCGATGCAACCAATCCAGGTTCCTCATCAAAAGCTGTGCTCCAATCAAACTCTTCCACTGATTCTTCAACTAATTCTTTCACTACCACCATGCAATAGGTTACTGGTTCATCATCAAACTCAGCACTCCAGTCAACCTCTGATAGATTCTCTTGAGCAACCAAAGCTTTAGTTTCAGTAATAGGAATTTCCTTTAGTGCAAGTTTTGGTTTCTCAGTCATCCTGTTTGCCTGATATTTAGCAAACCTGCATTCCCTTGCAAAGTGTCCAGTCTTTTGACAATTAAAGCATTCAATATTGGATTTGTCAAAAGTAATACCCTGATTAGGCTTGAAGTGAAGGCCTCTTCCTGTTTTCTTCATGAACTTCTTGATTCTTGCAGTGATCATAGAAACTTGCCACCTTATATCAATTTCTTCAAGAGCATCCTCTTCAATTTGTGACAAGTCTTCTTCATAAGTAACATGTAAGGTAGCTTGCTGAGCAAAGAATGAGCATACAACTTCATCAGAATGGAGGGTGTTTGTTGGTGATGATGTGGGGTTGGTCATGGTTGTGATAGAATGAGCAGGATGACCAGTACTTTGAGCAACAGTACTTTGAGTAGGGTAAGCAGTACTTTTAGTAGAAGTACTTCCTCTTTTTTTAGAAGAGACAAAAGCAATACTGTGAGACTTTGAACTTGTTTGGCCATTCATCTCATGCTCATACACCTTCAGATGGTTGTAGAGATCATCAAAGTCCATAGTGTCCAAACCTGGTTGTCCTCTGATCATGGTTGCAATCACATGCCATGTGGATGGCAAACTCCTTAAGAACTTCAGATTTGCATCTTCAATAGATACCTCTGCCTTGTATAACTCTAGCATGCTGAGGAGATTTTGAATTCAATCATAGGCAGCATCAAGACCTTCTCTTTCACCAACCGTGAAAGTTTCAAATTGTTGCTTCAACAGATTTCTGTGCATCTTCTTGGAAGCATCATTACCTCCAAATCTAGTCTTGAGAGCAGCCCATAGTTGTTTTGCATCCTTAGCATCATGAAACTTGAGTAGGTGTCCATCAGGAATAGCAGATAGGAGTATGTTGAGAGCATTCTCTTGATTCCTTATGGTAGCAGCTGGCAAGATGGGTTTAGGTGCTTTTGGTTGTCCAGGAATGTCTACAGGTTCTTCCACAACTTCATTACCATTTACAATCACATTCCATAGTGCATGGTCTGTGATGGCAATGTACTGCCTCATCTTCATGCTCCATAGATCATACTCTCCCTTCTTGATGATTGGAATTCTAAGTGAGGTGATGGATGGGGATGGTGCAACTTCAGTCGACATCTTTTAGGGTTTTAATGATTTCTTCTTAATCAGAGTTTCCACACAAGCTCTGATACCACTTGTTGGATCGATATACTCTAATCAAACTAACTTAACTAGCTTGTAAGGGTTTAATAACCTCGGATAAATCCTAAGTTATTAACAATGAAACACTGAATAAACTCTATCAAGTATGCGGAATTTACTTAACAAAGCTAAGAAGAATTAACTTTAAACTTCAAACGATTTTATTAATACTTTAGAACCTGCTTGTTATACAGATTCTTAACAACTCTAAAACTCTAATATCGTAAACTCTAAAACTCATAAACTCGTACTCACATATCTCTAATGCCAATCTAGGGGTCCTTTTATAGGCTTAAGGATAACCCTAGTCGGTTTACAATTACGAACCTTGTACGACAAGTAATACTATATTAAGCTTAGAACATTCTAGAATTACACATTGATCCTTAACGTTTTTGCATAACAGTCTTTAAGCATGCAGTACTTTGATGAATGAGCAGTACTTTGACCTTCTTCTTTAGCAGTACTTTGACTTCTTCAGTACTTTAACTCTTCAGCACTTTGACTTTCTATATCCCAGCATATAGTTTCAATCTTTTAAGAATGTATATGAGATGTAAGTTTATAAGAAACTATTTTTTTAAATACAGACTTTTTTAAATGTAAATTACGTTGTTGGTATGCTTTTATTGTGTGTCAAATAAATATTTAGGTACTTTAGTGAACAAATGATAATATTATAAATTTGTGAAAACATTAAGAATGTATATTTTTAATGATTTTGTTATAAATGAATACTAAAAGTAAAGATATTATTAATATTGTTGCAAAACGGTAACAGTAAAATGTAACAAATATGTAAGCAAATGGTAACATGTAAATGCATAAAAAAAAACTATGAAACACACCATAAAACTTACAAATTGTTCTTTAAAAATATGCATATATCCTTTCCATTATATAAAATATAATTAATTGCATAATTTTTTACCAATTAGCCAAATGCAACCAATTCAAAACCTGACAATTGCCTAAACAACCAAATGATAACTATTCTATACATAAATATACTCAAGAAACACAAAATATGAAAATGAAATCCATAAAAGAGCCAAAGATTGGCAAAATTGTTTAACATCAACCATCTACAAGGTAGATGAAGGATAAGAGTTGCTTCAAAATGAAAGCACACTTATTGAAATATAAAAGGAGAAAAACCCAAACATTGTTTTTTGCAAATAGATTTGCAGAACTGAAAAACAAAATAATTAAAGCATTAAGTCTGATGGTTGAGCTCTAGTTTTAGGCTCAATCTTGACCTTAACCAATTCTGGATTTCCTTTTCCTGCTACATCATCGGTTTCGCTGTCAACCTCATCAAGATCAACCACCAAACTATCATCAATATAGACAACCACATGTCTCTTCTTTGTACAAGAACTACTTGGACTTCCAGGAGCTTCATATGATGCAACAACTGTCTTGGGGGTATCTTCAATATTAAAAGCAACTATCTCTACATTATTGAATTTGCTTGTGTTGGGAGCAGTGACTTGAGGAGTTTGGACATCGTCAGCGACCTCATAATAAGATGTAATTAACACTAAAATTATATACTCGCTATTGTATAATAAATTCATTATTCCTTATTTACATCTACAATATAAGATACAATATTAATAACAAATTACCTCAGTGATGAAATCCTTTTTAAAGGTATTGATCAAAGCCTCTTCGTCTGACATCAATTTGACTTGGTAAACATGGTTGTTATTGCTTATGTTGAAATCAATATATTCAAAGCGGAATAGCAACTTTTTACCAACCATGACATTAAGTTCAGTTGGAAAATAGTCATCAACTTCATTTCCATACTCCTTAATAAGACTGTAGCACTGTACTCCACAAAGCTTGACTATCATGTCGTCAAACAACAACAACGATGCAAAGCCAGTATCATCAATAACACGGACGATGATTTTCATCCTGAAATGTAGTATTTGTCCAGTGTATATATTCTTAGAATAAAATTAATACTAAATAAAAACATTGAAACTAAATATATAATTAAATATTGTAACAAATACATACTTCATCCTAACAGAAGTGATGTCTCTATGATTCCTGCAATGCCAGACCTATTGTTTTTTGTACTTAGAAGAACCGGATGATGATTGCTTATTTTCAATTTCTTTGGCAGCACATCCACACCACTTGCAAGCAAGGAATGCTCAGCCATGCTCCCGATGAATCTTGTGTATCTTGGCATACACAATACAATTAATTTTCTTCAAATAAATGGTTAAAATGGTTATCTACCCTTTATAATATGAAATTCACATGTTTAAAATAACGAATATCCATAATTCAACAAAGTAGACTCACAGTGTCTGAATCATGGATACTGCCCACCATTTTCTTAACGACACCATTGAAAAACTCTTCTGAGGTCAGTTCCTTTTTAGTGGGGGAGAAAACAGTAATTGTATGTTTGGCAAGATCATACCCTTCTATTTCTGCATACCTATAACAATTTTTATTATTTATAATCAAATCTACACATGTAATACATAATTTAGATTTCAAAAGGATAGTTACCTCTGTCTGAAGGCGGTGATTTATGGTATTACACCGTTGATGTACAGTTTCGAGCCCCACATAACATTGGTCACAGAATGGGTGTCTGTAAAAAAAACATACCAATGGCGAATGTTAACTGGTTTGCTAAAGTATATGATTTTAAGATATGTGTTGATATGATACATACCATTAAAATAGGTCACTCTAGCAAGCTGCATTATCATAACATAACCCACTTTTTCCCTTTTAGCGTGTAAATCATCAAACTTTGCAGCCCAGCCATCGAAGAAACAACATTGAATCTTCGTACCTTTGATAAATTTGCATAATACGAATAATGTTGTATGCATATGTTGATACTATTGTTATTAATATAAAAGGGGGAATTTCATATATACCCAAGGAAACTTCAAAAATTACATATTTCCCTAAAACACAAGTTTCTAATGCATGATGTACAATGCTATTAAAGCATGCTTTGGGGAAATATGTAATTATTGAAGTTTGGGTGGGGATGTATGTAAATGCCCCAATATAAAATGGTTAAATAAATACATACTCAACGTCTTCAAGAATAACATTTCTTCTTGTCTTATCCTTGCCAAATTTGGTAAAGAGGATCAAATCAGAAATTGAAACAATCGTACCAATGACATCTGCATGCTAAATCAGAAACATTGAATGACAACACACATAGAATAACAATACGTGTTAATACATATAGGGTTTTTATATATAATACTTACCAACAACATCTGCTTCTACAAAACGTCGATTCATGAAGTTTGGAAATGGCTCAAATCTAAAACCACTAACGTTGTTGTCAAAACTGGCTAGTCTTGTTACAGCGGTGTTTTTAAACAGATTCATCTTGTAACGGTGATTGGCTAATGGATAGTTGCCACCATTCTCTCCGACCCCAAAGTTACAAATCTGTAGCATGACCCGTCATCCAGCAAAAGTTGGAACTTGTTAATATGGTCTTTCTTAGTTGTACCGTGTATACGGTTACCCTGAAATACATTATCAATTATAAAAGTTAATCACCTTTTATTATATTAATGTAAATATTATTAAAATGATGATATCACAGTTGCATATCAAAAGTGCATTGTTTACTAAAACCATATCAAGTTGCTGAAGTAAAGCACCCTAAAAGGTATATCAGTTGGAAAGTATTGCATATCATATGCCATTAAAAAGGATGCACTATTATTATACTAATCTAATAGTCTTAAAATGTGCATATCACAATATAATAACATAAGTACATCATGCTTAAAAGCATATCATGTTTGGGAAAATAAAGCTCAAAAAATGCCATATCACTTGGACAATATTTTTTTATCAGTTGGACACTATTGCATATGAACTGTAAATAAAAAGGATACACCTTTTATTCAACCAAAGGTGCATAAACCCCAAAATCATAAAGTTGCTAAGCCACAATTTACCCTAAATGTCATATCAGTTGGTGACTTTGGAATACCAGAAGGCATTAAATAGCAAAACATTTTAGTATACTAATATAGATAGTGCATATCAAAATTGTATAACAGATGTATACATTGGTTAGTATACAGGATTTTACATACCTGTTCATCTTGTAATACAAAGTCCAATGACCAAACGTCATTTGGCTTTCCTGGAGTATGGGGCTTCCACTTGCTAATGCATCGTACAACAACCTTGATATCATCCAACATAGGATCAATGTCACACAATGCAGTCAAATTGTGTTCCATTTTTTTGTTCCTACAAATCAAAATACAATATCAGAAATAGATATCAATATGAATTTAGTTTATCATATTTTTGGTTTTTATGCATATAAGACATACTTTAGGTTTCAAAGAATAAGCTACATGGGAGATAGGGTATTGAGTGATTAATTTTGCATATGATTCAACCAATTTATAGAGAATTATTAGGTTAAAATGCATTTCAAATTAGTGTGCATATGTTTATAAGTAAGGAAACTATTTTCAAAAGTAATTAGTTTTCAATTTTCCAATCAATATATATAACTAATTTCAAACTTTCCAATATTAATATCAATTTTCCAATCAATTAATACAAACATTTTCAAACTTTCCAATATTAATATCAGTTTTGTTTTTAGTCGATATAAGTATTTTCAAACTGATTTCTAACATTTTTACTGGTAATACTAATTTCTAACATTTTTAGGCTTGACAATATTAATCTCAAGTTATGTCAGGATGCATTGTCTCAAGTTAGACTATCATAGAACAAATTTGATAAACATAACTAATTTCTAACATTTTTATATAAATATATGAATACCAATATATCAAATAGCATACAATTGATTTATAAAATTTTTAGCCATAACAAACAATCACTAATAATATAAGTAACAAAAAAAATATGTATATAAGAAATTAGGAGAAGAATAACAAACCTGTATTGCAAAACCATCCAATGCTTTCAGAATTCCTACAATCGGTTTTTGGTTTATGATAATAGAAATACATAATCGGCTGTTTAATCAACATTGATATATGATTATTATTGTGACATCAGATTTATTTGAGGATAACTGAATGGAGTATGAATTAATTTAGGGATAATTAATTTTAAATACGAATACTACACTATATCAAGATTGATGTGATTAGGGTTTAATCGATTGTTGGGGATTATTGTGTTGGTCATTTAGGGTTCACTACTTTGATCGGTTTGATTTTTTGATGTGAAACTGATTTTGGGGGAAACGGTGTTTTGGGGAAAATTAATGAGGGCCGAAAATGTTGGGGCAGAACTTTTTTTCGACCATTAGATAAAAAATAATGCCACGTGTCTTTTTCTTAGAGTTTTGGGGGGGAATTTTCCTAAGGTCAAGCTAGGTTTATATAGTGTGGGATTAAATGCATATCATCAAGTAAAATGAATCCTATGTATTTTCGTTATATGCGCGTCAAATGTGTTGCTAGTAACACTTTGCATCGATTTCACTTCAATGTCGCTCTCAAAATTAATTGAGATGCATCTAAATAAGTAGAGATGCATTTAATTCGAGTTAATGTATCTCAAATCTGTTATATAATAAAAACAAACCCTACTGAGAATTTTTCATTTCAAAAAAATCAATTCATACCTTATTTGGTAATATTTTATTTATTTATTATTATTTTTATTTTAAAATATGTACTAAAAAAAACTCAAATATTCTGGATTTGGCAATAGTTAAAAAAACATTCTTATATATAGTCAAGAAAAAATAAATAAGCATAAAAGTTTAAGTGTCAAAAGTATAAAGAAAAAAACTTAGTAAAAAGCGGGAGTGATTTTAAAAATATTTGTGTCTAATGTAAAGAAATAAATTAGTAATCGATTCTTAAAAAAACACAATATATAAAAACCCGCGTGTGCGTGGGTATTATAACTAGTGTGTGGTTATAGTTATTACTTATACATTTCATTTATTTATTTTTTATCGGATCTGTACCTATATAGAAGATGATATTTATTGGTTTTCGTGTAATGGTTCCGACTTCACCTTGCATAACCCCCAAATGTCACTTATTTTTTCTCTAATGGCTGGATATTTATTTGGGAGACTTACATGTATATACTTCTTAAAATTCAATATTACGTAAATATCCTTCTCATTTACATAAATATCCATTCCACTTTTATAATTACATCAATGTCATTCTCAAACTTTTTTTTATTACATCAATATCTTTCCCGAACTTTAAATTCTCACATATATCCAGAAATTAATTAAATAATAATTATATTGATTTTCATTTCAAAAACTATTATTTATCTCTGATATTCATCATAATTATAATGTTTATATATATATATATATATATATATATATACTACTATATAAAGCATTTAAGTTGTGGGCTCCACAAAAAATTAAGATAAGGAGCTCCAATCATTGAGTGACATGTGTCACTTCTATAACTAAAAAATAACAAAAAGGGAGGAGCTCTAACAAATTAAAATAAAGAGCTCCAATAATAGGATGACACATGCTACTTCTTAACTAATTAATCACCTTTATTTTCAAATTTAAATATCTTTTAATTCGTTTAATTTTTTTATGATCTAATTTCATCATATTTTTAAAAATTTTGTGCTCTTTAATTAAACATCCATTTTGATATATTTTTATAAGTTTTTAGTTTTTACATTTTTAGTAGGTTTATTTTATTTTGATTCAAATTTTTATAACTTTAACCTTTATTTCACTCAATACAAACTTTATTTATCAAAATCATTTACTTTTGGTAAAGTGTTTGACGGGAAAGAGATTGTGAAGGTATTTTTATATGCGGGAATAATTATGTCACGGGAAAGATACGGAAAACCTAAACAAACACGTACAACTAACACATATACATTTGGAGTGTTGTGAATGAATTCACTAAGCGGGTAGGGAAATGCGAGGAGAGTTGGGTTAGCAATTCATTTACTATATTTATTATATAACTATATTTATCGCCGCCGCTGTGCGCGGGTATCCAACTATATATATATATATATATATATATATATATATATATATATAGAGAGAGAGAGAGTTTGGTTAAAATAAAAAGAATAGGAATGCATGTGGAGGTGACATGTGATTCCCAAACCATGGATCTACTTAGCTTGTATAATTATATTGCCTTGGATGATTCCAAAACAAATGTGAATGAAACAAGGATAATGCTAATCAAGTATGCAGAATCTACTTGATAACAGTTAGAAGAATAATCAATAGAACAGTGAATATGCAATGGACAAAGTAATGATAAAAACACTTCAATATTATTAAACAATAATACGGATACTTTGGCTAGTATCATGGTATACAACCTTAAAGTTCTTCACACGACTGCTCTAATTGATTGTATATTGGTTTATATAACAATATAACCTAGGACCTCCTTTTATAGGACAAGGAGTCCTTACAAGAAAACTATCACTATAAAATCGTATAAGATATACAATATCTATTCTGAAAATATAAAACTTGTGCATATCATATAAGCAATACAAACTATAAGTACTAGCAGTACTAAGTCAGTTAGTACTGCTAGTGTAATCTTCACTAGTTTAGTTTGTATGCTTGGTAGTATCAAGCAAAGTTGGTACTACTATGTTTAATTCCCAATAATCCTCCCCTAAACTTATGATTTCTCTGTAAATCACTAAGTTTCTTCAATTAAACTTCAAATCTTCTGATGAGGAGGGATTCTTTCAAACACTATTTAATTCTTGCAGTCTTCATTGCTTGGTCAAGCTGATTCCTGATTTTCCTTATTAGCTCTTTTGTCGCCTTTGAGTCTTCATCCACAGTAAGTTTTGCAGATAACATAAACACCAAAATTCCAACTCTGAGAGGGTACTCTTTTTCTACTAGCATAAACACATTTGTACCATCAATAGTAGATACATGATGCACATCGGATGTGTCATACAATCTCCATGTAGTAGCTCTGTTTGGAACATGAAATTTCCACAGAATATCAAAAGGACCATGTTCAAATAATCTAACTAGCTTAGTCCGTATCTCTAGTTCTTTATTATTTTTAAAGTATGCATGAGTGAACTTTTCTTTGACCAAATTACATAGCTTTACAAGATCATCTCTATCAAATGCCTTGACCATATTAGAAAAAGTCTTGAACATTTCCACATTGTTTCCAAATCTGATGATCTTCCAAAATATACCAAATTTATCTATGTGAATTTCCCAATCAAAAATGGGATATTTTGACTGGAATGGTTTAACAGACACTGCATCTGGAATAGCTACCATCATTTGTTTAAGCTGTTTATCAGTAATGTCTTCTGGTGTTTCAACCTCTTCAGAAGTATCTTCTTCAACTTTTTTCTTCTTTTCTGAAATGGAATCAAATGATGTTGCTTTCCTTTTAAGATAGCTTTCTTCATAATCAACTCTTGTTGGAGTAGCAGTACCTGCACCACTAGCAGTATCAACTGGAATATCAGCAATACCATCTTTATTTTGCACTGCTTGTGTAACGATTCATCTAGCTGTAGCAGTATCAACTGTAGCTCCCATCTGTCTTGCTACCTTTTTCACATTCTTCACAAGGTTTTCAACATTAATTGGATGCTCTGTGTCTTGATGAACTTGCTCAGATTGCTCATTATTATGTCCTATATCAGAATCCATATCCATGCTTCCCTGAATGTTTGCATCAAAGTCTTCTTGAGATTTCCTCCCCTGTTTGGAAGAATCCCTTGCTCCATGTCTTCATCAGAACTTTCTGAGCTTGATACAACCAGTTTGACTCTTCTTGGTTGTTGAAGTGACTTCACCTTGAGCTGTAATTTTTTTATTTTTCCAATAAGATTGTTGTTGACCCTGGTGTACAAAGTCTTAGTCTGCTTAAGTTCCTGCTCCAAGTTAGTCACCTTTTATGTCAGTCTGGTACATGTAGCCATCAAGTCCTGTATAAGTTGCAAACTGCCCTCACCACTTCCAGATGTGTTAACTTCTGGGAGAGGTGGATCACTGTGCATATACCCCATGTTATCCATGTGGCTAGGGTTTCCATCACCTGTAGCTGATCCCTGAGAACTAGATACATTAGATGTTGCCGTAATAGGGGCCTTATTTATGTTACCCTTGTCCTGGCCAGCTTCTAAGCCTATGTCAGTAGGAGCAGCCCTTCCTATACTGTCAGAGACAGCCTCATCTGCATCAATAATTATAGTAGGAACTCTGTGCTGAGGAACATCAGAGTCCTATTTGGTATTATTCCTAAGTGGTGATGAAGATGATTTTGATGTTGATAAAGAACCATGAGCTTTGGGTGTGTGTTGGGAGTCAACTGGGATTGTTGATTCTTCACCTTGAATGTGTAACATGTTTTCAAACAAAGGTACTACAAGTCCATTGAACCCGTTAGATGCCATCGTCATATTACTAAAAAGCTTTTGGGTGAGGCAATGAGTTTGAAAAATGTTTGCATGAAACTTGAGTTTAACTTGTGTGGTTTCCAAAACTGTTTGAACAAACCGTGGATACATTAAAAACTTGAATTGATTATCCACCTTTTTCACCATACTATCAAAAATTAATTTTGAAAAATTGTAAGTTCTACCAGTTGATAAGCATATGAGAGCAATATCAATGTTTCTACTAAATTTCTCCCATGAAGTTTAGAACTTAAACAATGAAGAATAGTATGGATCAAGAATCTCCATTGTGGGGCAAAACAACCTTTGAGAAAAGATAGGGTTTTAGACGATGTGTCATACCCCATTCTGGTTATGTTTTGAAAGATTTCAATATTTGGCATATCACTAATACCATCTGTATCACCTAGGTGCGGATGCCTCTTAAGAGATGCTTCAGTAAGAATGATGATAGTACCGTCAACTTTGGCTTTAATCTGTTTGTTTCCATCTTCAAAAGTATTGACAGTGGCATTCTTTCAAAACTGCGTGATATGAGAAACAAAGACAGTTGGATGAACTGTAAGAGCATACCTAATGTTGGTATGATTCAGAAAGTCCACTATCTCATGGAAGTCGCATGCTTCCTTGGTTTTCTCCGACAATGGCACCTGTTGTGTTTTGCAGCAAATTCAAGAGGTACCATTAAAGAGAAATTAGGTTTTATGGTTAAAAGAATGTTTCGATTGCTGGGTTTAAATCGATATTGAACGAATGATATTGATTTGAAAGCCAATTGAGTTTTTATAGGTAAGATTTAAGGTTTTAAAATTAACCGACTCTAATTATTAGGAAACTTAAGAGAAAGATAATCTGTTGAAAGATAGAAAGGTAATACTTTCCAAGTTAGAAACCCTTTAAAAATAACAAACTCTCAACGGATATTTTCAACAAGTAGTTATTCCTGAATAGTACTTGAGTAAATTCCCAGCAGTACCAAATTATGCTAGCAATACAAATATTTTGCCTAGCAGTACAAACTTTTCTAAAAATTTTTCTAAGCAGTATTAACTTAATTTTCTTACAAAACAATACTACGTTGAGTTTTATGAAAGAATTAAGCGTAGAGGAAGACACTTAATCAAGGTCCGGTCTCATATAACCTCCGCTTGTGTGAAAACCAATAGTTTCAGTACTTATTACTGCCTGTGACATATAGACTCATTCAAAGAGCCTTCTTGACAGGGTTTCCAGATTGTGGCAGTTGTTACCTCTAACACAAAAGTGTTAGATTTACTTTTACTTGATTTTCTCAATGCCATAGCTCCTTAGAGTAACACACTATCATGAAACATGATAGAACGACAAAGAGTGGGTTAGATCAGAATAAACTGTCTAACTGTAACCATCAATTCATTTTCAACAAGGGTCCAGATGCCTCATAATGATTTTAACACCCCATTGGCTAGGACTGCCAAGGTTTCACACATCTTAATCCATTCAAAGTGTTGTTCCCTACCTGCAAATGTTAGTCTAAAACCAAGGAAACACAAAACAAAGTATTTCCATTATAACAGAACAAAGCATGACTAACATAACAAAATAAAGGAAATTGGATTCCTTTAGGAACACTACTAGAAAACAGGGCAACAATGACAGATTTACTGACGGAAACAAATCCGTCGGAGATTACCAACAGAATTACCTACAGATTACTAACAGAGACTGTTGCCGACGGAATACCAACAAATTTCTAATGGATTACTGATGCACATAAGTTCGTCAGTAATGGGTCACCAAATACCAACGGTATAATGACGGATGAGAGATACGGTCGGTATTTCGTCAAGAAAATAGATGGATTATTGACAGACGATGATCCGTTGGTCATCCGTCGTTATTTACCTATGGATTACCGAAAGATCATTGAAGATCGAAGATCCGTCAGTAATCCGTCGTTAATTACTAACGGATTAGTGATGTTAGATTATTCATTTGTTGTCTCTCATTATCACCAATGGATTACCGAAAAAATTTACGGTTTTATATATTTAATGTACTACACTTGTTTTCAAGCCCTACATATATTTGTATCGTTGTAAGTAACTGTAAGTATGCATATATACCTATTAATGGTATGTTATTTATGTGTAACACTTAGGGGTTCACGCACCCCAGACACGATTTATTCCCTGTGATGTGGAAACTCAAGAAAAATTCAAGTTCCATAGTATTCGTCGATGGCTTTCATTTTGAGTGTTAATAATTTAAGATGCGTAATAGGAATAATGATGACGTATAGCACGTATAACAGGCCCACTAGGCCCAACACGTACTATACACACACTGGGCCCCGACCCAACAAAAAGAATAACTTCGAACACTGGGCCAATAGTAAGTCCAAAAACGAAATTGGCTATAGTCCAATAAAGGTCCGGCTCCGGCAACTAACTACTATATGCGAGTAACTAGGAAACCCTAGCGGTAAGGCTCGCCTATAAAAGGGGCTCTAATCCCCATACAAGGTACAACTTTCTCTCATATAATTACACACACATAGACTATTACTTCTCTGTCAAGAATGTGTACTTACTCTCATGCCGGAGTCTAATCGTGGGGTCCGTCCCCACGGTAAAGCTAATGGTTTACTCTTCTTGTGCAGGGAAATCAATCAAACTATTTGGATTAGTATAAGATCAGCCCACCAGTAGCTTGTTAGCCCAATCCAACAAGCTACACTAACACCTATTACAACCCGTCACACTTTTTGTACTAACAACGAATGACATCAATTAGTTTCTTCATTGAGTGTGACTTCCCTTTTTAAACAAACGACTATCACGTTCTTGCCATATATAATAATTCGTGGCGCTTATACCAAATGACAGCCCATTGCACTCTACACACCACTTCCATTTCAGATAATAATAAAACTTGAAATATTTAACAAGTTGAGCCTTTGTCGTCTAACTCGAGTTCGAGCTCATAAAACTTGAAATATTTAACAAGTTGAGCTTGAGTTATTGTCGAGCGTTTAAGAGTTATTTAAAAATTATTTATAATAAGAGTATAATGATTATGGGATACTTTTAGAGTTTATATGTAACTACACTAAATGTATATATTTATGAATGTTTAGGCTCATGCGCTTTCAGGACTTAAAGCTGACCATTTCATCAACAGCAAAGACCAAGCACAAATGAATGTTGTTGCGGCCACACTTGATGGTATCATTGATACGGTGTCTGGAGCTCATTCGATTGCCCCCATTGCTTCAAGCACTTACGCCTCATGGAAATCTTGTTCCTGTTGGTGCACCAGAAAAGCCACTAGAAGTAGCAACATTTTCTTTGATTATGGGTAAGTCTTTTGATAGTTGCATTTTGTTTTGCTTTTAGAAATTGTGGGTGAATCTATAACTCGGGTTTTAACAGGTAGGAAGCTTGTTGCTGGAAGTAACATTGGGGGGATTAAGGAGACTCAAGAGATGCTTGATTTTGCAGCAGAGCATGGGATAACCGCATATATAGAAATACAACAGTTTGATTTCCACCCACTCTCTCTTGGAGCACACTGATGTCTCTAAGTTGTTGAGATTGGAAACATAAGTTGGAAGATTTCAGTTGTGAAATGAATGTTGAAGATAGAAAATATTGTGTTCACTTGGCCAAAAAAATATAGATTTCAAGGCTGCTACTAGTTTGATAAGTCTCTTCATCCGGTTGGTGATATAGATTTATGGCTCGATTGTAGTGGTGGGAAAGTAAAGGGGAAAACATTTGGTACTAGTTTGTTATTGGATCCCCATTTTTTGGTGACGGGTATGCGGTTCGACATCTGAGGTATGTTTATATTAGTCTTTATTATATGAATAAGTGATGGTATTGAACACTTATTGAATAATCATGGATTTATTAAGTACTGAATAGTCATAGATTTTAAGATAGAGAAAGCATTGACATTACTTTTAGGCAAAAATTGATATATTTAGAGCTTTACGTTGGGTTATTATCGTGAAAATATGCAACCCAAGTCAATTCCAAATCTGGTAGTGAGTTATGAGATTGCATTTTATTGCCTAGTCATTTAAAGTGTTTTCTTGTGTAGTATGTAGATCCATGGTCAACTCTCTATATATGTTTGATAACTGATTTGTAATTGTTTCTTTTGCAAATCATCTTTTATTCAAGCCCCCAAACATTTTTGTAAAATATACAGAAACTACTCGGCTCAAGTTTGTACCGTTACATGCTAACTGAATTAAACTAATGCTTAACTGGTGTAATGTATTGGCTTTTAGTTTTCAGTGTGTAATTATGTAACAATTAAATATTTAGGCATGTAGCACTTTATATGTGTATGTTTATGATGTATCCATATTTTAGGTACTTTGATTAGAAGAAAAGTTGGAGCAACAACAAGAGGATGGAGTTCATCGTGGAATTGTTGTAAGGAAGGAATTTGAGGACCAACGGGAAGATGATCGTTGTGAATGGCAAGCTAAGCTTAAGGAGTTCCAAGATATCGTGTTAGGAAATCACCACACCCCCTACCACCTAACTAATATATAGTTGACGGTAGTATCTTTTAGTATTTGTAGTCGGATATGGAGTATTATCAACATTTTGTTACATTGATCTTGTAATTCGAAAGTTAAATCTGCATGCTGATTTGCAGAATTTAAAACATGACTTTAATGTATGTTCTTTTAGGATATGATTTTGTTTATAGTTATGTTGATATGTGGGGAAACGTTGATAAACCGTGGGTAATATATGCCGGTAAAGCGTTAGTAAACTATTGGCATTTACTGGCATTTATTCGTCGGTAGAATTTGTTAAATCTGTTGGAAAATTTGTTAGTGATTTTTGGTAATTAATGACGGATTAGCAACGGAAAATCTGGCATAGTTTTTGGTGATTAATGAAAAATTAACAACGGAAAATTCCGTTAGTGATTTTTGAAACCTGTCGGTGAAACCCGTCAGTAAAATTACCGACAGCGATATTACTGACGGAAAGTTTCAGTTGGTGATCCGTCAGCAACAGCCGTTACCGACGGATTTGACAGTCATTGTTGCCCTGTTTTCTAGTAGTGGAACCCAAACCATCACTGGCTTGGATCTTCCATGTGCATTAAGATGGACATTTTTCTTCAATTTAACAGATGCACAATTGGGTTTGATGGTCTTTTTAACCCAAACAGGTGTGGTCTATGCAACATTCCCTTTGTAACCCCAAACAACATTACTTTTAGACCTGGAAATGTTGGTTTTTGGTCTAACAGTATTAAGTTTTGGTCTACCAGTACAAACTGTTGGTTTGGCAGTACTAAACTTCCTTTTGTAAAATTCAACCTGTTGATTAAGGTTTTGAAAGGTTGATGTTGTTTTTCTTTTAATGAGTCTTGGGTCAGATGATGGTGCTAGTTTTGTAAAAGATTTCTTGAATCTTGCACCAAAAACAGTTGGTTGGGGGTAAGCAGTATAATTTGGCCATGAAGTATTGAAATCTTTAAGGCCAGATTTCAAGAGAACTGCTCTTGGAGTGAAATAGGTTAGATGAGAATAGTCATCCTTCCTAGCAAAATTTTTCTCATGAATCATACTACCCCTTTGATGATGCTTTCAAAACATGATTTGTTGTACCTAACAAACTCATCTTCTAGGTGTTGTGATTGTTGTCTACTCCAACTCCTTTGGTTTCCCCTAGGAGTGGATGATCTTTCTCTGGACCTATACATCTCAGCATACCTAACTATGTTCCTAAATAGTTTTGCCTTTTGTTTAGGTTGAACAGTCTCTACATGTGTGACATATTTAGTTTCACCATCTGGAGAAGTTTAAACTTGTGAGGTATCAGAATTGTCCTTAACCTCACTAGTCACTTCTTTTTCATCCTTTTTAAGCCCATACTGCATTTCAGGTTCTTTAAAATTCTCTATTTCTTTTATAGAAAGCTCAAATTTAGGAGGTTTGTATAAGCCTGAAGTGGGTAGAGCAACACTATTGTATCCTAAACCTTTTCCTGGTTTAAGAAAACCGGCCTCTATGATCCTATGTGAACAATCTTTTGAATAAGCATATTTGTCCACACGAGCTTGAATGTTATCCTTCTCTATCTTGAATTTATCTAAGTTAGTTTTAAGCAAGGATATTTCAGCATCTTTATACAACATGTCCTTCTTAAGAACAACAACATGTTTATTCAAAACTTCCTCATTTTTTCTGTAGTAATCTAACTATTTTTCTACAGAGGCTAATCCTCTCTTATGATTAGCTAAATCATACTTAATTTTATTTAATTCTATCCTTAACTTATCATACTGAGTTTTTAAAGATTCATAGTTATTCAGACAAGTTTTAGTACATGATTTATCATTATTTACCTCAGAGTCTGAAAATGCCATTAGTGTCATGTTGGGAGGAGCTGTTTCCTCATGAGCTAAGTAGCTCCAGTCATACCTAACTTCATCAATAGCCACCATAGCCTTATAAGATGAATCTTCTCCATTGACTATTCTGCTCCTGTTTCTTCCTTCCTGTAACCTTGGGCTCCTACATTCCCTAGCAAAGTGTCCAAACTTCCTATAGTTGTTAACATTCCACTTTAGACTTGTAAAAACCAGCAGTTTCTTCATTGTGGATGACGATCTTTTTTCCATTCTTCTAGAGAAACTTCTTTGCTCTTAAACTCAGGAGAGCTACTTGCCACTTAATGTCCATCTCTTCAAAGTCATACTCATGTATCTGCTCCAAATCATCATGAATAACCTGAGATCCATTTGGCTGACTGGCTAGAAAAGCATTGACAGTGGCATTACTCAGGCTACCAGAAGTATCCTGTGAGCCAGCAGTACCAAAATTAGTACCAGCGGTACTAACTTCAAGAACATAATTGGTGTTTCTAGTGCTTGGTTGAGCCACAAATGCTAGATTTGGTGACTCTAAGTTTGCAGTTGAAGTGGATTTCTTAACTTGATGCTCAACATTTTTAAAATTGTTGTATAGTGTTAATACAAATAAGCCATAAAAACGTTTATTTATATTTTACGATCTTCTAAAGTTTTGTCGATAACAAACGTAAAATCATTTTAACGAAACAAATAAAATACGTAAATAGTTTGATTCAATAGTTTTCTAACACACTAACGTTTTCACATAAAACACTAAAACAAGTAGAAGTGATTTTATGATTTAGATACATATGTATAACAACTAGTGTTTACATATTGGGTTAACATATACTTAACTAAGTATATACTAAAATGGGTCAAAACAAGTATATACTAAATGGGTAAGAAACTAGCAAATGGTATTGACCCATAACCCATGGTTTTATATATACCACTTAACCAAGTTCAATGTATCTAGTATAAAACACATGGATCAACCCATAAGCCATGACCCATGACCCATAACCAAAAATACCCATGGGTAAAAGGGAGCGTCCCACGAATCCCCAGTAATACCCTGGACGGATCCCTTGTGGGAGGGATCCGTGGGATCCGGGGAACAGTGAAGAAATTCCTCTATAAATAGAGAGCCATTTCTTCCTTTCAACTCACCCCTTTCCAACACACTTTCCCCTAGAGTTAAAAACTCTCTAACCCCAGATCCAAGAGATCTATGTTTGTAGTTTTGTTTTTGTGTGATCTTTTAGGTTCCTCTTAAAGGCAAGATCATCACCTTTGAAGTCGAGCAAGCTCAAGTCCATGAGTTGCAATACTTCCTCATCATCAAGACTACTGAAGTCCTCTTGTTGATGATTGATTTTCTTTTCTAAGAAGTGTTGAAGACATTTGAGAAAGGTGTCTTAAGTGTTACGACGAAGATATTAGTGAAGGGTATCTATCGTCCATATCATAAGCACTTGTGGTGGGTGCTTAGAAGTCAATACTAAGAGCATTAGTGAAAGTTGCTTAGAAGTCAAGATACAAGACATTAGTGAAGGGTGTCTTGAAGATCTAGTTAAAGGCATTAGTGAAAGGTGCCTTAGATTTACATTCGATATGGTGTGTTTCGATGTACAAAATATATTAGTACTAGATCCAAGGATATTGATATCCTTGATGATGTTGTATTAAGGAGTTGATCTCCTTTGGGGTTAGGAGATTGGTGTAGTGATTGGTAGTAGTTCCTCCATTGCAATGGAACTAGGTGCTTAACCTAGTACCTAATAAAGGGTAGGCGACGTTGTGAAGGTGTAGTTCACCTTGGTGTGAAAGAACTAGGTGCTTAGCCTAGTACCTAATAAAGGGTAGGCGACGTTGTGTAGGTGTGGTTTACCTTGGTGTGAAAGAACCCGATGGTTTGCCTAGTACCGGAAAAAGAGTAGGCGACGTTGTGAAGGCTTCTCCGCCATAAGGAGATTAGTGTAGTGTTTACGAACTCTCGAGTAGGTGACTCGGGGAGTGGAGTAGGGCAAGGAAGGTGTCCTTGTAGCCGAACCACTATAAATACTCGCGTTGTGGTTTTGTGCTTCTTACTCTCATCTTTCATTACATATCTTTATATGTTTGTTTATCAACATCCAACACACACATTCAAATAGATTGACATAAGTCGATCTAAATAAATTAAAAGGAAGTTTTAATTGGCAAAACTATTCAACCCCCCCTTCTAGTTTTCCACAATTGGTATCAGTGCTTCGTTACCAAGTTTCTTAGAGTATATTGTACTTCAAAAACTTGATACGATCCACGGTTAATTGAAAACTACAAAGAAGGGCTTTTACAAAAATAAATACCACAACTTTTAAAACTCTTTTGTTGGATGCTGATTAGATAACAACCTTTTATTTCTCTCATTTTATTTTTACCATATACTTAATTGCACTAATCCTCTTTGTCATTTTGATTAGTCAAAGCTCACATCTATCAAGCCATAGGAATTGCTTGATAATAAGATTACCTTCCCTAAGAATGTATCTTAAACATTAAGGAGCTGGAATTATCTTCTGATATTTGCTGTGTAATTTGTAAAGACATTCCTAAGTGCATTCCAGGTATGACTTTCCACTTATCTCTAAATGATATTAGCTTGATAGATAAGTGTGATTATATAGGTATTTATTTTAGTAGCTTTTATGTATATACTTGTTTTACATATAGCTTCACTAGGAAGTTTCTTCTCACATACGTGTTTAGTTTTCGTTATAGTCGGAGTATACATAAAAAGATTTTCTACTTCCACTAATCCAAAAATCATATTTTTCTAATAATAAAACAAAACACAAATGTCAAAAACTCCTCCTTCCCTATAAATAAACTCACCGTCTCCCACTACATCCAATCCCCACTTTTTCAAATCTTCCAATTTCAAAAAACTTCCTCTCATTCAAAACTTCATCTTCCTCTCCATTCCATCCCAACCGAAACCAAGAAGGTTCATCTTCAACATGGTTTACATCGCTCTCGTGCTCATCGCCTTGACGCTCATCGCTCTCGTGTTTCCTATGATGAAGTTCTCATATGGAGACATATACTTTGTGTTAATGATCTACATCGGGGTTATATACCCGATCCTTTGTATCATTCTTATCATTGAAATGAAATATTACTAATAGTCTTGTTTATCTAGGTTATTATTATCTTTATGTGTTTTTTTTTCATTTATCGTGTTTCTTTTTATGTCTCGTTTTCTCTCGTAGATCTTTAGTAAACATGAATGCATGCTAAAAGAAAGGGTAGGTTAAAACACATATCTTTGTATAAAACTATAACATCTAAAAACCTATATCTTTTATCAAACAAAATCTGTTTCTGCTTCTGCAGATCCACGGATCCCTACAATAATAATGGCCGGATCCCTTTTGTAAAAGAACCATGGGATCCGTCCTACTGGAGAACTGTTTTTCATGCAAATTAAAAACCATTCTCTTTCTAAAAAGTATTGTTCCACTAGAGATATCAAAACCATAAGTGAGTTAAGTGCTATTTTTGTTAAAAACCATTGTTAATATAAATCTAGTAAAAACGTTAGATAATCATTGGTTGACCACAAACATCACTTTCTATTAACTCATCATTTCTATAGGTTCAACCATGACGCATGAATATGAGTTCGATTTTTCACTCACTAGCGTCTACACTCCGAACATCTCCCTTGAGCCCAACACACCTGGAAATCATGTCCGTGGGTTCAATAACCTCGAAAAACGTCACTTGCATGAAGGTCGTATTGTAGACACCTCTCTACAATTCGAAGAAGGTATCAATACCTCCTTCCGAGCCATAGGACTAGAATGTCTTCTTGAAATCAACGAGAAGATATGTCCAAGGTTCATAATGGAATTCTTCCGTCAAGTCGAACTCGTTCGTAACGAGGATCGCTCTCTATCCCTTTGGTTTTATATCAAAAACCAAAAGTTTATTCTATCCCTTGGGCATTTTGTTTACATCCTCCGGATTCCAAATCATGGACAATGTGCCTTCACTAAAGATTGGTCTCTTGATTCTCTCTTCAACTTTCGTGAAGAAAATAGCCCATATTGTTCACACATACCCTCCCCGGAAGATTTAAATCGCATAATATGCAAACCTCGGCCTTATTACTCTGATCCAAACATTATCCTCACACGGGACATCCGAGAAGAGTACAAACCCCTTGCACTCATCCTACGTGAAAATGTTTGGAGTCTTAGGGGAAATCGAGAAATTCTTCCCGCTTGTTGTGCTCACATGTTGTACTGTTTGCTAACACAACAACGATACAATCTCGCCTACTTCTTTGCAAGACGTATTGCAAATCTTCAAAGCTCCAAGAATAAACTCATTCCTTATGGAATGTTCTTGACGCGCCTCTACCACAACGTCATGCACTTTCATCCTCAATTTCAAAGTCCGTTGTACGTACTTGTGAACAAGATGATGGAACCGCTAAACATATCCCTCATGAAGAAGTTCTTCATTCCTGAATCCGCCAACACTCATAAACCATTTGATGATCCCTCTAGCGAAAACACTCAAGGAACTTAGTCTTCTTTCAAATAGGATCAATCCCTCTTGTACTCGTGCTTTATCATTGTAATCCAATTTCCTTCATGAAATAAAACATCTTACATTTGATATCTAGGTATTAGAACCTTTTAAAACTAACTTTGGAATATAATGTATTGCCAAGATCATTGCATACCTTTAGTAAAGGTCCTGCTTAGCAGATAGACGGATCCCTTCACTTAGGGAATCGTGGGATCCGGCAAAAAGAATATGTAATTGCAAGCATTGTATTTCAAATATGTCTTTAGAACACATCACAATAAGCTAGACATAGTGTCTTAAGGCAAATTAAGTCCTTATCAAGTCAAGTAGATCCTTGCTACTCACACATAACTCATCTAAATCATACTCAAGACGATTGTAGATCTATCATTTCATTTAAATCCATTACTCTTCCGCTCTCTATATCACTCATCATTCTCACATGATCTCTCACATCTAGCTTTGGAAACCTTTCGATTATGGCAAATTTTATCATAATCATCTTTACCTCAAAATTGATCAAAGTTGATCAAGTTCTAGTTGTTTCATCTTAAGTCTTTAGGACACTCTTAAAAATGGTTAATCCAAGTAACTATCTGATCTCTAGGATCATTTAGCTTCAATTGACACTCTCATCTTTAGTGTCATCCTTGTTCATTCATTGGTACTCATAAAAGTTCCAATCCCTTCCATAAAAAGCAATCATTAGCTACACCACTCATTACCTTCAAGTACTTAAGCACCCCTTCATTTAAGACTCTTAGGAGGACTGAAATACTCAAGATAATTTAGATCTTAGACCTTAGAAACATCATTTCCACTCTTTCATAGCTGCTGAGAGCCGGATCCCTAGACTTAGCCTAGACGAATCCCTCTGAGGTGGGAACCGTGGGATCCGGGTGACAGCTTAAGTCAAAATCTAGCTAAAACAATCATTTCAAGCTCATCTTGCTAACTCAAACACTCCGTCTCATCTTAAATGAGTTCCTTGATCAGTAAAACTCTGAACCTCACCCTTGTGCATGTTAATCATCACATTTCAATGAATCTTAATGGCTTAAGTCTTGAATGCACTTGCCAAATCCTTTGCTTTATAAACCACTTGTTAGGACTCCTAAAGACATCATCTTCATCATTCACTTCCAGCATTCAAAAGGATTTACAACACTCTTGTAAACATTTCATCATGAGGAAAAACCCAAGTAGTAACTCATTCACCAAAGAACCACCTAAGAAAATTGCTCGTGTTATACACGAAATTTCTTCAACCGAATCATCTCCGGTCAAATCCACAAATGCGAGCATTACTCCACCACCAATCAAACCAATCCCTAAAAGGATTATTACTACAAAGCTACCCATGCCTAGTTTCACCATACCTCCTAGGCCAAACACTCCCATTTCCACTAAACCATGACCATTAGTGCCAAGAGCTATTTCATTCACAACTCCATTCTCATCACCACATCTCTACAATTTTGAGGAATTGCCTCCTAGGCCTTCTCATCCTCCTCCACCGGCAACATTCTCCTCATTAGGAGGAATAATGATGCAAAATCAAGGTGTTAAGTCAACACTAGCTCTGGCTTCCTTTTCACCGTCAACATCAAATAATCCAATTTGGATTATGAGGAATTTTCAAAGTCAACCACCTGACCATATGGAAGATGACACTAATCTACCACCACCATCATTCTTGGTCGAGCCATCCTCAAATGCGCCACCACCGATTCCTTCATCATTTGAGGCTCCACAACCCGCTTCACTTGATCCTTCTCATCTATTTCTTTTCCTCCACCACCACTACCTAGCCATGACAAAGATTGCTATCATTGTCAATATGTTGAAGGTTTGATACATGAAGTACGGGAAGATCAACGTTTCATGTTTTATCACCTCCTCGAACGTTTCGATGAGTTAAAACCTAAACAAACTTGAGCTAGAGGATTTTTAGTGGTGTCCTAGTATCAAGCGTTATTTATTTAATTCTAGTAATTCCAAGCCATGTATCGTTCATTTTCTTAGTTTTTAGAGTATTGTATATCATTTCTCTATTTTTATTAAATGAAACTACTTGATACTTGCTATATCTTTGAGTATATGAGTATATTTTATAAATACATTACTCATTTTGATGTTAACATTATTTGTTACATCATCTTTTCTGAAACAAACTATCAGCCTGACGGATCCCACTGTTGTGTCTAGACGGATCCGTACTAGGAGGGAACCATGGGATCCGTGTGATAGAAAACTATTTTCTTGCTAACTTGAATTTGTTTTGCAGAAAATTATATATTGTACCTGTCTTCTAACCTTTGTTTTGTAGTTATTCAATTTACACATGAAAACTTTGACACCATAAAGCTAGGGGGAGCTTTGTGTCAAATTAATACATTGCAAAATCACTTGCAATATCATGGGCTAATTTCATGACATCCCCTTGCAAAGTTGCAATCATAAAGGGGGAGCATACTCGTCAAAGAGACGAAATCACTTGCAAATTTAGTTGCAAGTAAATACACTTAGTATCCTTTTTCATTTGACGCCCTTACTTAGGGATGGACTCGTCAAGGGGGAGATAAGACGAGAACCATTCCCGTCACTTGCTCTCTTTATTTCTTTTCTTACATATTTTTCTTATAAAAATTGTGTTAGTTTCTTTTAACACTTTTTGTTTCGACAAAAAGGGGGAGAAGAAAGTAAAAACTACTAATTCAAATTTTCTACGAATTTTAGTTTTTCCTTAAAATAATTTTATGTTTTGTCATCAACAAAAAGGGGGAGACTGTTAATACAAATAAGCCGTAAAAACGTTTATTTATATTTTACGATCTTCTAAAGTTTTGTCGATAACAAACGTAAAATCATTTTAACGAAACAAATAAAATACGTAAATAGTTTGATTCAATAGTTTTCTAACACACTAACGTTTTCACATAAAACACTAAAACAAGTAGAAGTGATTTTATGATTTAAATACATATGTATAACAACTAGTGTTTACATATTGGGTTAACATATACTTAACTAAGTATATACTAACATGGGTCAAAACAAGTATATACTAAATGGGTAAGAAACTAGCAAATGGTATTGACCCATAACCCATGGTTTTATATATACCACTTAACCAAGTTCAATGTATCTAGTATAAAACCTATGGATCAACCCATAAGCCATGACCCATGACCCACAACCAAAAATACCCATGGGTAAAAGGGAGCGTCCCACGGATCCCCAGTAATACACTGGACGGATCCCTTGTGGGAGGGATCCGTGGGATCCGGGGAATAGTGAAGAAATTCCTCTATAAATAGAGAGCCATTTCTTCCTTTCAACTCACCCCTTTCCAACACACTTTCCCCTAGAGTTAAAAACTCTCTAACCCCAGATCCAAGAAATCTATGTTTGTAGTTTTGTTTTTGTGTGATCTTTTAGGTTCCTCTTAAAGGCAAGATCATCACCTTTGAAGTCGAGCAAGCTCAAGTCCATGAGTTGCAATACTTCCTCATTATCAAGACTACTGAAGTCCTCTTGTTGATGATTGATTTTCTTTTCTAAGAAGTGTTGAAGAAATTTGAGAAAGATGTCTCAAGTGTTATGACGAAGATATTAGTGAAGGGTATCTATCGTCCACATCATAAGCACTTATGGTGGGTGCTTAGAAGTCAAGACTAAGAGCATTAGTGAAAGGTTCTTAGAAGTCAAGATACAAGACATTAGTGAAGGGTGTCTTGAAGATCTAGTTAAAGGCATTAGTGAAAGGTGCCTTAGATGTACATTCGATATGGTGTGTTTCGATGCACAAAATAGATTAGTACTAGATCCAAGGATATTGATATCCTTGATGATGTTGTATTAAGGAGTTGATCTCCTTTGGGGTTAGGAGATTGGTGTAGTGATTGGTAGTAGTTCCTCCATTGCAATGGAACTAGGTGCTTAGCCTAGTACCTAATAAAGGGTAGGCGACATTGTGAAGGTGTAGTTCACCTTGGTGTGAAAGAACTAGGTGCTTAGCCTAGTACCTAATAAAGGGTAAGCGACGTTGTGTAGGTGTGGTTTACCTTGGTGTGAAAGAACCCGGTGGTTAGCCTAGTACCGGAAAAAGAGTAGGCGACGTTGTGAAGGCTTCTCCACCATAAGGAGATTGGTGTAGTGTTTACGAACTCTCGAGTAGGTGACTCAGGGAGTGGAGTAGGGCAAGGAAGGTGTCCTTGTAGCCGAACCACTATAAATACTCGCGTTTTGGTTTTGTGCTTCTTACTCTCATCTTTGATTACATATATTTATATGTTTGTTTATCAACATCCAACACACACATTCAAATAGATTGACATAAGTCGATCTAAATAAATTAAAAGGAAGTTTTAATTGGAAAAACTATTCAACCCCCCCTTCCAGTTTTCCACATATAGATCAACAAGTTTCATCTTTTCAAAATCTAGTTTGTTGGTCCAAACCACAACATGTGTATTTCACTCACTTGGTAGGCTTCTTATGAACCTAGAGTTCACATCTTCAACAGAGAGATCCACACCCATAATGGCTAGTTTATTAACAATCTTTTGAATCCTATTGTATATGGAATCAAGAGATTCTGCACTGGTTGCACAGAAGTTTTAAAACTGTTGTTTGAGTAGAGTCTTGTGAGTCTTTCTGGTGGCTTCATTCCCACCATAACCACCTTCAATAGCTTCGAACAGCTTCTTTGCATCTTGATGCTTGGAGTAGGTCAATAATAGTTCATCAAGGAGAGACATTAGCAACAAGCTTCTTGATTTTAGATCATTCTTTCTTCTAATCTTTTCATCACTGGATGTTGGCTTTGTAATGGTTGGGTTCTCTTCTTTTCCTAGAATGGGCAGTGCAACGAAAGAGTTTCCATTCTCAATAATCTCCCAGAGATTGTAATCCACCATTAGAAAATACTGCTCAATCTTTATCCTCCACACATCATATTCTCCCTGCTTCACCTTGGTGATCTTTGCAGTAACATATGTGTTAATACAAATATCGTCATTAAACGTTATTTATATTTTTGATCTTTGCCTAAGTTTTGTTAACGACAAAAGTAAATTTAATTTATAAAAGCTTAAAGCTTGTCAAGTTTATTAGATATTAAAACAAGCTTTCTCAAAAAATATATTCATCATTCAAGCATTTACATTTATGATTAGTAACATCTTGATATGACTCTAATCATTATGTATGATAGTAGTTTGTAGAATGTGTTAGGTTCTTAAAACCAAACACTACTTAAGCATTTGCATATTTCTATAAATAGTAATACAACATTTGACATCATGTATTACATCATGGAAATCATTAGAAGATTCCATTAGATATTTTGTGAAGATTTGTACTCTTCATATCTTGCACAATCTCACTTAGATAGAGTTGACTTTAGGCAAGATTTGATATCTTGACTGTCAGACCGGCGGTACCAAAATGGTACACGGGCGGAACCCTTTTAAGGGGTCCGCCGTCCGTGGACGCTCCTGTCCAATTTGGCTATAAATAGCAATGCCAAGCCAAGTAGTTTCTCATCCCTTTCTAACATACTCTCATACATATCTTCTCTCTAACCTTTCTAATTCAGTTTCATATCATATTAGTGATCTCTTTTGTAGCAAAGAAGATCAAGTCATATTCAAGCTTCAACGAGAAGTTGGAAGTCTTGTTTGTTTAGTGTTGTATGATCTAGTGTTGATCCATACTTCATTGTTGTATCAAACCATCATAATCTTGTGAGTGTAAGTGGTTAGTATTTTAGTCCTCAAAATACATTGTGTGTGGGAGTAGTTGTACCCTTAGAAAGAACTCGACATCTAGCTTAGTGTCGGAAATAGTGTAAGCGAAGTGTAAAGGTTTTCTCCGCCGGTGAAAGGAGCTTGTTTACTAGTGAAGTTAAACTCTCGAGTGTGAGACTCGGGGAGTGGAGTAGGGCAAGGAAAAAGAGTCCTTGTAGGCCGAACCACTATAAACAACTTGTTGTGGTTTGATCATTTCTTTCCTTATTTACTTATTACATATTGCTTGCATATTTCATTAACACACTTAAGATCAATATCAATTGATCTTTCAATAAGTTTCAAAACAAAGTTTTTAATCGGTAAACTATTCAACCCCCCTTCTAGTTTTCTACAATTGGTACCAGAGCCTCGTTGCTCAAGAATTTCTAAAATAACTTGTATTTTATAAACTTGAAACGATCCATGGATTCTGAAAACTTTAAAGAAGGGCAATCTATGCAAAGACCACCACTCTTTGAAACCAATGGATTTATCTATTGGAAAAACCGTTTTGAAACATATGTAAAATCAAAAGATATAGATCTTTGGTTTATTATTGTTAAAGGAGATTTTAGTTCTACAACAAAGGATATTTCCGTTGATGAACAAAAGAAATTAGTTGCTAAAAATAATGAAGCTAAAATGATGCTTTATAATGCTTTACCTAGAAAAGAATATGAAAGAATTTTTATGTGTGAAACCGCCAAAGATATTTGGGAATCTTTAATTGTTACACATCAAGGTAATTCACAAGTCAAGGATAACAAAATTGATCTTCTTGTTCAACAATATGAACAATTTGTTATCCCTGAAGATGAAACCATTGATTGTGGCTTTGCTCGTTTTAACACTATCATTACATCACTTAAAGCACTTGATGAATCTTTTCGTAGTAAGAACTTTGTCAGGAAATTTCTTAGAGCACTCCATCCCAAATGGAGAGCTAAAGTGACCGCTATTGAAGAATCAAAAGATCTCTCAATAATGTCACTAGACGAGCTAATTGGCAACCTCAAAGTTCACGAAATGGTAATGGAGAAAGATTCGGAGATCATCAAAGGAAGAAAGGAGAAGATCAAATCCGTTGCTCTTAAAGCAAAGGCGCAATCAAGCGATGATGGTGAATCTTGTTCCGATAGTGAAGATGAGGAGTATGCCATGGCCATTAGAGATTTCAAGAAGTTCTTTAGAAGAAGAGGAAAGTTTGTAAGACAACCTCGAGAAGAAAAGAAGCCATTCCGAAAAGATCGGGATGATAAGAAGATTAAAGGTGAAAGAAAGTGTTTTAGATGTGGTGATGCAAGTCATCTCATAGGAGAATGTCCCAAGCCACCTAAAAGCAAAACTCAACGAGCTTTTGTAAGTGGTGCTTGGAGTGATAGTGAAGACGATGAAGAATCAAGCAAGGAAGAGATCGCTCTAATGGCACATGAGTCAAATGAGGTACTTTCCGACTCTTCTTATTCTTCTATAGATGATGACACCTTGCAAAAACAATATAATCAATTGTGTGAGCTAAGTCTAAAAATCATAACTAAAAATAAATTTCTAAAAACCAAAAAGGAGTTTTTGGAAAATGAGGTATATGAGTTAAAAGAAAAAGAAAAACGTCTTGAAAAAGGAAAAGCAAATGACGATGATTGTAAATCATGTCAAGAGCTTAATCTTGAAATAGAAAAACTAAAGCTCACACAAGAAGTTTTAATAGAAAATAATTCTAAGTTTAAAAGGTTTAACAAAAACATCGCTCTTGCCGATGAAATAGTTAAAATCCATAAAACACCAGGAGACATGAATGGGCTAGGTTTTAATGAAGTATTAATTCCAAAGAGTCAAAACAAAACGGCCGAAAAGGACGAACATTCTGTCAAAATTGCTGCAGTACAGCACGGACCAGACGGAACCAAAATAAGGGTTCCGTCCGTTGTGCAAAATGGTACCGCGGGTACTTCAGCAGAACAGAATGTTCGCAATACGGACCGTACTGAATTTGTTAAAGTAAAAAAGAAAACCAATGATAATGTTAAACTAAAACCAGCCATTATATCAGGAGTAGGACTTGTTAAAAATGAATTTATATCAAAAACTACTCATCAACGATATAAAACTTCTTTTGCCAAACGCCCCTTTCCTAAGAGCAACCACAACGTTCAACCTAACTACCAACACAACGGTTGGAATCAAAACTTTCCTAGACCATATCAAACTCCAGATTACATGCCATGGAACCCTTACCCATCATTTCCATACATGAATCAAATAAATGGTATTTTAACCCAAACGGACCCATGAGATATTGGGGACCAAATGTTTGAGTTATTTGCTTCTTAGGTATGCTTGAAAGTTGGATTGGAACCTGATGAATGGATAAAAGATAGTGGATGCTCACGACACATGACGGGCAACAAAAGTCTCTTCTCATCATACCAAGAGTATGACGGAGGTAATGTCACTTTCGGTAGCAATCTCAAAAGCAAAATCATTGGCAAAGGTACGATTGCTCATAACTCTCTAACTATTGAAAATGTTGCTCATGTGGATAGGTTAGGATTTAATCTACTTAGTATTAGCCAACTATGTGATAAAAAGTATAAAGTACTATTTGATGAAAATGGTAGTAAAATACTAAAAGATGGTATCACCATAGCTAAAGGAGTTAGGAAAAATAACATATACGTCTTGAAAATAGATAAAACATATAATGACAAACTTTGCTTAACAACTTTAGATGATAGCTCATCTCTTTGGCATAGACGCTTAGGTCACGCTAATATGAGACTTATACAAAACCTATCTTCAAAAGAGTTGGTTAGGAATTTACCAAAACTAAAATATGACCAACACTTTTGCGACGCTTGCAAAATTGGTAAACAAACACATAGTAGTCACAAATCTAAAAATATGGTGTCCACATCTAAGTGTCTAGAATTATTACATATGGATTTGTTTGGACCATCCGCTATAAGAAGCTATGGAGGCAACTTATACACTTTGGTCATAGTAGATGATTACTCAAGGTTTACTTGGACGTTATTTTTGAAAACCAAAAATGAAGCTTTTGATAAATTTAAAATACTTAGCAAGAAAATTCAAAATCTTCTAGGTGTCAAAATTGTGTCGATCCGAACGGATCATGGTCGTGAATTTGACAACGAAACTCAATTTGGAAACTTTTGTGATACAAATGGTATAACACATAACTTTTCCGCTCCACGAACACCTCAATCAAATGGAGTAGTAGAACGTAAAAATAGAACAATTCAAGAAATGAGTAGAACAATGCTTAATGAACAAAACATTCCTCAAAAGTTTTGGTGTAACGCCGTTGACACTTCTACATATATTTTAAATAGAGTCCTAATACGTCCTTTCCTAAACAAAACACCGTATGAACTTTATAAAGGTAAAAAGCCAACATTAGGATATTTTAAAGTCTTTGGTTGTAAATGTTTTATTCTTAATACTAAGGATTATCTCACCAAGTTTGACCCAAAGTCTTATGAAGGTGTATTTCTTGGTTACTCTCAAACTAGTAAAGCTTACATTGTCCTAAATAAAGAAACAATGATAGTCGAGGAATCGTTGAACATAACATTTGACGAAAGTCCACCTCCCTCTAAGACATCACCTTTGGTAGATGATGACTTAGTTGAAAGTCAAATAATTGAAAGTCAAATTAATAATAACAAGGAAGATGAACCATTAAATAAGGAAATTGTCAACATAAAAGAATCTAAAAGTCATCCATTAGAAAAGGTCATAGGAAAACTTAATCAAAGAACCTTAAGATCACAAGCTCAAAATCAAAGTAATCATTTTTGTTTTGTATCCACCATTGAACCAAAAACCATAAATGAAGCAATAAAAGATGAATCATGGGTAATTGCCATGCAAGAAGAATTAAACCAATTCGTTAGAAATGATGTTTGGAAAGTAGTTCCAAAACCCAAAGATCAAACTATAATTGGAACAAAATGGGTCTTTCGAAACAAAATGGACGAAAATGGTGTAGTATCTAGAAACAAAGCTAGGCTTGTTGCACAAGGTTATAATCAACAAGAAGGAATTGACTATGATGAAACTTATGCACCGGTAGCTAGACTTGAATCTATTAGAATATTACTTGCTTATGCATGTGCTTATGATTTTAAATTATTTCAAATGGATGTTAAAAGTGCTTTCCTTAATGGGTTTATTAACGAAGAAGTGTATGTTGCTCAACCTCCCGGTTTTACCGACTTTGAGAAACCACATCATGTCTTCAAACTCAAGAAAGCATTATACGGCCTTAAACAAGCACCTAAAGCTTGGTACGACCGTCTTAAGACTTTTCTTATTGATAACAAATATACTATGGGATTAGTAGATAATACTCTTTTTACTAAGAAAAAGGAATCGCAAATTATTATTGTTCAAATATACGTTGATGACATTATATTTGGATCAACTTGTCAAGAGCTATGTGATGATTTCTCTAAAATCATGCATGACGAGTTTGAAATGAGTATGATGGGTGAGTTAACCTTCTTTCTAGGACTTCAAATCAAACAACTAGATGATGGTATTTTCTTTAACCAATCTAAATATATAAAAGACATGCTTAAGAAATTTGGTCTTGAAGATTCCAAACCAACTAAAACACCCATGTCCTCGGACACTAAACTCACCAAGGACGAAGAAGGTGAATCCGTAGATAACACTAAATATAGAGGAATGATTGGTAGCCTACTCTATCTTACGGCTAGTAGACCCGACATTATGTTTAGTGTTTGTCTATGTGCTCGCTTTCAAGAAAACCCAAAGGCATCACACTTAGAAGCATTAAAAAGGATTTTTAGATATATTAAGGGAACAACGTGTTTAGGATTATGGTATCCCAAAGGAACGGGTATAGAAACCATAGTGTATGCCGACTCGGATCATGCCGGTGATTATGTCGATAGAAAAAGTACAAGTGGTATTTGCACTTTTGTTGGACATTGTCTCACCTCATGGTTTGCAAAGAAGCAAACGGCTTTAGCCATCTCTACTACTGAAGCCGAATACGTCTCAGCCGGAAAAGCATGTCAACAAGCTCTTTGGATGAAGCAAGCTCTCGTAGACTACGGAATTCATCTCAACGACATTGTGATACTTTGCGACAACAAAGGAGCCATCGATCTCAGCAAGAATCCCGTTCAACATGCTCGTACAAAGCACATTGAAATCCGTCATCACTTTCTTCGCGACAATGTTCAAAAAGGAAACATTTCAATCGAGAAAGTATCCTCCGAAGACAACATTGCCGACATCTTTACTAAACCTCTTAAACGAGAACCTTTTAATCTTCTTAGACTTGGTTTAGGGTTAATGGAACCAAACATGTAGGATAAACATAGCCTAAAACATTAGAATAGTCAAACCAAAACAATTTTGCCTTATATCTGCTACTGTAGCCACGGCACCAAACGACAACACGGACGGAACCAAATATTTGGTGCCGTCTGGTCCGTGGTGTCTACAGAAGCAAAACAGCTATATACATAACATCCTCTTCCTCACAACCCACTTTACCAAAACGTGTAAAACTTAAACCAAGCTCATTATTGTCATCTTCCCACTCACTAATCACTGAAGATAACATCATTGTAAGTATCCTAACTACATTTCATCTCTTAATTCTGAGTCTAGGATTCTTATTTATGCACAAAACTATCACAAATCATTACATGGGGTTTTATGTATGCTTTTATACCAAATATGAATTCAATTGGCAAATTGCATAACTAGTCATTCAAATTAGGTACTACATTATCATATTGCATAAACAAATCATGTTTCCCACTAATTGATAGATAATAAATATAAGGCCTTATTCAAACAACCAAACACCCCATGTCAAAAGTTTTGAAAAGCTTCTCACTTGTAGGAAAACATTTTTCATTGCTAATACAAATAGAAACGTTAGAATTTTCATCACTTGCATGCTCTTGAATACTAAAGGTATTGCATAACTAATATGCACTCCCGGGTATATTCAAATGTAGCCACATTGAATTAGGAGCATTTGGGTTATCTCATGGTATTTGCCAAACACCCCACTAAAACCATTTTGTGCATAAAATGAGTCGAGATAACCGCAACTCCAAATTGTTTTCATATAGGCACACACTAGAATCAAAAAACGTTAAAATTTATTTTCAATTTTTTTTTAACATATTAATTCTTGTCCTTAGGAATAACCATGGTAGCCGCAAGATTCTATGATCACAAAGACACCCTTAACTACATTCCCAAACACCACAAAACCAAAGGACTTACCAAGGAACAAGTAGAAATATTTAAGAGTCTAGAATCAAGGTATTTCCATGAGGGTAGAACCATTCACTCATCCTTCCTTGAAAATACCAATCTTCGTGAAGAACTAGCCGCCATTCAATTCGATTGTCTCCTTGACATCGATGAACCAATTTGTCCTAGGTTTGTGTTAGAATTCTATGCTAGTGTGACCGGCTTTAGTGATGAAGACGATGATGAATTCTGTCTTAGGTTTAGAATCAACCAAAATGACTACACCATCACCTTAAGCAACTTTGCTCAAGTGTTAGGAACTCCCAACCGAGGAACTTGTGTCTACACGGATAAGTGGTCACTCATGGCTCTTGATACAATCAATGACCGCTCTCTTCCCTACATAACCCGCTTGGCCGATAAGGATGTCATCCGTGAACACCTTTTTAACCCAAAAAGTGATACAACCCGAGTTACCCGAAAGGGAAAAGAGGTAAACCGAGATCCATATGGAATGGAGCTAAATGAACTTAAGCCCGAATTTAAGAAATGGGAGGAACTACTTAGAGCCAACGTCATTAACACCATAGGGAATAGGGATCACATAAACGCTTGTCTTTGCCACATGCTCTACAACTTGTCCACCCGACAACCATTCAACTTAGCCTACTACATAGCTAGGAGAATGATTGATATTCCAACTCAAGGATCCGTTGCTCTTCCATACGGGATGCTTCTCACCCGTCTCTATAGAAACTTCGCTCCAATTCCACCAACCCCAAAAGGGATGCACCTTCACTATGAACTCATCCCTCACATCTTTGTACCTTTGAGTGATGCTCGAGTTGCTAAGACTAAAGGCAAGAGAGCTAAACCTCCAACTCCTTCATCATCATCATCAAATAGCTCCGAGGATGGTCTTCCAAGCTCTCATCTTCCACCTCAAGAGTATTACGCATCTCTTCCCGAGATTGAGAATGAATCAGCAGAATTCAAACAAACTAAGGGAATGTTCAAGTGCCTTGGTAGGATGATGAACAATATTTACAAGAAGTTGGACAAATAAGGGTACTTTAAGGAGTGTTTGGAACAATGCATTATCGTTAATGTTTGATACTATTTAGTTGCTTTTATTATGTAGGATGATAATATCACTTGAAACAATGGTGTATGCTAACAATCTCATGCAGGGGGATAGCACAAGTATGCTATCAAATTTTACCCATTTTCACTATATTGTGAAAATCAATAAGCCTTGCTCAAAATCTATGCTCCACTATGTTTACATATGTGTTATTTACTTTTCCTAACTAGAAATGTTTAGTATAACAGGTTTTGAGAAAAATTTCAGGTTTCGGAAATTTCCCCGACACCTAAAAACGAACTCTGTCCATATTTCAGCACTCCACGGATCAGACGGCACCATAATTTTGGTACCGTCCTTTATGTAGTTTGGTACCGCCATACCTGTACAGGCGGACCAGACGGCACCCTTTTTAGGGTACCGTCCGTGTATGATTTTGGTGCCGTGGATCCTCCAGGTAATTTTCTGAATTTCGACTCTTTCGTGATTCCAAATTATCTTCCATCACTTATAAATCAATCTTAACTAGTTTATACTGTTACTAGAACTAGTATTATTCACTAAGGGATATAAGAAATCCATTTCCCACCAAAATTCAAAAATTTGAAAAATCCACCCAAGGAGCCCTTTGGCATAAAGGAAGGAACCAAATTTTTGGTACCTTCAAATCCGTGGGTAATCTGAATATTAGGAAATTCCACTCACTAGAACACATTTATTGCATATCTTTTCTTCTTCACTCCATCTTCTTTGTATGGATTGACTTGGGTGATATGACTAGCATTCAACCCACTTCCAAATCATTAGGAACCTCATCTCTTCAATGGTTCAACATCAAATCAAACCATTTCTCAACAATTTCTTACCTCTATAAATTGAAAGGCTTTACCATGATCATCCTCACACCTTCTTCATTCTCACTACTATCTAGCAAATCAAAACCCAAGTTAAAAATGACTAAATCATCACCAAAACCTTGCAAGAAAACCGCTAGAATGAGCGTAAGGCCTTGTTGTTTTGTTCATCTTAGCTCATCATCCGAATCTTCACCACTCACCATCTCATCTCCCATTAGAGATAATACACATCTTACCTTAGCTACACCCACTTCATCACACATTGTGATCACCACTCCACCACCAACAAAAACACCTACTTCACCTCCACCGGCACCCATCCAAACATCCAAAACACCCTCACCACCTTCACCAAGGTCTCCCACTCTCACTCCCATGGAGTTATTTTCAACTCCACCAACATCACCAAATCCTTTCCTAGAGGACTTGGAGGACTTGCCTCCTAGGCCAAGTCATCCACCACCATTGCCATCTTTTGGCACAATTGAGCGAATCGCTCATGAGTCACCTCGGTCATCCATTGACCCAAACGCCCCATTAGGGCCAAGACCTCTCCTTTTCCACCCCATTCACAAGGACATTCATGGTCCTTTATACGGGGATCATCCACTTCCATCATCAATGTCCCCTCATATTGAGGACATTCCGGAGTGCATGTGGGATGACAATCCCACTAGAGAGGAGATTCATGCCGAACTCCACAACCTCCACCAATTCAAAGGCGTGGTGGATTCTCACTTAAGTGAGACAATGCAAATGCAAAGTGCTTTGCTTGCATCCATCATGACCACTCCAAACATCCCCAACACCACCAACACATCCACCATTCCACCACCACAACCTCCCCAAACTTTCTACCCCCCAAGGCATGGTTGCTCAACTTGTGAGCAAACGGGTCAAACCGTGGAACGGACCCGGATTATGGTCCATGACTTCCATGAAGAAATGAGGTTCATCCTCAACCACATTCTTGAGCGTCTCAACGCTCTTTCCCATCCACCATCACTTTAGGATAGTTTTAGAATAGTCTTTCTTTTATTTGATTTCTTAGGATAATTTTTATTTTCTTGTACTAGAAACACATCATTGTGTTCTCTTTTCATGATCTTTACTCATGAAAAATTTTAACTAATGAATGTTGTTTATTATATTGTTGGTGTCATTACATAGTGTTTGGAAATGCTTGTGAATGATCATTATTACTAACATTTTTTTTTGTAGCTTTATTTTCACAATCCATGTATCTTCCCATTAAAGCACCCAATTTAGGGGGAGCTTTGAACAAGGGGGAGATAATAGCTCGGGCTCATTACATTCCGCCTCGCCTCTTCTTTCTTGTTGAGGCACAACAGGCGCGCGAGAATGAGGAAAGGAGCAGGGAGAGAAGAGGGAAGAGAGAAGAGATGGGAAAAAGAGGATGGAGAGGAAACGGAAGGAGGAAGAGTGAGAGCGCGGGAGAGAGAAAGAGGAGCGAGATGGAGAAGAGAGAAGGAAATCCGGAGAGAAGAGAGAGAGAGATGGCAAAAGAGGAGAAAAGGGGAGGAGGGAAATGGGCGAGGGCGAGGAGGAAAGAAGGAGAAATAGGAAACGAGAAAGAGAGAAGAGTGTGAGAAGTGGCGGAGAGGAGATAGCGGAGCGTGGAAGAAGAGGAGGACGAGATGGGGAGGGCAGAGAGAAAAGTGGGATGAGAAAGTATGGAGGAGACGGGAGAAGGAGAAAAGGGAAAGAAGTGAGAAAGAGAAGGTAGAGAAGAGAAAGTGAGAAGAGGAATGAAAGAGAAGGAGGAGGAGAAAGCGAGCGTGGAGGAGAAGAGGGGAGATGGCGTGCGGTTAGGAAGAAGCGGGGAGAAAAGACGAGGACGAAGAAAAGAGGGAGTTTGGGAGATGGAGCAGGAGCGGAGAAGAAGAGGGAGAAAAGGAGAGGGGCCGGGTGAGAGGAGGAGGGAGGAGAAAAGAGAGACGAGGAAGCAAGAGAGAGAGAGATGAACGAGAGAGGAAGATAGAAAATGAAGGAGAGAGAAGAGAGCGGAAAGAAGAGAGAAGAAGAGGACAGGATGAAAGAAGAGAGAGAAGAAAGAAGTGAGAAACGGAGGAAAGAGGAGGGAAGGGAGGAAAAGGAAAGGGAGGAAGGCCGAGAAGAGAAGGAGAGAAAATAGAAGGAAGGAGGAGGAAGGGAGGGAGGACGAAGGAAAGAGAAAAAGACGCAGGAAGGAGAGAGAAAGAAGAAGAGAAGAGAACAGAGACGGGAGAGAAAAGAGGAAAGGGAAGAGGAAACAGGAGAAGAAGAAGCGAGAGAGAAGAGAAAAGGAGGAAGAAGAAGAAGAAGAAGAAGGAAGAAGAAAGAGAGAAAGAAAGAAGAAAGAAGGGAAGAAGAAGAAGAGAAGAAGAAAGAAGAAGAAGAAGAGAAGAAAGAAGAAGAAGAAGAAGAGCAGAGAAGAAAGAAGAAGAAGAAGAAGAAAGAAAGAAGAAGAAGAAAGAAAGAAGAAGAAGAAGAAGAAGAAAGAGAAAAGAAGAAAGAGAAGAAGAAGAGAAGAAAGAAGAAGAAGAAAGAGAGAAGAAAGAAAGAAAGAAGAAGAAAGAAGAAAGAAGAAAGAAGAAAGAAGAGAAGAGAAGAAGAAAGAAAGAGAAGAAAGAAGAAAGAGAAAGAAGAAGAAAGAAGAAAGAAGAAAGAAGAAAGAGAGAGAAGAAGAAGAAGAAGAAGAAGAGAAGAAGAGAAGAAGAAGAATAGAGAAGAAGAAGAAGAAGAAGAGAAAGAAGAAGAGAAGAAGAAGAAGAAGAAGAAGAAGAAAGAGAAGAAGAAGAAGAAAGAGAAAGAAGAAAGAAGAGAAGAAGAAGAAGAGAGAATGAAAGAAGAAGAAGAAGAAGAAGAAGAAGAAGAAGAAGAGAATAGAAGAGAAAGAAGAGAAGAAGAAAGAAGAAAGAGAGAAGAAGAAGAAAGAAGAAGAAGAAGAAAGAAGAAAGAGAAGAAGAAAGAAGAAGAAGAAAGAAAGAAAAGAAAAGAAGAAGAAGAAAGAAGAAGAAGAAGAAAAGAAGAAAGAAGAAGAAAGAAGAAGAAAAGAAGAGAAGAAGAAGAGAGAAGAAGAGAAGAAGATAGAAGAAAGAAGATAGAAAGAAGAAGAAGAGAAGAAGAAGAAGAAGAAGAAGAAAGAGAAAGAAGAGAAGAAGAAGAAGAAGAAGAAAGAAGAAGGAAGAAAGAGAAGAAGAAGAAGAAAGAAAGAGAGAAGAAGAAGAAGGAAGAAGAAGAGAAGAAAAGAAGAAGAAGAAAGAAGAAGAAGAAGAAGAAGAAGAAGAGAAGAAGAAGAAGAAGAAGAAGAGAAGAAGAAAGAAGATAGAAGAGAAGAAGAGAAGAAGAAGAAGAAGAAGAAGAAGAAGAAGAAGAAGAAGAAGAGAAGAAGAAGAAGAGAAGAAGAAGAGAAGAGAAGAAGAAGAAGAAGAAGAAGAAGAAGAAGAAGAAGAGAAGAGAAGAAGAGAAGAAGGAAGAAGAAGGAAGAAGAAGAGAAGAAGAAGAAGAAGAAGAAGAAGAAGAAAGAAGAGAAGAGAAGAAGAAGAAGAAGAGAAGAAGAGAAGAAGAGAAGAGAAGAAGAAGAAGAAGAAGAAGAAGAAGAAGAAGAAGAAGAGAAGAAGACGAAGAAGAAGAAAGAAGAAGAAGAAGAAGAAGAGAAGAAGAAGAAGAGAAGAAGAAGAGAAAGAGAAAGAGAAGAAGAAGAAGAAGAAGAGAAGAAGAAGAAGAAGAAGAAGAAGAAGAAGAAAGAAGAAAGAAGAAAGAAGAAGAAGAAGAAGAAGAGAAGAAGAAGAGAAAGAAGAAAGAAGAAAGAAGAGAAGAAGAAGAAGAAGAGAAGAAGAAGAAGCAGAAGAAAGAAGAAGAAAAGAAAGAAGAAGAAGAAGAAGAAGAAGAAGAGAAGAAGAAGAAGAAGAAGAAGAAGAAAGAAGAGAAGAGAAGAAGAGAAGAAGAAAGAAGAGAAGAAGAGAAGAAAGAAAGAAGAAGAAGAAGAAGAAGAGAAAGAAGAAGAAGAGAAAGAAGAAAGAAGAAGAAGAAGAAGAAGAAGAAGAAGAAGAAGAAGAAGAAGAAAAGAAGAAGAAGAAGAAGAAGAAGAAAGAAGAAGAAGAAGAAGAGAAGAAGAAGAAGAGAAGAAGAAGAAGAAGAAGAAGAAGAGAAGAAGAAAAGAAAGAAGAAGAAGAAGTAAGAAGAAGAAGAAGAAGAAGAAGAGAAGAAGAAGAAGAAGAGAAGAGAAGAAGAGAGAGAAGAGAAGAAGAAGAGAAGAAGAAGAAGAAGAGAGAAGAAGAAGAGAAGAAGAAGAAGAAGAAGAAGAAGAGAGAAGAAGAAGAAGAAGAAGAGAAGAAGAAGAAGAAGAGAAGAAGAAGAAGAGATAAGAGAAGAGAGAGAAGAAGAAGGAAGAAAGAGAAGAAGAAGAAGAAGAAGAAGAGAGAAGAAAGAAGAAGAAGAGAAAGAAGAAGAAGAAGAAGAGAAGAAGAAGAAAGAAGAAGAAGAAAGAAGAAAGAATGAAAAGAAGAGAAGAAGAAGAAGAAAAGAGAAAGAAGAAGAAAGAGAAGAAGAGAGAAGAGAAGAAAGAAGAGAGAAGAAGAGAAAGAAGAAGAGAAGAAGAAGAAGAAGAAGAAGAAAGAAGAGAAGAAGAAGAGAGAAAGAGAAAGGGAAGAAGAAGAGAAGAAGAGAAGAAGAAGAGAAAGAAGAAGAAGGGGAGAAAATATAGAACTTTGAAATTACTTATAGTTGACTTTTCTGAAAAAGTCAAACTGCATACATTTGACTTTCTAAAAGTCAAACAGGAACCCTCATTGATAATACTTGACTTTTCTTAAAAAAAAGTCAAACTGCATACTTTGACTTTCTGAAAAAGTCAACATCATGCATCAACTAGTGAATTCTTTGACTTTCATAAAAAGTCAAATTTCATACACTTGTATTATCATTTCCTTTTCAAGTTCTAAAACTAATATTTTTATAACTCTTGTACAAACTTTGTTCCTTTTATAAAAATAAAATTTATATTTTGTCCTCAACAAAAAGGGGGAGATTGTTAATACAAATATCGTCATTAAACGTTATTTATATTTTTGATCTTTGCCTAAGTTTTGTTAACGACAAAAGTAAATTTAATTTATAAAAGCTTAAAGCTTGTCAAGTTTATTAGATATTAAAACAAGCTTTTTCAAACAATATATTCATCATTCAAGCATTTACATTTATGATTAGTAACATCTTGATATGACTCTAATCATTATGTATGATAGTAGTTTGTAGAATGTGTTAGGTTCTTAAAACCAAACACTACTTAAGCATTTGCATATTTCTATAAATAGTAATACAACATTTGACATCATGTATTACATCATGGAAATCATTAGAAGATTCCATTAGATATTTTGTGAAGATTTGTACTCTTCATATCTTGCACAATCTCACTTAGATAGAGTTGACTTTAGGCAAGATTTGATATCGTGACTGTCAGACCGGCGGTACCAAAATGGTACACGGGCGGAACCCTTTTAAGGGGTCCGCCGTCCGTGGACGCTCCTGTCCAATTTGGCTATAAATACCAATGCCAAGCCAAGTAGTTTCTCATCCCTTTCTAACATACTCTCATACATATCTTCTCTCTAACCTTTCTAATTCAGTTTCATATCATATTAGTGATCTCTTTTGTAGCAAAGAAGATCAAGTCATATTCAAGCTTCAACGAGAAGTTGGAAGTCTTGTTTGTTTAGTGTTGTATGATCTAGTGTTGATCCATACTTCATTGTTGTATCAAACCATCATAATCTTGTGAGTGTGAGTGGTTAGTATTTTAGTCCTCAAAATACATTGTGTGTGGGAGTAGTTGTACCCTTGGAAAGAACTCGACATCTAGCTTAGTGTCGGAAATAGTGTAAGCGAAGTGTAAAGGTTTTCTCCGCCAGTGAAAGGAGCTTGTTGACTAGTGAAGTTAAACTCTCGAGTGTGAGACTCGGGGAGTGGAGTAGGGCAAGGAAAAAGAGTCCTTGTAGGCCGAACCACTATAAACAACTTGTTGTGGTTTGATCATTTCTTTCCTTATTTACTTATTACATATTGCTTGCATATTTCATTAACACACTTAAGATCAATATCAATTGATCTTTCAATAAGTTTCAAAACAAAGTTTTTAATCGGTAAACTATTCAACCCCCCTTCTAGTTTTCTACAATATGTTTGGTTGTTTTCAGTTTCCATTGCTTCTTGGTTGGAATGTACTTCTTCTAATTAAGAGTTTCAGATACACAAGCTCTGATACCACTTGTGAGTCCCAAACCTTAGATCTACTTAACTTGTTTAAGTATATTGCCTTGGATGATTCCAAAACAAATGTGAATGAAACAAAGCTTAATGCTAATCAAGTATGCGGAATCTACTTGATAACAATTAGAAGAATAATCAATAGAACAGTGAATATGCAATGGACAAATTAATGATAAAAAACACTTCAATATTATTAAACAATGATATGGATACTTTGGCTAGTATCAGGGTATACAACCTCGAAGTTCTTCACACGACTGCTCTAATTGATTGTGTATTGGTGTGTATAACAATATAACATAGGACCTCCTTTTATAGGACAAGGAGTCCTTTACAAGAAAACTATCAATATAAAATCGTATAAGATACACAATATCTATTCTGAAAATATAAAACATGTGCATATCATCTAAGGAGTACAAACTATATGTACTAGCAATACTAAGTCAGTTAGTACTGCTAGTGTAATCTTCACTAGTATAGTTTGTATGCTTGGCAGTATCAAGCACAGTTAGTACTGCTATGTTTAATTCCCAACATGACATGTGTCACCTTGTCACATCACCATGCCACATCACCTTGCTACATCACCATGCCTCACCCCACCCCCACCAACCCACCCCCTTCCCCGCCAAAATAAATTCCCGCCAAAAAAATTTTTTTTTGGGGCAAATTTTTTTTTCTATCCAATTTTTTTTACTGCATCACAGTTATAAAGTTACTGCATCACGATCATGATTTTAGTGCATTAAGGTTATAAGTTACTGCATCACACTTATGATTTGAGTAAATCAAGGTTATAAGTTACTGCATCATGGATCATAGTTGATGCACTTAACTATTAACTATGATGCAGTAACTTATAATAAAGATGCACTAAAAGTTATTAGTGCATTAAGGTTATAAGTTACTGCATCACAATTATGATTTTAGTACATCAAAGTTATAAGGGACTGCATCATGAATCATTGTTGATGCACTTAACTATTAACTATGATGCAGTAACTTATGATAAAGATGCACCAAAACTTATTAGTGCATTAAGGTTATAAGTTAATGCATCACGGTTATAAAGTTACTGCATCACAATTATGATTTTAGTGCATTAAGATTATAAGTTATTGCATCACAATTATGATTGTGATGCAGTAACTTTATAAGTTTTAAGGAAATCATAGAGGAATACTATTCCCGATGATGTGTTAAGATGAAGAAAAACTTTTTAGAAAATTTGTGACATTGATGTTAGACACTAAATCTATGAATCTTTACACATAGTATTATATATATGAAAGATCTTTATAAGAATGCTTATCATAATAGAGAGACATATACCATTATTTTATCTACAAGTAATTAGCATGTTTTTGATCAACTAATTGTAATTAGGAGAAAATACCTTTGCTATATATCCTTTTTATGATTTTTATAAATCATAGACGCTAAATACTTCATGAGCTTTTAAAATACTTAATCATATTTTGTAAAAGTAAGTTGTGATTACCTTGGATTCTTCTTTGGGTGTTGACTTCATTTTTCTTCGGATAGAACGAAGTCATTGGAAGAATCCTAGCATGAAGATTTCTAAAAAAAAATGTTATAATGATTTATCTATATCCAATATTTGTTAATATATAAAAATTTCTAAAACACGAATTTTTGTTTTAAGAAATTTCCTTCTTTGTAGTTTTCAAACATACATGAATCGTATCAAGTTTTTAAAGTACAATATACTCTAAGAAAGTTGGTAACGAAGCTCTGATGCCAATTGTGGAAAACTAGAAAGGGGGGTTGTTAGTACAAAAATTGTGATGGGTTGTAATGGGTGTGAGTGTAGCCTGCCAGACTGGGCTAACAAGCTACTAATGGGCTGATCTTGTACTAATCCAAGTAGTTTGATTGGTTTCCCTGCACAAGAAGAGTAAACCGTTAGCCTTACCGTGGAGACGAACCCCACGATTAGACTCCGGCGTGAGAGTAAGTACACATCCTTTTCAAAGAAAGTAAGGGTATGCGTGTGTAATTATGAGAGAGAAAGTTGTACCTTGTATGGGGATTAGAGCTCCTTTTATAGGCGAGGCTTACCGCTAGGGTTTCCTGGTTACTCACATATAGTGGTTAGTCACCGGAGCCGGACCCTTGTCGGACAAGGTTCCGTATTAATCGCGGATGCGGACGCAGGATACCTTCAGCGGCCAATAGCTCGGCCTACTATGTATCTTGCGTGCGTCTTTTGGTCTGGGCTATAGCCAATTTCGTCATTGGGCTTATTGTTGGTCCAGAGTTCATAGTTATTTTATCGTTATTGGGCCTGGGCCCAGTATGTGTATAGTGTGTATTGGGCCTAGTGGGCCCGTTATACATACTATACGTCATCAAGTCCCCCTAGTCTAGTATGTGCATTGCGTGCAGATATTGTCATGTGCGGTGGATATTACTAGACTTGAGTTGACTAAGCACTTTTCCTTTCCGTGCCTTTTTTGAAATGTCCTTCTAATGTTCCTCTTTTTTAGGGACTGCTACGTTAGCAAGTCCCCCTAGTCTGGCATATTTATTGCACACGGATACCTATCCCGTGCAGTGAATATTGTTAGACTTTAAGTTTGATGGAGTTGTTTCTGCTTCTTATCTTTGAAGTGTCTTTATGACATTTTCTTTCTTGTTTTACGTGATGTACAGCGTGAATGATTCCTAACCCTTCATTTTCTGGCTGATTGGACCCGGTGGGTCCTGCGTCTTTTCGCTAGCCTAGCTTTTTTCTTCCTTACTACTCACCGTTGGATCGGGTTGCTTTTTGACACGTGTCCTCCTTTAGGGTTTCTCTGGACGCCAGCAACCTCCTTGTATAAATACACTTTATTTTTCCTTCACCCATTTTTCTTTTACTCTTCTTTATTTGCAAGCGGTACTCTTCTTCTTTTCGATCTAATCTTCTTGGGTTGCATCCGTCATCCAGGTTATCTTTCCAGGTTAGGTTCTAATTTCTTTTCCTCTTCCGTTATGGGTACTTTTGCATCTACTAAGTCTAAACTTCCACAAGGGATGCTTGATCCCTTTTGTATTAAATATTCAATTCCGCAATTTGTTCATCCGGAGCTGCCTAATCCTGATCAGACTATTAAAGAGGCACCAGATGGGAATATTGGTGTATATACCCGCTTTTTTGAATACGCTAATTTCTGTCTTCCTTTATCTGTGTTCCTTGTCTCTATCCTTAATTATTATCGCGTCCATATATCGCAGCTTTCTGTTATTGGTGTTGCTAAAGTTTCTCAATTTGAGATTCTTTGTTTCGATCTTGGCATCAAACCCTCGGGTGGGTTATTTAGGTGCTTTTATGTTCAGTCTCAGAAGAATGGTTGGATTTCTTTTAGTAAACGAGTTGATAGTTTTGGCGTTTGCTATACTAAACCCCTTGATTCTCTTAAAAGTTGGAATGACCATTTCTTCTGGGCTGACTCCTTTGATTGTCCTGCTATCCGTCCTTTCTGTGTTGGGAGAAGCGTTCCTAAGGATGTTACTCCTGGGGATGCTGAGTTTGATGTTGGGCATGTTGCTTCCCTTGTTGCCCATGCTTCTCCGTTTCACAAGTTTCCGGAGTCCTTTCTTTGCTTGGTTGGGTTAAGTCGTAATTATACTTTGGGTGAAGATTTTTACCCTGTGTTCTATGATGAAGAAGATCAGGGTAGGTGTACCACATTTATGTTTCTTTACTCGCTATTCCTTCTTCTATTTTTTTTGGCCTAAACCGTGCTTGTTGTCTTTCTACTCTTTGCAGCGATGGATTTGCTATCTTTAGTTCAAATGAAGGATCCTATGAAGCTGAGTGTTGATATTCGTCCTTTAAAAGAAGGTGAGCTTCCGTTGTTGAAACTAACTGAAATCTGGACCATTTCTCTTGCCCCTCCGTCTTCTGTTGAGTTGGGGGATGATGGGAATATGCTTGCAGATTTTGAAGCCGGGGCTTCTAGGTTATGTGATGATTCTGTGGATGTTAATGTTGTACGGCCTGTTCATTCTGCTGCTGAAGCTGATCTTTTGGTGTCTGGTACTACTCTTGGTACTTTTTTGGTGCTTGCTTGTGATATGGCTTCAGGCTCTCAAAGAAAGAGGAGGAAAGTTTGCACCGATCTTGTTTATACTCGTAAGAAGTTGAGGAGTGACCATGTGGATTCCGGTAGGACTTCTATTGGTGGGAAGTGTTGGGTTCAGTAAATACCCAAACCCCTTAATATAGGATTTGAATAAAAAATAGCCCAAGTGTTTACAACGTTAAACACTAACAGGTCACTGAAAGCATAGTCTCTCAGTGAGCCATCTTCAGGACACTCAGTACGAGGCAACAATGAAGTCTCTCCACTCAGCAAGGCAGAACTTAAAGGGTGAAGACTGAGTCAAGAAGAAGATGGTGGATTCAGTGAGTGATGACAATAACTCACTGAATCCCTAAGACTCCTCTCCAACTACATTCACTAAAGACAAACTGAAGTAGAAGACTAAAGATCATGAAGACTGAAGAATGAGTGGGATTGGGCGGGATAAGTTGAATCATATAAGGCGAAGTTCTTATCAAAGTCAACTTTCCCAAAATGGCAACCGATCAGGGTCAGTGTCATCACTGACTTTAGGAAAGCTATCTTGTTTCTTACTTAGAATAGTCTTTGTAAACAGAGACAAAATACATTAGTATTTTGTCTTCTATAAGATGTCAGTTTGTCTCTTAGGATATAGTCAAATATCATACTTGTATAAATAGCATAAGAGAGGAGTGATAGATTAAGCTTGTGAATTGTAAAAACACACACACACACAAGCCATCTATTCACTCCTCCAAATACAACTGTGTCCCTGAGATAGCTCAGTGGTTTCATGTAGTTGTGTTCAGACTTAGCCTGAACTTAGAGAGGAGTGAACAACCTTTGTCATTTCAATCCCAAGTACTATTCCACAAGTACTTGGGTAACGTATTCTTTTGATTGATTTCTAATAAGAATATGACGTTGAAAATTATTCAGTGTGTTTTACTTTTATGTTAATTTCAGTCATCGTTCACTTTAAACTAGTTTTATAAACTTAACTATTTTCATAATTAGTGAACGGGGAACAACAAGTGGTATCAGAGCAAGGCTAATTATAAAACTCTTTTTTAGGCCGCTCTAAAAGTTTTTAAATTAGGATCCTAAATGGCTGAAATTGATGTACCCCAACTAGCGATAAAAATGGAGGAGCTTATTCAGCTATCGCCCCTAGACTTGAAGTTGGCAAATTCAACAAATGGAAAAAGCATATGCTTTGCTATTTGATGGGAATGGAAACTTATTATATCAAGTGTATAAATGAAGGTCCATTTATCCCCAAAACAGCTGAAGGGTTGCCCAAACCTGAAGCACAGTGGACCCAGGATGAAAGAAGAGTGGTCAACCAGGACTAAAGGCTCAAAAGTATCATCATTTCATGTCTTCCTGATGATATTATGGAGTCAGTGATAAGCTATAGTACAGCTAAACAAACCTGGGATGACCTTGTCCATAGCCATGAAGGTCCATCTGATACCAAGGAAAACAGGATCATGGACCTGAAACTTGAGTATAACACCTTCAGGGCTAGGGACCCAGAAACTCTGTCTTAAACTTACACCAGATACAAAAATCTTTTAAATAAACTTTCAAATGATGGTGTTAAGTTATCAAAACATAAGATAAATGTTGGTTTTGTAAACTGTCTCCCTGAGAAGTGGTTGAATTTCTCTCAGGGACTTAGGAATGCTAATCATATCCAAAACCTTGAGCTTCTTGAAATTTATGGGAAATTTGTCTATGAGGAAAACCTCATCAACAAACGATACCCTGACTTAAAGAAGTCTCAGGAAGTGAGGAAGCCCCTGACCACCACCTCAACTCCTATATCAAATGCTTTCTTTTCAAACAATGTGGTTCAAGATTTTCAAGAAAACTCTGATGATGAGCTTGTTGAGAGATCAAGTGAGGAGTACCTGAATGACCTGAATGTTGAATTTCAGGAAAGGGCACTCCTTGCAAACTCTCGAAGGTTTATAAAAAGAAACAAAGGATTTTCAAATGCTAAAGCAAATAAGGACACTGAATGCTTTAAGTGTCATAAAAAAGGTCATTTTGCAAAAGACTGTTTTTCAAAAACAATTTATGAACCCTCTTACAAACCATCAGGTTCAAATCAGTCCTCAGGCTTTAGCAAATTTCAACCAAAGATCTATCAGTCTCATCAAAAATTTCAAAACAAATCTGACCAAAATAAAACTATTGATTTTGAAGCTAAGTACAGGAAGGTCAAAGCTAAGCTTTCATTGCTCGAGGCCAGTCCCTCAGAAACAACAAAAATTGTTCAATCTGTGCAGGGTAAAAGCAAAGGTCTTGTAGCTGAAAACTTTGACTGGGATGAAGAGCCAGTGTCATCAGATGATGAAATTGTGCATGTCAGTGCACTGATGGCCCTCTCAGAAGAGGACAAGCTTTCAGTTGGTAAGAATCATGCCAGGAATGGAGAATGGGTTAACATCACAATGAAGAAGGTAAACATTTTACTTTCTATGGATGATGACTCTGATTGGCAGTCTTATATGAATTATCTTAATGTTGACCTTAAGTTCGTAGAAGATCAAAGACTGAATCTCTTTTCAAAATACAACAAGCTAAGTTTTGAATTAAACAAGTGTAAAGATGAACTACTTCTTTTAAAACAAGCCAAGCTTGAGGCTGTCACTTTACAAATTCAAAACACTAAACTAGTGAAAAGAAATCAGGCTCTTCAAGATGAACTCAAAAAGGTTCAAGAAATCCATGATAGTTGGACTGCTAAGAATCCCAGGGTCTTTGATGCTGTGGGAGCCCCCAGTAGCAAGAAGAGAGTCTTAGGTGAAGATCATCTTCCTGACTCTCTCAACAAAGACCAGGGTCCTAAGCCATTTGTGTCTGGTGGCAAGATTACCAACATGTGGTCTACTCCTAAGCCCAGTGACTGGATTGAGAGAACCAATCCTGAGAGTAGGCTTCCAAACTTTGATTCTGGAAGAATACTAGAGCCTGAGAGCCAAGCTCTCAAGAGCATGCTTGGACTCCCTGATGTGCCCAGTAGTACTGAACACATCTCTGAGTTTGAAGCTGAATCACAAGCACCACTTCCACCCTTTGAAAATCTTCAGGGTGCTGCTCCTAGCTCTGAGCTTACTCCACTTCAGTATAATCCACACTCACCAAAAGAAAGATCTGGACTTGGTAGAACCATCCTTAAAAGACCAACAAAACCAACTCAACATGAATCTACACCCACTGAGACTTCTACATCCTTTGTCCCCAATGAAGCTGACCAAATTCAGCAGCTGACTGAGCTTGTGAGAAAGCTGACTGAAAAGATGGAATCCATCGAAAAAGTTCCTGAACCAATCAAGGAAACTAAATCAGCCTCTTCTAGCACAACAAAGTCAAAATCCACCACCAAACCCAAGCAGAAATGTGAACTATGTCATTACACCAGTCATACCACTGACAACTGCTACAGAATCCTCTTTTGCATGATTTGCAAAAAGGATGATCATAGAACTGCAGATCACTTACAGTATGTAAACTCTGTCAGTGAAGCTAACTATACCAAAGTTGGAAATCAGTATGCTTCATCCTCCAAAGCTGCTCACAAAAATAGAGCAAAACCTTTTCCTATCTGCCCTCACTGTGGGTTTAATGATCATCATCAGGATGATTGTCTCATGAACATATGCTGTGAGATTTGCGGGAATCCAGCTCATGAGACATCCCAACATGACAGTGTCATTCATGCTAGGAGAGGTTCAAAACAACCCAGAGTCACTGAGTCACTCTCAGTCTCCAAATGCAAAACCTGTGGTAGCACAATGCATTCCACCACTGACCATGAGTCCATTTCCAAATTCAAACAGACCTTGAAGCCCAAACCCACTGGTAAGTGGGTCACTAAGAGAAACTAATTCAGTTTACTACTTGTGCAGAGACATGCCAGGGAGCCTATCGGGCATCTAGACAGTGGATGCTCAAGAAGCATGACTGGAGTCAAGGAATATCTGCACAAGTATGTAGAGGAACCAGGACCCAAGGTAGTATTTGGTGATAACTCATCATGTCCCACTGAAGGTTATGGTTCAGTAAACTATAAAGGAATAGTTTTCTCTAGGATAGCTTATGTCAATGGTCTAAAATACATTCTCATCAGTGTCAGTCAACTATGTGATGCTAAGTACATTCTGCAATTCAATGACAAACAAGGCACCATTTTTAATGCCAACAAAGAAGTTGTTTTGATAGCTCCTAGAAGAGATGATGTTTATGTCTTAGACATGTCTACTCTCTCTCAAGATGGAACTTGTCTCTTTGCCAAATCCACTGAAACCATCAACTGGCTGTGGCACAAGAGACTCTCTCACTTAAACTTCAAAAACATCAACAACTTGGCAAAACAAAACAAGGTCCTTGGATTACCATCACTAGTTTTTGCAAAAGACAAACCATGCTCAGCATGTGAAAAAGGCAAACATCAAAGAGCATCTTTCAAAACAAAACAAAACTTCTCCATCAAAAGCTGCCTTCACCTCTTGCATATGGATCTCTTTGGACCAGTCAGTCCTAGATCAATCCAGCATGAGAAGTATACACTTGTCATTGTTGATGAGTTTTCAAGATACACTTGGGTATACTTTCTTTCCAAAAAGAGTCAGGCAGCTAATACTATAATGTCATTCATCATGAACATTGAGAACCAAAATGACATTACAGTAAAACAAATCAGAACTGACAATAGCACTGAGTTCAGAAATAATGAGCTTGAGAGTTTTTGTGATGAAAAGGGAATCTACCAAAAATTTTCATCTCCTTACACCCCTGAACAAAATGGGATAGCTGAAAGGAAAAACAGAACTCTCATTGAGGCTGCAAGAACCATGTTAAATGGCTCAGCCCTCTCAAAACATTTCTGGACTGAAGCAGTCAAAACTGCCTGTTACACTCAAAACTGGTCAATCATTGTCAAAAGACATAATAAAACCCCATATGAGATCTTCAAAGGTAGACTTCCTGACATCAGCTATTTTCATGTGTTTGGATGTCCTGTGTTTATTCATAACCACAAGGATCATCTAGGCAAGTTTGATGCAAAAGCTGATGATGGATATTTCTTAGGCTACTCACTAATCACCAAAGCTTTTAGGGTCTTTAACACAAGGAGACAACAAGTTGAGGAAACCTTTCATGTCACCTTTGATGAAAGTTCTGAAAGCATCAGGTTCACCAACACCTCAGTGGAGGAAATAGGAATTAATGACTCATCAAGATATCCTCCTGATGAGTACAACACTGAAATCAATTCATCATATCAAGCTGATGCTGACATCTCATATTATGTCTTACCTCACAACCTTTCCCAATCAACAATCAGTGAATTCATTGATAATCAATCAGTCCCTACAGGGATAGCTCATACTGAACCAAATGTTCAGGAACCTGTGAATCAAGAACCCCAACCTGAATAGGACATCTCAACAGATACTCTAAATGATTCTATTGCTCCTGAAACTGAACTCACTCCTGAGTTTCCAGTGACCTCTTCAAGCTCAGATCCTAGACCACAAAGTAAGTGGACAAAATCTCAGGACATTGAGCTTGTAAACATCATTGGTGAACCCACTGAGGGCATTCTCACTAGAAGCATGGCTGCTAAGTTAACTGTAGCTTCAGCCAATGAATATCTATATGCTGATTACCTATCAGAAATAGAACCCAAGAGTTTCTCTGAAGCTCTAAAACACCCTAGTTGGGTTCAGGCTATGCAAGAAGAACTGAAACAGTTTGACAAAAATAAAGTCATGACCTTGATCAAATGTCTTCAGGATGTCATAGTCATAGGAATGAAGTGGGCTTTCAGAAACAAAACTGATGAAAACAGCACTGTCATTAAAAATAAAGCCAGGCTTGTAGCTAAAGGTTACAGTCAACAAGAAGGTATTGACTATGATGAGACATTTTCTCCTGTTGCTAGAATGGAAGCCATCAGGATCTTCCTTGCATATGCCACCTACATGAACTTCAAAGTTTACTAAATGGATGTAAAAAGTGCATTCCTAAATGGTGAACTCAAGGAAGATGTTTATGTTCAGCAACCCCTAGGCTTTGAGAGTAGTGAATTCCCTGACTATGTCTGCAAGCTTGATAAAGCTCTCTATGGACTAAAACAAGCTCCTAGGGCATGGTATGAAACTCTCTCAGCCTTCCTGATTCAAAACAAGTTTGTCAGAGGAAAGATAGACAACACATTGTTTATCTATAGGACAAAACAAGATGTGATACTGGTCCAAGGATATGTTGATGACATCATCTTTGGCTCAACAAACTACACTCTTTGCAAACAGTTTGAGAAACTGATGACAAAGAAGTTTGAAATGAGCATGATGGGTGCACTCACACACTTCCTTGGACTACAATACAGGCAAACTAATAAAGGAATCTCCATCAGTCAAGAGAAATACACAAGAAATCTCTTGAAGAAGTATGAGATATCTGACTGTGCCTCAGTGAAGACACCAATGGTCCCTCCTAACAATCTTGGACCTGATCTCACTGGCAAATCAGCCAATCAAACTCATTTTAGAGGGATTGTAGGCTCACTGATGTACCTAACTGCTTCTAGACCAGACATCCAATTCTCAGTCTGTCTAATAGCAAGATATCAGTCTAATCCTAAAGAATCCCATCTCACTGCAGCCAAAAGAATCCTCAGATACCTGAATGGTACACCAAGCCTTGGACTTTACTATCCAAAGTGCTCAGGGTTTGACCTCAAAGGGTATTCTGACTCTAATTATGCTGGCTATAACATGGACAGATGGAGTACCTCAGGGTCTTGTCAATTTCTTGGAGGAAAATTGGTTTGTTGGAGTGCTAAAAAGCAACAATCAGTGGCTATGTCTTCAGCTGAAGTTGAGTATGTGGCTGCTGCAGTATGTTGTGCCAATGTTTTATGGATGAAAAGTCAACTCAGTGACTATGACATCCATTACAAAATGGTACCCATCTTCTGTGACAACACCAGTGCAATTGAAATATCCAACAAATCTGTCCTCCACCAAAGAACCAAACACATTCATATCAGATATAACTTCATCAGGGATCACATAATGAAAGGAGACATAGAACTTCATTTCATCCCTACTGAATATCAACTTGCTGATATCTTTACCAAACCCTTCGATGAACCTACCTTCAGGAGACTTAAAGCTGAATTGGAAATGCTTGACATTGAAAGTCAGGCATCTGAAAACCAATCTCAATAAATTCTTTGAAATGGTTCATCTTCCCTGAACATCCAAAATTAACCTCTCACTGAATGAGTAAGACTCACTCAGGGTCCCTGAAATAAAGCATTGAATGAGTAACTAAATGCACCAAGTATTAGTTACTTAAATGTCCTAGGTTGGAAATCCCATCAATTTGATATAGGAATATATGTCTTACTGTCAGGGGTCTCCTCACTTACCTCATCCCACTTGGCATTAAATGCCTTCTCTCACATAAAATATCCTATGGATATTCTATTGCTTCAAAAGTGCACTTTTACTGTGCACTGCAACTGTTCCCTTGAAATACGGGATTTTACTGCGGGTAGTGGTGGGTGGTATTAAATGTGGAATTTCAAATGTTTTCAAAAACCATCTTTACATATCCACGTTTATTCAAAAACCACCCCTCTCACCACTCTATAAATACCCCTCTCATAAACACTAAAACACACACAATTGAATTCTGCAAACAAAACTCTGTCAAAATCTCTTTCAAACCCAGAAATCATTGTGTTCTTCAAACCTTTTTCTGAAAAAACCTTCATTGTAAACATTTACAAAATATTTTTCTTCAATACTTAAGAGATTCAAAACACTTGCGACTGTTCTTGTCAAGTTTTTTTTAAAAACCCTAAAAACTTTTCTCAAATGGAAATGGCAAGAACTCAATCTCTTCAGTATGCACAACAGTGGGCAGGTGATCTTACAAATGTTGAATTTAAAACCAATAATGTCATAGGCAATTTTGAATACCCACAAAATGTCCCAGCCTACAAAGACATTATGAAATTTTTGTTTAACTGCCCACTGGAAAATGCCTTTGTTCAGTGTCCCTCTATTGTTTACCAAAACCTCCTCAGGGAGTTTTGGGCAACAGCCGTGGCCTATGACCCGACACCTGCGACTAATGAGACTGACCTACGACCACTAAGGGAGTATCCTGGATTACAAAACGTTTTGATGGGAAACAGTAAGTCACCCTGGATTACAAAATGTTTTCCACTTCTTCAGGGTTAGAATACAATAGGGGAGTCTATGTCGCCCATCCTGAACCTTTAACAGTGAAGGATGGGTTAAAAAGAATTGCTTTAGAACCAAACTTTTTGGACAGAACCCCAGTCACCAAAAACTCATTCCATGTGGCTTGGAGGATCCTTTTCACTTTTGTGATTCAGGTCCTCGTCGGGAACCACTCATCAACTGAACAAGTTAATTCTATTCAGTTGATGATGGCTTATTGTTTAATGAATGGGGTAAATGTCGACATTGGGGAGATCATTTACAGTGATCTCGTAACCAAAATACAGAGCAAATCTAGGGAAAAATATGTCTCATGTTGGGAATTCTGCTAAGTTAGAATTCTGCTGATGTTTCTGCCGAAGGATTCTGCTGAAGTTCAATGTTTATACTGAAGAACAGAATCTGCTGAAGTTATATAGTACGTAGTTTGTTTCTGCGGAGATAGTTATTCCTTGTTTTCTATAGTTAGTTAGGATATACATGAGCTTTATTATGAAGTGATTATGTATATCTTATTTAGTTTTATGTTTATACGTTTATTAGGAAACAAGTTAGGGTTCCTTGTTTATAAAAGGAACACAATAGAATGAATGATAAATGAGTTAAAAAAAACAAAGTTTTAGTAATATAAAGATCCATAGAGGATCAACGAGTTCTTAGTTATTCGTGTTTATACTTGTGTTTGATTTCCGCTAAAGAATACAAGTTTTAGAGATTTTCTATTAGTTTGTTTGTGATTACATAAGCAATACTAACGACCTACGAGTGCTCAAGATCTATCAAGGTCTAACGTTTCAACAAGTGGTATCAGAGCCTCGAGAGAGTCTCTACGATACTAAGAACAGTCTTTTCTAAAACACCCATACAACCAACACAACATTCACCATGCCTGGATCAGATGATGATATCGAAGTCACCAACAACCAAAACACCACCCATATGCAACAACTAAGTCTCTTTAACAGCAATGCTAAGTTTCCTTACCTAAAGAAGGAGGAATACGATATATGGGCAATGAAGATGCAGAACTTGATTTCCAACATTGATTGGAATTTATGGGAGATTGTAAGGAAGGGAAACAGTTTGAAGAGAACTTCCACAGATCCTGATGGTAATCTTATTTATGTTCCTCCCAAATCTGCTGAAGAGTTACTGGCAGTTCAGAGAGAAACCAAAGTTAAAACAATTCTTCTTCAAGCTATTCCTGAGGATCACTTAAGTGATTTTCACTTCATGAATGATGCTAAGGATATATGGTTGGCTATCAAGGCCAAGTTTGGAGGGAATGAGAAGTCTAGGAGAATGAGAAAATCGATGCTTAGAAAACAGTTTGAAGAACTTCAAATCTCTGAAGAGGAAGTAATTCATAAGGACTATGACAGGTTTCACAAGATTTTAAGTCAGCTGAATCAGCTTAAGGCAAAGCCAGATAATGATGATTGCAATTCCAAGTTTTTGCGATCTTTACCTCATTCCTGGTTACAAGTAAGCATAACCTTCAAAACTAAAGGTGGGCTTGATATGATTACCTTTGATGAGATGTACAACAAGCTTAAAGCTCTTGAGCATGATGTCAGAAGTCCTTTCCGTTCATCATCCACTGCTAGTCACACAGCATTTGTTAGGGCTTCCACCCCAAAGATGATCCATGCTCCAAGTCCAACTTATTCATCATCATCTTACACTACCACTCCATCAAGTTCTCAATCTACATCTAGTGGTATAATGGAAGATGTGCTTGGATCCTTCTTTGCTGATTATGATCCTCAGCAGCAACTTGCATATGAGGATTTTGAATAGGTGGATCCACTGGATATGGAGGAGATGAAGTTGAAGTGGCAAGTGGCCATGCTCTCTATGGACATCAAGAGATTTGAGCGTAAGGCTGGGAGGAAGTTTGGTTTTCAAGGAAGAGATCCAACAAGGTTTGACAAAAAGAAGGTCAAGTGCTTTACATGTCATCAGATGGGTCACTTCTCCAGAGAGTGCAAAGATAGGAAGTCTGGTGATGAGGTGAGATATTCTTCCTATCAGCAGAATCAAAGGGATGCTGGCACTTCGAAGACTGGATCCTCAGTTGCTATGGTCACTATAGATGCTAATGTAGACTGGAAGCTGCATGATTAGGAGAATGATGAAAGTTCTGGTGCTGATAATATTGGGTTGCTGGCATGCTGTACTTCAGAGGATAGGCATGATCAAATTGCCTTGATGGGCCTCTCTCAGGTACAAAATTGTTTATTTGGTTGTAGTGAACGTTATAATGAACTTAAGGAAGCCTATGATATTTTGAAACCTAAATATAATGAATGCTATGTTGAAGTTGAAGCTTATAAACAGGCTTTAAAAACATTAGAAAAACAAAAGGTTTGGTTTCAGAAGAATCAAATAGCTTATGATGAGAAGATTAGAGTGTTAGAAAGTGATCTAGAATGTACTAAAAATGACTTAAGGAGGACTGAGAAAGAAAAAGTAGGTGTAATTTCAGAAAATCTTGTGTTGAAAGAGAATTAGATGAAGAAATAGCTAGACATAAACAATGGTTAAAATCTGGTCTAAATCTAGCTAAAGAGCTCTATGCTAGTCAAACTCCTAATACTTCAATAGGTTTAGGCTTTAAGAAATATGTAAGATTAGAAGCTAGAGATTACACACGTAAATCAACACCAGCAGGATTAGCTAACTATGTAAAAGAAGGTGACCTACATGCTGTACGTGGATCTATTAGAGGAATACCTATGCCTGTTGACCTTTCCATTACTGTTGACTTTGATGGATCACATCATCTATATGGCAAAAAGTCAAAAAGACTTGCCTGACCCTATTTCTTCGTCTAATGATTTTGTCTCTTGCTCTGACAGTGAGAAATCTTATGATCAAGGGTCTACTTCTTATGCCAGCTGTGATTCAAGTGATAAGTCAGACCTACCCAAGACCTCTCCAAAGCCTGCACCCAAGTCTCCCTACAAGCCTTTTAGAGTTGCTGCTGAGGAATCATCTTCCAAGCCAGTTTCCTCTGAAGACTTGTCTTTTAAGTCTTTGCATAATAATACTGTTAAAAAAAATTCCTTTAATGTTTCTGGTTTGAATGCTTTTACATGTAATAGAACATCTTTTAATTTGAATAAGTCTTCTAAGAAGAAGACATGTTTTGTTTGTGGAAGCAAATTTCATTTGATTAAGGATTGTGATTTTTATGAGCAAAGACTAGGTGTATGTGCTAATCAGCAGAAATCTAGACCAATGTGGGCCAATGTTAATGATATACCACCTTTTGTTCCACAGGCAACCCATAATAAATCTTCTTCATTCCCTTGGAGAAGATCTGTTAGTAGACAATATGTGCAACCTACTAGTTCATATTTTAAACATGGTTATTGGCCTGGATGTGTTGACTCTATGTATGCTGGGAAGGGTTATAGGGATACTGCTGTGAAGCCCTCAGCAGGTTGTTCTTGGACTCAAAAGGGACCTAAACATCAATGGCAACCCAAGAACAATAGTGGATCTTATAAATCTGCATGGCCTAAATCTTATAATCCACAAGGCAAGTTCAAGTCAGTAATGACTTGAGCCTCAATAGTGTACTAATATTTTGTATATATTTTTGTTGTTGTTGTAGGATCATCCTCTTAAGCACAAGGAAGTTGGCATTGTTGACAGTGGTTGTTCCAGGAGCATGTTAGGAAACAGAGATATGATGCATAATTTCGTACCCGTAGAGGGAGGAGGCAATGTAACCTTTGGTGGAAGTGATGGTAGAATCACTGGGAAAGGCACCATCAAAACACCTCAACTGGATTTTGAGAATGTGTACTACGTAAAGGAACTACAACACTTCAATTTGTTCTCAGTCTCACAAATTTGTGACACCAAGAACAAAGTATTCTTCTCTGAGGATGAATGTCTTGTGCTATCTAAAGATTTCAAACTACCAGAAGATACATCAATTCTGCTGAGAGTTCCTCGTACTCACAATCTTTACACATTCAACTTTAATGATGTTCAACCAGAAGGTGATCTAACTTGTTTGGTGGCTAAAGCATCCCTGGATGAGTCTACAAAATGGCATAGAAGGATGGCTCATGTGAACTTCAAGACCATAAACAAGCTTTCTAAACTAGGTCTTGTTGAAGGACTTCCTTCAAAGGTTTTCACCAATGAACATAACTGTGTTGCCTGCAACAAAGGAAAGCAACACAGAGCCTCTTACAAATCTATTACTGCTGTGAGTGTTATCTCAGAACCTCTTCAATTGATGCATATGGATCTTTTTGGTCCAACTCAAGTCCGCAATATTGATCACAAGTACTTTTGTTTGGTAATCATTGATGGATTTAGCAGGTTTTGTTGGGTGTTCTTTTTGAGAACAAAAGATGAAACATCTACAGTTTTAAGAGAGTTTATTACCCTTGTTGAAAATCAGCTGAATAAAAAGGTTAAAGGCATCAGGTGTGATAATGGGACAGAGTTCAAGAATGCAGTATTGATAGAACTCTGTAAGTCTAAAGGAATCAAAAGGGACTATAGCACTCCAAGAACCCCTCAACAAAATGGGGTAGTTGAAAGAAAGAATAGGACCCTTATAGAGGCAGCAAGATCTATGCTTGCAGACTCTAAGTTACCCACTATGTTTTGGACTGAAGCAGTTGGCACAGCTTGTTATGTTCTGAACAGGGTATCTATTACTAGACCTCATTTTAAGACACCTTATGAACTTCTCTATGGGAAAGTTCCTGCTATTCACTACCTTAAACCTTTTGGATGTCAAGGGACTATTTTGAATACTAGTGATCCACTGGGTAAATTTGATGAGAAGGCTGATGAGGGTTATATTGTGGGTTATTCGACTCATAGTAAGGCGTATAGGGTATACAATTTGAATGCTAAGAAGATTGAGGAGACTTTGAACCTGAGATATCTAGAAGACAAGCCTAATGTTTAAGGATAAGGTCATGTTTGGTCAGTTGACCTTGATTACTTAACTGACTATTTGGGTTATTCTAGACATGTGGCTAATCAAAATGCAGGTACACAAGAGTCTCCTACTGACAGTGTTGATACCATGAATGCTGATTCTGATAGTGAGTTTGAGGATGATGAACATCCTATTATTGTACCTTCTTTCTCCCCTAATAATTTTTCAGGTGACACTTCCAAAGTTACTACTGATGAGAGTGAAGATGAGTCCAACTATGCAGAGGACCTTGCTAGGCTTCAGAAACAGGAGTATGCAGCTAATCTAGAAGCTGAGAAGATTTTTGGGGAGGTTACAAAAGAATCAGTCAGTGGAAATCATAATTCTGCTGACAGTGATTCTGTTTCTCCTATGATCACCAAATCTGCTGAAGGTCATGCTGTTTCTACTCCCATTTCTACTAGAGTGTCCACAGACTTTGGGGAACCTTATACACGCTTTCCAAGTCCTACAGATCTTGGTAATTATCAACCCAAAACTGGCATCTTCACCTCACCTTCCTATGACAGTGATTTTGAGCCAACTATGACTAATCTTGATACCTCCATTGATGTCAACACCACTGCTACTAAAAGGATCAACATTACTCATCCACATACCAATATTATTGGTGATCCTAATGCACCTGTTAGAACTAGGGGCACTGTAACAAGTTCTAAATATGGTCAAGTAGCTTTTATCTCTTATGTCTCAAACCAGCAAAGGGACAATTACACAGATTTTCATCATTGTCTGTTTGCCTGTTTTCTATCTCAAGTGGAACCAACCAGTGTTGCTCAAGCTCTGGATGATTCAAGTTGGCTTGAAGCAATTCAAGAAGAGATGCAACAGTTCCAAAATCATCAGGTTTGGATATTAGTTCCACTACCTGAGGGGAAGTATGCAATTGGGACAAAATGGATTTTGAAGAATAAAAGAGATGCAAGGGGTGTTGTGATTAAAAACAAAGCAAGATTAGTAGCTCAGGGGTTCAGACAAGAGGAGGGGATTGATTATGATGAAGTGTTTGCACCTGTTGCTAGAGTTGAGGCCATTCGTATTTTCTTGGCCTATGCATCTTACATGGGTTTCATGGTGTATCAAATGGATGTTAAAGGTGCATTTATGTATGGTTAAATAGAAGAGGAGGTTTATGTCACTCAACCTAAAGGATTTGAAGACCCAGATCATCCAAATCATGTGTACAAGGTTGTTAAAGCTCTCTATGGACTACATCAGGCACCAAGAGCATGGTATGCTAGGCTTTCATCATTTCTGCTGAAGCATGGCTATAGAAGAGGTGCCATTGATAAAACAATTTTCCTAAAGAAGAACTCCACAGACATCATTCTTGTGCAAGTTTATGTGGATGACATAATATTTGGCTCCACAAAAGAGGCTTGGTGCAGGGAGTTTGAGGAGCTGATGAAGGGAGAGTTTCAGATGAGTGCTATGGGGGAGCTTACTTTCTTTTTGGGTCTTCAAGTTCAGCAGAAACCTGATGGTATCTTTATCAGTCAGGACAAATATGTAAGGGACATCTTGAAGAAGTTTGGAATGGAGAGTGTCAGGACTGCCACTACACCTTATGAAGCTCCAAAATCAAAGAACAAATTTGAACCAGATCTACCTGTCAATGTTCATTTATACAGATCTATGATTGGTTCATTGATGTATCTAACAGCTTCTAGACCTGATATTACGTTTGTTGTGAGTGCTTGTTCTAGACATCAAGTCACTCCACTCGCTTCCCATCTGAATGCAGTTAAGAAGATCTTTAAGTATTTGAAAGGCCAACCCCATTTAGGCCTTTGGTACCCAAAAGAGTCTCCTTTTAAGCTGGAAGCATATAGTGACAGTGATTATGTTGGTGCAAATCTGGATAGGATATCCATAACTGGAGGTTTCCAATTCCTTGGAAAGAGATTGATTTCTTGGCAGTGCAAGAAACAAACTAGTGTGGCTACCTCATCTACTGAAGCAGAATATGTTGCTGCTGCAAATTGCTGTGGACAGGTTCTTTGGATACAAAATCAATTGTTGGATTATGGTTTTAACTTCATGAACACAACAATTTTTATTGATAATCAGAGTACCATATGCATAGTTAAAAATCCAGTTTTTCACAGTAGAACTAAGCATATTGAAATCAGGCACCACTTTATAAGAGATGCATATGAAAAACATTTGATAAAAGCGGTTAAAATTCACACTGATGATAATGTGGCAGATTTATTAACTAAGGCTTTTGATGGACCAAGGTTTCAACACCTTGTGGTCCATATTGGAATGCTTAACCCTTAACTGCAAAGTTTAAGGGGAGGCATAGGCCTCAGGGGAGGATTTATGTTGTAAACTTTGTATATTAGTTTATATATTTGCTAACTCTAACCAACTAATGTTTTATGAGTTTTGTTAGTCTTGTTTTGGTTTGGTTTGTGTGTTTTTTTGTGACTGGTTTGAAGATTGCATATTTCAGTTCAAGTTCATCAAGTTTGGTTCATTGAAGAATGGTCATGTAAGCTAGAAGCATGTTTTCTACTGAAGCATAGTACTGAAGTTAACTAATTGTTTCCTCTGAAGATAAAGTACTGAAGAGAAGTATTGAAGTTAAAATTGCTCATTCATTCATGAAACAGCTTACAGCTTACAATGCATACAATCAACTTCAAATGGAAATACAAGATTCATATCTATACATGATCTACTTAACCTATTCTAGCTCCTATCATCTACTAGCCTATATCTTCTATCCCGATGGCTGGATATGCATGACCAGTACGACAAAGAAGCTAAGGATCAAAATGGGAAGGATGGATTGATGAAAACGAAAATGATGAAGATGAATACAGTAGATGGATGTGTAATATGACATTTCCTTTGTGCTTCATCTACTGATTTCACCAAAAAGCAATCAATCCATCTTCCTTTTACCCTTCTCCTTTATGATATGTGATGAAGCACCAAAACCTGGTGCAGAAAGACCAAGAACCACCTCTCTGTCCTTTGGGAGTGGTGGAATTCTGGCACGTGGCCTTGGTTGGGGTTGGGATGATGAAAGTTGTCCTTTCTTTGCTTCTTTTCTAACCAATCTGTTGAAGATTGGCTCTAGGCGCTCAGTAGAATCATCTGATCCTCTTGATGACTCAGAAGGATCTACCACACTGTCATCTTCTGAAGAAGGAAGAAAGGGTGATTTTCTAGGTCGCGAATATGGTTGAGGAAAGTAATAAAGCCATGGGTTATCATCATCACTTGATGATGATGATGAGGATGAGGAAGTGAGGTTTATTACTTTTGGTTTGGTATTCATGGTTGATTATGGTTGATTGTGGGGCATTGGTAAAATTAGTGTTTGTGATGAAAATTGGGGGTAAATGATATGTGTGAAGTGTGCATTGGGATTTTTATATAGACGGATTCGAGGATTAATGTAATTTAATGTGATTTGGGTGGCACAGTAACGCTCTAGATATTTACTGATGATATCTTTATCTTGGGTGGTTTCTGCTGAAGTGAATTACTTCAGCAGATTGACCGTGTTTCTGCTGAAGTGTTATTTTGTCATTGGAAAGAGTTGAGATACACATAGGAAATAGTCAACAAAAGTTCTGATATTTTTGACTATATTTTGGGCAACTTCTACCAATCCATTAGTCGAATATATTTACTTCAAATTAACCGATTCACTCTTCACTTACGTTCAAAACACTTCCAGTTGTGTGATTCTTAATCCTAACTTACAATTTTACACATGGCGCTTCAATTGAAGAAAGATCATAATAAAGTTGCTTTTCTGGGAAAAGCTAAGGGTGATGATTTGTATGAACCAATGGTGGAGTTCTTGAAGAGATCAAAGATTCATTATGCTTTAACGCATTCTCCTAATGTGATATATGAATCATTGGTTACACAGTTTTGGGCATCTGCTTCGAAACGGAGTGAAACAGAGATTGTTGCGATGGTTGACGGGACAGAGCATGTTGTGACAGAGGAGGTGATAAGAAGACAGCTTCGCTTGGATGATGTTGATGGGGTTTATCATTCTAATGCTGTGGATATTCTAGCTGGGCTAAGAGCTTGTAGATACAGGGGTACAAGGACTGATATATGGTTCAAGAATCAGTTGTCTCCTATGTGGAGGTTTTTGGTTCACACGTTGCTTTAGTGCATAAGCAATAAATCAGGAGGATGGGACCAATTTTCTACTCAATTGGGATGTGGTATTGTATGTCTTTCTCATTGGTTAACTTATAACTTTTCTAAGTTTATTTTTGATAATATGGTTGAAAATATTCATAGGAAAAAGCATAAGTTTTTTATGTACCCTAGGTTTTTGCAAATGATTTTAGAAATTACAACCCAAGCCCAAGCATTTTGTCCCATAGGAGTTTTAACTTCTAAATTATTTGCTTCAATGAAAACTAACTATGAGGGGGAACATCATCCTTTGCTAGCAGCTATGTTGCCTCAAGGCAATGAGGCTGCTGATGAGGATAATGTTTTTGGTGATCCACCTTCTATTAATGCTACTGATGGTAATCCTTCAGTTGCTATTGATGAGGGCCCTTCTACTACTGGTGAAGCATCTAATGTTACTCCTGACCTACTTCCACCTATACCTTCCCCAAGACCTAGTCCTAATCCATCACCTACCCATGTTGATGTGTTTGAGACTGTGCATGATAGACTGACCACACCTAGTCCATTTAGGGGACCAATTAATGAAGGTTCGGATTATATTGAGCATGAACATATTTCTCCTGAAAGGTCCAATAAAGCTCCCATTACCACTGAGCAATCTGCTGGTGCAGCTGAGGACCCTATTACACTTACATCTGTATATGCTCTAGTGAACAGGTATGTGGCTGAGGTTACTGATCTCAAAAAGGAGCTTGCAGAGACTAAATCTACACTTGGTGGTGAGATTGTGGAGCTGAGGGGTAAAGTTAAGGACTTAGGGGACCAACTTGGAAAGAGTAGCAAAAGGAGAGTTCTGGTTTCTTCTGATGAGGAGCAAGAGGATACTTATTTTGAATCTCTTGGAATCTTAGCTGATGTGGCTCAGAAGACTCATGTTTCTTAACCAGTTGTTGCTGAATCTTCAAAGAAAAAGAAACCCATTCGATTTACTAGAAAAAGGAGAAGACAATATTTGAATAAGGAATCCACTGAAGCTTCAAAAGAACCAAGTGTTGATGGTACACCTGCTGATGTTTCAATGGAGGATGGTACTTCTGAACATGGTCATGATTCATTTGTTCAAGAACAATCAAGTTCTCTACCTTTAGCAGATAATCCTAAAGTCTTTGTTGCTGGAAGGAGTTTCAATTTGGATCCTAATGATGATGTCTTTTCTACACCTGTTGAGGATCTATCTCAACATGTTTCTTCTGATGCTAACTTGGGTGTTTCTTCTGAAGTTCCTTATGGTACTATTCCTCAAGCTATTTCTGCTACAGAACCTGTTGATATAGGAAAAGGAGCAATGATTAATGATATTGGTCCAGATCTTGTAAGTGAACAGGAAAAGCAAGCACAAGAAAGACTGATAGCTGAGTGTGAAGAGTTGAAGAAGAGTGAGACATTGGCTAAGCAGCTTGAAGCAGAGGTTTCTACCAATTTACCTTCTGAGAGACAAAGAGATATTGATGCACTACCTTCTACATTTACTGATAAACAATGGGATGCATGTATTAATCAAGCTATCTCAGAACCTAATCTTGCACAAAGTATTTTGGGAGCAGATTTTGATAGTGAGAATTTTGTGGCTCAAATGGTGGCTCTTGGACAACAAAGGAAGCAAGAAGCAACTGCAAAGAAGAAAGCCATTGTTGCTCAAAGGAATAAAGCTAAGAGAGAGAGACCACAAACTAAAGCTTAGAGGAGAGCACATATGAGGACTGTGGTGAAAAATCAGAGTTGTTCTTTGTATAACTATGGTTTGACAATGAAACAAGTCTTGGCTTTACCTGATTCTGATTTGATTCGTATGTATAATCGGATTATGAAGTCTTCTTCCCCTGCTTCAACAATTACTTCTAACTTGAAAAGGATTGTTGGGAATGTGGATGCTCCAAAGGCCAAGAGACCCAAGTTTGTTGAGATAGTAGATAATTTTGATGCTATTCTACCTAAAGTGGTTTCTCCCGTTGTTACTTCTGAAGCAACTTCTGAAGCTACTTATTCAGCTGACAGGGTTTCTTCTGCTGAACCATATGTTGTTTCTTCTGAAGCACAAGATGTGCCAGCATCTATTCCATTTGTGGCATCTGTTGATACAGAAGAAGATACTATGGTTAGGGAAGCTGAAACAGCTGATGTAAAAGCTAAAAAGGCAAGAAAAGTGCTTGACAAAATGAATGCCTTACGTGGTGTTGTTCCAAATAAGCCTACTTCTTCTTCTTCTCCTCATGCTAAAGATGTTTATGAAGAATCTGAGGATGTCCCATCTCTGGGAATTTATATACCTGGTAGGAGGATGAAGAGGATGTCTAAAAGAAGACACATTTCTCTAAGGAGGTCTGTGAGGTCAGCTGGGATTCAATCATCTGGGTTAAGCCATCTCACAAGCATATTCCTTTGGATCTAAAGGCTGCTGAGTCAAATTTTATTAAAGAAGGATCTGCTGTTGTTTTTCCTGAAGGATCTCATGATGTGTTAACTCATTAGACTTTGACAGATGGGGAGCTTAATACCATTTATCAATTGGATCAATCTTCTATGAAGTTCAACTTTTTGAAGGAGATACTCCATTTGGTAGATAGGCCAGATTTGAATACTCTGTATGGTCTTGTTACTAAGTATTACCATAATCATTCTCCACAGGGTTCTGGCTTATTTTTGTTGGGTGATCTTCATGTTATGTTTGATTCTCAATCTCCAAATGGTAAAGGATATTTTATTTGGAAGCATTCGCAAAAGTGGAAGGTTGAGACTTGGAGATTTTATCCTCTTTCTAATGTGCATGTAGTGGAGACAGAGTGTGGCATGACTATATGTATGTTTTCCGATAAGCTATATCCTTTGTCTATTAAGTTGATGGAAAGAATGCTTAGACAAAAGCTGGAAGTGCCTCCTGATCCAGTTGGAAATGATAGGCTTCATGCTAAACAATGTGTTGGATTGATTAAGACTCAGCTTCTGCAACATAAAACATCATCTTGATTATGGTATTGTGTATAATTTGTAATATTTGTTTTGTATTATTTCTTAGTTAAAAAAAATAAATTCTATGTATATTTCTAACTTTTCTTGCAGGTTTGTTGTATATTATTGCTGGTTATTAACTCACCAGATGTGCCTTGTGCATATCAAAGAGTTGGCTAGTCCAAAGGGTACAGCTTTGGTAAAGACACATCAAATTTGTTGATAGCTGTAATGTTTTGCTCAAAATCATAGGGTCTGCAACCACCCATGCTTAATTGCTGAGGGTTGTATGGTCATCAATTCACCATGGTTTATTCCTTTTTGGAATCCAAGAATTGACTAGCCCACTTGTATATGGCTTGTGGTAAAGGCATTGGAATACCATATTTGGTAATCAGTTCACCAATTCTAAGAATTGACTAGTCCTGAGCAAACGGCTACAGGTAAAGACATTTCAAATCCGTTTATATGGTTGCTGATTTGCTAATAAATCAGATGGTTATCAGTGTACCATAGTTTTCGAACTTAAACATTTGGCTACTCCGGTAGTGATGGCTATTGGTAAAGAGACATCAAATCCATTATTTTCAATGATTCACCTCTCACAGGAGTTAACACACCTGGATGTGATGAGAATAGTATGAAACTAATATGTTTTGATGTACCTTATGTCATTTGTTGCTGCAAAGATCTGGAGTTTCAAAGTTGTGTCATCATCTAGGTGTTCTTATTTTGATTCTTTGTTGCTGATGTTCGAGTACAATCCTATGAAGCGTTGAAGATCTATCAAGAAACTGGAACTTAACCAAGTCAAATTCTAGTTTAGGGGAGGATTGTTGGGGATTCTGCTAAGTTATAATTCTGCTGATGTTTCTGCCGAAGGATTCTGCTGAAGTTCAATGTTTATGTTGAAGAACATAATCTGCTGAAGTTATATAGTACGTAGTTTGTTTCTGCGGAGATAGTTATTCCGTGTTTTCTTTAGTTAGTTAGGATATACATGAGCTTTATTAGGAAGTGATTATGTATATCTTATTTAGTTTTATGTTTATACGTTTCTTAGGAAACAAGTTAGGGTTCCTTGTCTATAAAAGGAACACAATAGAATGAGTGATAAATGAGTTAAAAAAACAAAGTTTTAGTAATATAAAGATCCATAGAGGATCAACGAGTTCTTAGTTATTCGTGTTTATACTTGTGTTTGATTTCCGCTAAAGAATACAATTTTTAGAGATTTTCTATTAGTTTGTTTGTGATTACATAAGCAATAATAACGATCTACGAGTGCTCAAGATCTATCAAGGTCTAACGTTTCAACATCTCATATCCTAGATTTGTCTCTTGTGTTTTGCAAGTGTTACTGGGTTGCAATTACCCTCAGGAATAAAAATTTTGTGCTTTACCTGGCATCCTGAGTAAATCAAACTTTCAAAAAGACCCATCCCAAGTCCCTGAAATAGAATTGACGGCCCATATGATTGTTGTAAACAATCAGAGTGGATCAGTGTCTCCAAACCCTACTCCTAAAAAGAGAAAGTGGAAGTCTCAGACTAGGACTAAGACTAAACCCAAGTCTCAGGGCCCTGAGGCTTCTGGAACACAGCTAAGAGGCACAAAAAGCCCCAGACTGAATAGACACCCATTGGTGACCAGACAACATCCACCTCAGTTACAACAAAGGACACTGATCCATCACAATCAGTGCCCTTGGTCACAACCACTACTCCCCAAGATCCAAAGGGAAACATACAACCCGCCGGTAGGGGAGCGCCTTCCATCTTGCCCAGTGATAACATTAGCAAATCCAAGCCTTTTTCTAAGGGCACACTGATCGATCCCAAAGACTCAGAGGGAACTTCACAACCCGCTGATAGGGATCTCACTTCCACTGATCCTGCTAAAGGCATTGAATCAAACCCATCAGTGTCTCAGGGGTCCAAGGGGGACAAAGACTCGGAGGGAAAGAAACAACCCGCCGATATGGAACCCACAACCAATCCTGACTCCAGAGAAGACACTGGGATCAGTGTCTGAGGGGTCACTGGGGGACAAAGACTCAGAGGGACTTATACCACCCGCTGATATAGAACCCATCACCACCCCCTGGTTAAGTGTTGCTGATGTAGCTGGGCTATTACTTTTTGATGACGAACAGGCTGAAAGTGAAGATGAAATCTTATCAGCAGGAGAAGAGATGGATGTTGATGCTCAAGCTGAACAAGAACATCAGCCTGATCCACAAGAGCCTCAACAGTCACCCTTCCAGCCTAAAGACAATGACTCAGACTCTTCCTCCTCTGATGATGAATTTAAAAAGTATGACAACATTCTTACACTGACTGAGAGGCAGCTAGTTACATGGATCACCAGAGCCACAAGGAAGCTTTATTCTGGTGTTACTGAGACGCTATGGGATCAGCACACTGAAGCTGCTGCAAGCTATGCTAATCTCAAGCCTGAAGTTACTGCTTTTGATACAAATACTGATGAACATAGGGAAGTCATGTACCAACATCTTCATGCTCTGGAAGAAAACTTGGCTAAATTTCAGAAGCAACTTCAGTCTACTGGTGAATCTATTGATGAAATCAGGGATGCAGTCAAAGAAGACCCAACACTCAACTCTAAAGTGTTGGAGGCTACTGAGGCTTATCTGAAGAATTCCTTTGACCTAACTGAACTCATCACCATGCTCAAATCCAGCAATGTTCAGGGTCTTCAATCTTCGGTTCAATCCCTTCAGGCTGCACTAACTTCTCTGGATGCTCAAGTGACTACATTGGCCAAGGCATCATCCTCACTGGCTTGGAATCTTGGGCCTAGGATGACTGCCTTGGAGACCTCTCAGGCTAATATGGAAGAAAGGGTCACTGGTCTTCAACAGGATACTAAGGACGTCAAGGCCATGGTAATGGAGATCTATCAAGCCTTCAAGGGTCAAGCAACCTCAGAGCCTTCAGTATCCGCTACAACTCTTGCTCTCACTGAAGCTTCGACAACAGTTGAGGGGGAGAGACATAATGAAGACACTCCTTCTCACACTGAGGGGGAGCCAACAACATCACTGTCATCAACACCACCAGTCTCTGCAACACCACTTGCATCAGCACCACCAATATCAGCAACACCGATCTCAACAGTTTCACCACCACCAACAACAACACTGACACTTGCAGTGGCACCACCTGTTATCACCACAACATCTCCTTTGGTCGCAACATCATCCTCAGGACAAGAAAAAGGGAAAGGCATCATGCAATCTTCTGAGCCTGAAAAGATACCCTTCCAAATTGGAGACACTGAATACTTGCTTACTCCTCAACAGCTAACGAAGAGAGGAAGAGCAAGGAAGCACTAATTAAGATTGTCTCTGAAGAAGCTGAGAACGTCACTCAAGCTTCAAAAGGGTCAGGCTAGACAAAAGTTCAAAGATGCTCAGGCTGCTAAGATGGCTGAATTGAAAAAGAAGATGGACGAAAAGAAAAGAAGAGCTTCAGTCATAAAGCAAGAAAGGATTGACCATTACAACTGGTCAATGACTAGCAGAAGGCATCCTGAGAAGATCACAGATGTCAAGATCATCCCCAGATCCAAACCACTGGCAATGAATTTCTACAAGGGGGATGACAAAAGACATTTCGAGGTTCATGATCCCATGAAATTCATAGACTTTGGGATCACTGAACTTGATGAACTTGGTCCACTGATAGAGAAGAAATAGAATGCAGTAGTTAAGGAGCTGATGAAGATGCTCAGCAAGAGGTATAAAAGGCTGAGGGATGCACCAGCTCAACTAGGCATTCAGCCTGCCTTAATTGCACCTGAAAGATCTCAACCCCAATCATCCTAAGGCAAAAGGAAAAGGGTTGAGCCTGGGCCTGAGATTAAAGTACCTGGATTGGAGTGTAACAGGGAATTACCTGAAGGAGTCAAGTTTGTGAACTGTTTGGTGATTGAGAAGCCTGAAAGAGGGCTGTTCTTCATTGATGTCTATGGAAACCCAGCTTTTCAAAGATGGAGTGACATTGACCTTTCAAGGGTAGGAACCATGGCAGGATACATTCCAGTGGCCTCTCAAATCAACACCCCTGAAAATGTCAGGTTCTGCAAAGACCTGAACAAGAAGCTGAGAGAATACCCTGACAAAGAAGCACTCCTCATGAAGAAGCCAAAGCTTGAAGCATTGGGAATTCATCTGGATTGACATCAATTTTTGTTTTTATTATGTACTAGTGATAGGGACTTTGTAACCTGATCAATAAATGATGTATGTTTTGTTAAAAACTCAGTGTTCCTTACTTGTAGTCATTAGTACATTTAGTGTAAGAAGAAGCCATTTGCTTACTTACACTGATCAAACACTTAGGCTATTTGTATATCTAAATAGGGGGAGACTGTTGGGTTCAGTAAATACCCAACCTCCTTAATCTAGGATTTGAATAGAAAATAGCCCAAGTGTTTACAACGTTAAACACTAACAGGTCACTGAAAGCATAGTCTCTCAGTGAGCCATCTTCAGGACACTCAGTACGAGGCAACGAGGAAGTCTCTCCACTCAGCAAGGCGAAACTTAAAGGGTGAAGACTGAGTCAAGAAGAAGATGGTGGATTCAGTGTGTGATGACAATAACTCACTGAATCCCGAAGACTCCTCTCCAACTACATTCACTGAAGACAAACTGAAGTAGAAGACTGAAGATCATGAAGATTGAAGAATGAGCGGGATTGGGCGGGATAAGTTGAATCATATAAGACGAAGTTCTTATCAAAGTCAACTTTCCCCAAATGGCAACCGATCAGGGTCAGTGTCATCACTGACTTTAGGAAAGCTATCTTGTTTCTTACTTAGAATAGTCTATGTAAACAGAAACAAAATACATCAGTATTTTGTCTTCTGTAAGATGTCAATTTGTCTCTTAGGATAGAGTCAAATATCATACTTGTATAAATAGCATAAGAGAGGAGTGATAGATTAAGCTTGTGAATTGTAAAAACACATACACACACAAGCCATTTATTCACTCCTCCAAATACAACTGTGTCCCTGAGATAGCTTAGTGGTTCCGTGTAGTTGTGTTCAGACTTAGCCTGAACTTAGAGAGGAGTGAACAACCTTTGTCATTTCAATCCCAAGTACTATTCCGAAAGTACTTGGGTAACGTATTCTTTTGATTGATTTCTAATAAGAATATGACGTTGAAAATTATTTAGTGTGTTTTACTTTTATGTTAATTTCAGTCATCGTTCACTTTAAACTAGTTTTATATACTTAACTGTTTTCATAATTAGTGAACGAGGAACAACAGTAAGTCTTCGGAATCTATTTAGAAGTTGCTTGCTCAAAGTATGCGTTCTCTTGAATTTTGTTTGAATACTTTACCCACTCATTCTTCTTATTCTCCTTCATTATCAATCACTCCCCTTCTTAAAGCTGGGACGTCTATTGAGTCTGATTCTGGTTTGCTCTGTCTTGGTAGTTCCCCCCCCCCCCTCAGGTTTGTTGTCTTGATTTTTATCTTTTCGTGATGCTTCTATTCCCCTTGCCTTTACTTATTTTCTGTTTGTTGTTTGGCAGGTCTTCCATGCCGGTTATGACGGACGCTGTCATTACTACAGTTTTTTTTGTTGAGAGGGAAAGGGATCAAATGAATGTTCCTTCCTCCGTTCCTGGCAGTTCTGATGTTGTTGGCGGCGCTCACCCTGTTCTTGAAGATTTTTCTGACTTTGATATCTCGGTTGGGGACATCCATGCTGTTGATGATTCAGATTTCAGCTCTTCGTCTGGTGTTCATGTTCCAAAATGGAATGTTTCCAAGAACTCTCTTCTTGATGATGCTGATGAGTGTCGTGGCATGGTGGATGAGTTTGCTCCTCCCTGCTATTTTTCTTCTGTTCGTGAGATGGGTTATGATCGCCTTCTTGTTTAGTTCAATGTTGCTACTGCACGACATGTGTGCTTTAGTTCTAAAGTTTGTATGCGATTAGAGTATAATATGGTAGAGAGAAGACGCTTATTATCCATATTATAGGAGAGAGATAAGGAGGTTTCGATCCTTAGGGCTAAATTTGTTGAAGTCGGGTACTCTAAGTTGGCTATTGTTATTGAGTTGTCCGCAGCTTCTGCCGCGGAACTTGCTTTGTTAAAGAGTCAAAGTTCTGTCCTTGAGCGGGAACGAGACTCTCTTCGTACTGAGCTTGTGGAGCCCTTATCGTCTTGTGATGAGAAGGATTCTGAGGTCATCCGCCTTGAAGGCTGAAGTTGTTGTTCTCAAATCTCAAAATGCTAACCTTTCTAGACATGTATGTATTAATGACTTTTCGCCCAGCTTTTCCATTTTCTCATTTTTCCCTTGTTTTTTACCCTTTGTTTTGTTTGTAGATACTTACTTTGGAGTCCTTATGTTCTGAGCTTCGTGGTCAAATTCCTTCTCTTGATGCTTTGAGGGAAGAGTTTTCCAAGAATCAAGACGCGAAAGTGGTTGCGGTTATGAAAAAGGTTGATTTAACAGTTGCTGATTTGTGTGCACTGGTTCGGCACCTTGATGAGGAGTTTTATCCTCGCTTTATTACTTTCCTATCTAGTCGGCATTGGTTGTTGACTAATGGCATGAGCCTTGCTGTTTTTAAGTGTTTGAATTCTTCCAAGTATTCTGCAGCAGTGGCGGAGGTTATCAGTCGTGCCATTGATATAGGTATGCAAGTTGGGCTAGCAGCGGGTATTATTCATGGTAAAGAGGAAAAAGAGCTTGTGGATCTTGCTGTATATGACCCTTCTGCGGAAGCTCACTATCTTTCTACCGTGAAGACCCATGCGGATGTGGAATTTTCCTTACTCTCCATTCATAAGTCTAGCAAGGATGCTAGTATTGCTGAGATTATAGATCTTCTTCGGGTTGAGGGGTCGCATGCGAATGCTCCCATGATTGTTGGGTTACAGCCTAATCTTGAACAGCTTGTGGTTCCTGTCTATGACAAGCATACTAGCACTATTATTGGTACTAAATCATTGTCTCGCTAGCTGGAAGTTTTTCAAAAAAGGGTTGATCGATTTAGGAGTCTTCCTGTTTCATCAGCCCACTGTTGCTGATGTTTATGATTCTTTAGTTGATCTGTTGTCCGCTCGAAATGTTATGGGTGCGGAAGGACCTTCAACTAATGAGTTGGCTTTGACATCCAGTATTTCGTTGCCACTTGTACTTGCTTTTGCTAGTGTTCATGTTGTCTCTGTTTGGCCCGTCTCCACCGATGATTATGAAGTTGGAGGGTCTAGTGTTATTATTGATATTGCTGAGGATCCACACCCTAAGGTGAGCGAAGTTCCTTTCATCCTGTCTGAGCCTGAAGCTAGCGTGACTGTCTTGGAGCATAACTACTTTACTTTTCTTTCTTTTATGTTTGTAGTCCTTTGAACAATGTCTAGCTTTTCCATTTCTTGTAATGTTTACAATGGTTGTGTGAAGTTAGTTACCTGTTCTATGCTACTATCTTTTTGTTGTATGGATATTTGTATTTTTAGTATCTGCTGCGTACATTGTGTGGTGCTATTATACGGATATGCACGTTTTTAATAGTCTTTTGTGCACACCATTTTTGGATTTGTGTCGTGCTATTATTTTAGCATTTATACTGATATGCACGTTTTTAATAGTCTTTAGATAATTTTGGGCTATCCTCCCAATACTGGGCTTGAAATACCTCATACGTACCTTGGTGATTATGTTGTTCACCTTTTGGTTATTCGTGATAACTCCTTGTTATTCGGAAATAACATATTTGGGTTATGCCCAATTTTGTGCTTGTGTGTCTTATGCACTTAATCAAAATGAAATTATTTGAAAATAAAACAATGAAGGTAGCTAATCTTTACTTTTTTTTTATTGATTTGATATATTTCAAAATATATTACAAAAATTGTAAATTCGAGTACATTTTTTCCATTGTCAATTGTTCTTACCCTTTTTATTCTGAGTCTTATAACTGCTGAAGCTGTGTCCTTTCCGAAACTTTATTGATGGCGACATCATTATTTTTTGTAGAAGTGCTTCTGCAATTCCATTTTTCTTCGTCTTTATGGAATTTTGTTTTTTTCCCGTGACGGGTTACCTTATACATAATAATTGTAACTTTTTTTCTTGAAGAATTGTTCTGGCTGGATGTGCTTTTGCTGACGTTGTCATTATCCGCTGACTTTCCCGGTGCGGGTATTTTTCCTGTCTCTTCTGAGTTCTGAATCCTTCTTCTTGTCTGCTATCCTTTTCTTGAAGGAGTTCCAGTGGCTTGCTTCCTCGTGGGGCCGCTGCATTCTCCCTACGGGATTCCCTGAGAAGTTCGTGGGGCTTGTAACTATTTCCTGAAAGGCTGTAACGCTCCCCTTGCGTGTTGTTCTTTTCAGCAACGGGTTTATAATGTTGTAGGGTATACAGCAAGTTCGATAGGCCTTTCAAAAGGTTTCCCGTCTAAATGTGCCCCGTTGTGCGGTAGTGGAAGGGCTTTTAGTAAGGTTTCTTTTCCACCGCGCAGCTTTTGTTTTATCCTGGCGCCCGCAAGCTGATCATTTGTACCTTAAACCCAGTCTATCCAACCCGATCTGCCTGGATTGGTTGACGTACGCTTGTTTAGGGGCCGGGCTCTATCAACAGAGGAATGAAGGCATAATTTTTATCCTTTGTTGTTTGTTATTCCTAGGGAAGCTTCTTGTTAATTAGGGGCCATTTTACGCATTGCGTTGTCCCTAACTTTCTTTGTTGCCCTTCCCTAGGGACCCAACTCTTTACACATTCTATCACTCTTTCGACCCAGTTCCTATGATATAGTTCTTTCTTCTGCTTGGGAATGCCGAGGTTGGGAAGGAACTGCCTGTACTACCAAAATCTCAAAGGGCTAATGAGAGTCTAATCATTTTAAACTCCCACCTTTGGTATGCCATATGGTCTAGGAAGGCTCACACAAACTTCAATGGACACGGGTTTTGGGTGAAGGAGTGTTGTGAATGTTCGCGGAGGTGGGTTATTAGTTGTCATTTTAGAACGACTAATTGTTATTAGCAGTCATTTAAGAACATTTTTTGGTTGCCGCAACATCTGCTTTTATTCTTATGTTTTTCTTTTGGGGGGTAAAGGATCAGGTTATGTATGGTTTTTTTGGGAACAACTGTGCGTTGGCAACGTGTTGTTGCTGATGGCCGGTTATGTTCTTTCCCTACCGTATACCATCGTATTCTTCTTCTGAATAACATCTTCAACTTCTCTTTTGTGTTTCTTAAGATTTTCTGCTGCCTGATGTTAGGTGCCAAGCTTTTTTGTTGGAGAAGGAGTAATTCCTTTTTTTATTTTGCTGTGCCCTTTCCCCTTTCTTTACCTCACGTATTTATAGCGAGGATTTTACTGTTTTTGCACGCGTTAGCATTAATTTTCATTTACTGTTTTGTGGGTAGGCACGTGCCTAGGCTCGTAGCCTGTGCGACTGTTGTTCCTGCTAGATTTGACATAATATTTCTTAGGAAGGAACGCAAATCTATACTTGCAGATTTTCTCTCCTTTTTGGGTATTTGGATAAGGCTTACCCTTTTGCTTCCGCCCTTGTTTGGTTGTTGTTGGGGACTTTCCATTCTGAGGCCATATCCTTCCCTTAGCTTTGTTGTTTCCCACATTGTGGCCTTTATGTCGTGTCTGCGGCGAATTTTTGCGTGTTTCCTTCGGAGTATTGCCTCCTCCGAAGTTAATTCTTTTGAGTCACAGATTTGTGTTCCTTTTATCCTCTGGGGATGATTTTCGTAAGGTTTTCCGCATACACCCGTAGAGTGTTTCTTTGTTCTTCGACCTTTATTCTGGCTTCTTTTCGCATAATCTTCCGCGATCCGATTGTTTTGAAGTAACAGGGCGCTTGCTAGAGCCTTTTGAGTGTTTATTTATTAAATTTTATAGGATCAGGATCTTCATTCGTTCCGGTAGGGATGTCCAGACCCTTGTTTATTTTGTTGGCGTTCCTGTCGTTTTTCTCCTGTTGGAGTTCTGATTTCATCTTTTTCCAGATGTGTGCGCGGTTCTGCTAACTTTACTTTGAGTGTTTTCGTCTTTTCGACGAACAGCTTTTGAGTGACGACGATGATGATGATTTTCTTTTTATATTTAGAGTTCAGCGCTTGGCTTTTTCCTGTTGCTCTTCTACCTCTATCATCGGCCCTTTCTTTCTTTCTTTCTTTCTTTTGCTTTTTTAAATGTAGACATTCTTCCGTGGTATGTCTTGCCTTTCCGTGAAATTCACAGAACTTTCCATCAGCTTTTTCTTCGACTGCGGTGATTGAGAACGGGTTTGGAGACCTCGCTCCCCTTTGTGTCGGTATTTCTCCGAGAGGTTCTTGAGGGTTGCGGAAACCCTGTTTCCTTTCTCTTGTTCTTGGTTTGTTTCTAATTTTCTTTTAAAAATTTGACTATACTTGACTGCTGCTCGTTCCATTGGTTTTTTTTATCCAAGGCCTTCTTCTTTCACGGCTTCCCGCGGCTGTTTCTCCTCTTAGTAAGGAGGTGGTTATATTCATCACATCGCTCATTGACTTTTGGACTCTGTCATGTAACCGCTTAATCAGCTCCGGATTGGTGATTGCATGCATGAATCCTGAGAGTTTCATAATTTCTGGAGCTCCTTTTATGTCCATGGTTTCTTCTTTAAACCTTCTTAAAAAGTCTTCCGTTAGATCTCCATCCCTTTGCTTGATATGATGAAGTTCTACGGGATCTTTGGTACACTTCTTTTGCTAGAGGAAGTTAGTCAAGAAAACCTCCTTTAGTTTATCATAGTTGTCTATTGACTCGGACGGGAGATCATCAAACCAGACCCTAGCGGATCCAGTTTGTGTAGAGTTGAACATGTAGCACCAAGTTGGCATGGTCCATCGCTCTACCTTTGTAGCTACCTAAAATATTTTAAGATGATCCTCTGGATCTCCACTCCCATCATATGTTTTCACGTTGGTTGGCATTCGTGTTTTCGTTGGCATCTCAAAGTAGCGGATACGTGGAGTGAACGGATCAGTCTCCTTGCAGACCCAGGGTCTAGCCAGGTCATCGTCGTTGATATCACATGGTTTCCGCTTTCTGACTTCGGACCTCCGACATTCGCTTCCATTCGACCCATCTCCTGAGCAGTTGTCCACTTTCCGTGATTGAGCTCTTTCAGTTTCGTGCCTTCTGAATCCTGGTCTTACCGGTTGTGATTGGGAGTTTTTGTGGCTGCTCTCCTCTTTTCTTTCAGTGACGTGGCAGACTGGCTGTCTGGGATCTTTGGAGTACACGAAAATACTTTCTTCTTTGTCTCCCAGCCGGTGGAACACACTCTTGTGTAGCCTTTCGAACACTGTTTCCCGTCTGTCTTCTGTCCTTTTAGATGACCTAGACCCGGTGCGTCTTTGGCTGCTACCACTTTGCGTGTTCTGCCGCTTCATTGACTCGAGTTGTTTCCTCAAGTCTCTCCTTCCTGTTGGTATTTCTGACTCATGATGATGCGGGACTTCACGGACACCCATCCGAATCCTAACCGCTTCGGCTCTTTCCTTCCGTCTTTGAACTCTCTCAGTCACAATAGGTAAGATCTGGTCGAATTACTTATCGCAATACTTCCGGAGGGCTGCGTCGGACGCATGCCCCTCAAGATCTGTCGAAATCGTGTGGTTTTCTTTTTCCGCTGTATTCCGCAATGTGGACACAAAGGTGGGAGTTGCCTCGGACCGAGTGCTCATGGTGAGTATTTTTTAGAACGCAGTTGCGTACTGGGTCCCACGGATGGCGCCAACTTGTTAGTACAAAAAGTGTAACGGGTTGTAATGGGTGTGAGTGTAGCTTACCGGACTGGGCTAACAAGCTACTAATGGGTTGATCTTGTACTAATCCAAGTAGTTTGATTGGTTTCCCTGCACAAGAAGAGTAAACCGTTAGCCTTACTGTGGGGACGGACCCCATAGTTAGACTCCGGCGTGAGAGTAAGTACACATCCTTATCAAAGAAAGTAAGAGTATATGTGTGTAATTATAAGAGAGAAATTTGTACCTTGTATGGGGATTAGAGCCCCTTTTATAGGTGAAGCTTACTGCTAGGGTTTCCTAGTTACTCGCATATAGTGGTTAGTCACCAGAGCCGGACCCTTGTCAGACAAGGTTCCGTGTTAATCACGGATGTGGACGCAGGATACCTTCAGTGGCCGATGGCTCAGCCTGCTATGTATCTTGCGTGCGTCTTTTGGTCTGGGCTATAGCCAATTTCGTTATTGGGCTTACTGTTGGTCCAAAGTTCATAGTTATTTTATCGCTATTGGGCCTGGGCCCAATATGTGTATAGTGTGTATTAGGCCTAGTGGGCCCGTTATACATACTATACGTCATCAGGGGTTGAATAGTTTTGCCGATTAAAACTTTGTTTTAAAGTATTTAGATCGACCTATGTCAATCCATTTAGATCGTGTGTTGGATATTAATAGATAAGCATATAAACAAGTAATGCAAGAGATAAAGAGTAAAGGAACACAAAACCACGACACGGGTATTTATAGTGGTTCGGCTACAAGGACACCTTCCTTGCCCTACTCCACTCCTCGAGTACCCAACTCGAGAGTTTCTAAGCACTACATAACACAAGCTTCTTAATCTGGCTGAGAAGCCTTCACAACGTCGCCTAATCTTTATCCGGTATAAGGCTAGACACTGAGTTCTTCCACGAGGTAGAACCAAACCTATCACAACATCGCCTACACTTTATCCGGTACAAGGCTAGATACCGATTTCCATTACAAAATAGGAACTACTACCTAACACTACTACCCAACATAACTACCCAAAGGATGCACACATCTTTTTACAATACTAGAAAGGATATCAATATCCTTTAACCCAAACTACACAACATGTACATCGACGCACCATATCGAATGTACACCTTCGACACCATTCACTAATGCTCTCAACCCGACACTCTTTGGAGGGAGGAAATAACTATCAACAAGATGCACTTCAGTGGTCTTGAAGATGACGAAGCTTAGCAACTCATGACCTTGAGCTTGCACGTCTTCAAGAGGTGGTCATCTCGCCTTTAAGAGGAACCTAGAGAATCACACAAAGATAAAACTACATACAATGATCCTTTGGATCTGTGGTTAGAGAGGTTAGAACATAGAGAGAAATTATGTCTAAAAGGGGTAGTGGGAAAGAGAGAAACGGCTCACTATTTATAGGCAAAACAAGCCTACTGTCCCACGGTTCTGGCAGATCCCTCACCCAAGGGATCCGGCCAGTGCAATTCCAGGGATCCGGCTGCTGGGTCAGCTTAGTCCAGATTTTGGGTTGCAAACCGGGTTATGGGTTATGGGTTACGGACCATGGGTCATGGACTTTGGATCATGGATACCTAACAAGATACAATGTACCTAGTTAATGGGTTATGGATCTTGGGTCATGGGTCATGGACTTTGGGTCATGGATAAAATCTAACATGACTTCATGCATGATGTCATGCAATGGGTCATGGGTTATGGATCATGCTCCATGGGTATGGGTTATGGACTTTGGTCTTACCCAACAAGATTCATTTTACCTAGTCAATGGATTATGGGTCTTGGGTCATGGGTTATGGACTTTGGTTTTTACCCATTACAGCATATACAAAGTATATATACATTTTTATAAAATGTAAGTAAACAATATTACTTGTAAGTGTTTTATAAAAATGTCTTTGGTTTTATATAACTTATTTAACTAAACATGTTTGGATGGTTTTAATATGTTTAGTAAAAGTGTGTTAGTAAACTATTGGCTCAAAGCTTTTACGTATTTTATTTATTTCGTTAAAAGGATTTTACGTTTGTTATCGACAAAACATTAGAAGATCGTAAAATATAAATAAACTTTTTTATAGTTTATTTATATTAACAGTACCGTCTGTCTGTAATGGCTAGTTTTTTCTTTCCTATAAATAGTGCATTATTTTACACTTCCAACTTGATTTTTTCCAGCTAGTTTTCTCTGGTCTAATCCCCTTTTATTTAGATCACTTTCTTTGATCTTTTAGTGAGTTTTAGTTTGTTTAAGAGTGATCCAATCATCCATTCTAGAGATCACCTTCATTCCTCTACTAGTCTAAGAGAAGAACACATTGTATCAAGAAGATACAAAGGGTTGTAGTGTTAGTGTATTATGTTCGTAACACTTGTTACGTACTTGTTGTATCTAGATATATACATCAAGTTGTCCATCATCTTGTTTAGTTAATTGGGTATATCATTGTGATCTTGTTGACATCAAAAGGTCTCGTGAAGCTTATGTTGTTCGTGTGTAGATCGAGTAGACCGTGTAGATCGTGAAGGGTTGATCTTATAGATCGGGTAGATCGTGTATAGATCGTGGGGATCTTGTAGCTTGTATGATTTGCAAGGATCGGGTAGATCGTGTGTGAGATTGATACTAGCTAGATTAGTACTCGACATTTAGCTTATTATCGGAAAATAATGTAAGCGACGTTGTATGGTTTTCTCCGCCGAGAAGGGAGCTTGTTGATTAGTGAAGTAACTCTCGACTTGGGGACTCGAGGAGTGGAGTAGGGTGAAGAGGAGCTTCGTGACCAAACCACTATAAATCATCGTGTCCGGTTTGCGCTTTCTTTACTTATCTCTTTACTTTTATTTTTGCATTTACCGTTTTACATTTATATTTTTCATTGCGTTTATATTTGTGTGGCTTGTGCTTATATTGTATCTCTTATTAAAAACAAGAAAAGTTAAAGAAAAATAAGAAGCTAAACAGCCTTACCACACTTCGAATTCTCTTAGGTCTTTCATCAAACATATTGTAGGCACAATTTCCATCTACAATTTTTACACCATTAACCACAACACAACCCCACAACCCTTTTTTCCCATTGTTTATCCATCGTCAACCACATTCAAACTCCTCATCTTTCACTATTCCCGTTACAAAATAGCTTAACACAATCAAGATAGATTTTTGAAACCCATAACTAAAGGTAAAATTTAAACCTTCAAAAGAAATATTTGAAAGAAATTTCTGATAACGTATTACAAAACACAACTAAATGAAATCACTTACATGCAATATTATTGTGTTGGCAACAACCGTTGTCGATGAACTGGTTGGTGGTGAACAACGCGTACAATAATTGAAACCCAAATTGTTGATTTTCTCTCAGAATTGTGTGTTTTGATTTTTGTGTTTAGGAAAAAAAATCTTGGGTGCAAAATTAGTTTGGCTAATTGATTAAGGTAGAATAACAACCATGATTCAGCAAACATAAAGGCAGTGGTGGAAGTGTGGATGAATCTGGAAGACTGGAACATACTGGATGAACTAAAATATATACAAATGTGTTGTATATTAGTAACGCAAAAATTCTCAGCCACAATAAAATTGATTGCACATTCTTATTATGTTAAATAAGCAATTGTTTCCACTATTACAGGGTCATTACGTGAAAACGGAGTGAACAGGAAAAGAGGCTGTTGTCAGCTACAGGTTAGCTTCGTTGCTCCAGTGTCTCCATGTCTTTCTCCAACATGCTCACACACTCATTTGACAGTGAATTCTATATCTGAAGTAGTTCTCGAGTCTTTATAACTTTGTAGATTCTTTGATTTGATGAAGAATCATTATGAATTTGTGTTGCCTTTGATTTTGAGAGAACTTCTTTTGTGATGTTGTTGGTATGAGCATGTGGAGAATCAGCACGATCTCTTCCTCCCGCAAGCATCCATCAGCAGCAGCATCTCCGGTACAGTCACGAACACCAATTGATCAATGTAACCTTATCATGAAGAATTGATTACTAAAATTTTTCTACTGATGAATGTCTTGATTTCATTCACCTTGGTCGGGCGAATCAGCCGTCCGAATCCCGTAAGGGACAGTTGGCATTACATTGAACAAGTTCAAGTAATGACCCACATATTCAGGACTCGATTCTTGAAGGAATCTCCTTAGCGGGATTTCCAGCACATACAAGTTTGAACTTCGAGAGTGTCAACAGCATAATGTGAGGACACAACTCTAATTCTAGCAAAGGCTGTTCCTGAAACCGGATGCCCTCAAGAAGGCTAACACGATATACCGAAGTACATCTACGGCTCAGGTGAGTCGCTGAGGTATACTGAAGCATCACCCCACGACTGTAGACCATTTGAGACAACACTAAGCGTAACCCACAAGGAGTTACCCAAGTGACCTGCTATCAGGGCTGTTTGATGTTGACCCTGACAGGAGTTTCCATTCAATTACTGAGGATCACAGTTGTGAACCCCTCATAAATGTTCTCGACAGATTGCTAAGATCTGTGTAGGACTCTAGAAGTGTATCACTTGCATCCTTATTGTTGAACGACAAGTGATGAAATGCCAAGTGTACCTAAGAGATCTTTTACTGAATCTCGTGGCTCTAGACTCAATAGTGCGCTTTGTTTTTCTGTGCGGAGACTAGGGAGAGGGTCTCGTTTTTTAATACCAGCAATCTCTAAGAGAAAGCCGATAGTTTACATAGGGTTCCCTGTGAGAATGAAACAAGCTTCTATTGAGAGAAACTTGAGTGGCTAAGAAGGTTTAGTGCATGCGTCACTGGGTCCATGACGACGTTTAATCTTCAATACTGGTGTCATCAAGTGACAGCCAGTAGCATATGTATTGAACCCGGTGTCTGCCCTAAGTTGAATAATCTGGAGGGCTATTTCTTTTCACCCTTTTCTTTACTTTTCTTTTTAATTCTTCAACTCCTTCTTTCCCCGATTCTCATTTTCTCCTTTTTACAATCATACCTATGGACTTCTAATTCTAACTATTGGTGGTGTCCTTGGGAAGATCCCTCCGGCTCTGGCGGATCATAGGACGGTTATTCCTAACCTTAGTCACCTTATAACTCCATGACTAACCTAGGTTGCCATAAAACCATTATTCATGAAAGTCTCTCAAAGTGGTTATGAGTAAAAACATTTTGTACCACAGTGAGATTTTTGTATTTTGCAGAAATACTCCCCCTCCACACGTGCTTAAGTGTTTTGACAGAAATATGCACGGTGAGAGAAGAGCGCGCACTTTTGAATTGATCAACTCAAGGTAGACAATTCCCCGCGAGACACGGTTACATCACTGACTAGGTCAGCTTGAAGTTGTAAACACTCCTTGGTGAGGAGGTTTGATCCGTCAAGGTTCATGTCTACCAAGAGTTTCTCGAATGGTACATTCTACTAGGACAAGTCCTTTGCGAGACACGTTTACATTACTAGCGAACTAGCTTGAAATTATTACCCGTCCCGGACAAGTCTTTTCGAGTTACTAACATTTAAGAACTCTTCAATTCATTGGTTAAGTCTTTAGCACCACGATTCAATAGCAATTCACAACATATTTCTTATCACATAATTTTTCTCCCCCTCAAAAAAGGCATATTAAATGTTATTTTTGACGAAATGTTTGATATCGAATATGTCTATTTCGAGTTTTGTGGGAAGATTACCACGAAGAACAATTTTGTGAACAAAGATGTTAAGCAAATACTCCCCCTCAACAAGTGATATTAACTTTTGAGGTTTTGAAAGTCATAAGGGGAAGTACTTGTTCTTTTTCGCTCCTTTGATAAGGATTGTGGCACTGATGCGTACCACATGGTCCTTTCATTACAAGTACGGGTTGTACATTGTTATGTGTGCACAAGCCATAGTCAGAATAAAGATCAATTCATCCAAATATATATATATGAAAGAAACAGATCAAGGGGTACCATCAAGTCCATCAATAACTCCAGGAATTCGTTCTGGACGTTGGTAGCCTGTGAGAGATATGCTTGGACGCCCACCTACGAAACTCTCCAACATTCCTATCTGATCCCGTCTGAACAACCTTTCATCAATTCGAGTGATAATCTTCTTCACATCCCTTCTGTTCCTCGAATTCCATCTCTTCGGTGACCCTATGTCGTCATGGATCTCCTTCAACCTGTATGCTAACCCATCCCGAACCTTCTTTAATGTGTGGTCCCCAAACTTATGAAGCTCTTTGCACGCCATGAAGCAGTTGTGGTGTAGTTCACTACGGTAAACTACCCCAAATGGTTTCTTGATAATGGTGTACTGAGCAAGCTGGTTTATGTCGGGAAGGTCTAGGTGTGGTTTTGTGAGATAAACACGCTTCAGATATGATTCCACAGCAAGTTGGATATCTTTTACACGTTCTTGGATCACGATGCTTCTGATGAATATTAGTAACGACTTGATGTACTGAAGTTGGAAGTTTGTTGAGAAGTGTCGCATTCTTCCTTGTACCTTGGCAAGATACATGTATTCAATATCATTTAGCGACAATCTTGTAAATCCGCTTCAGAAAAGTCATATTCCTCTTCGTCTTGACGTTTGACTTTAATTGCTTTTTGGAAATAGTAGTCCCATTTAGACGATAGAGTAACATTCAGGATGGTAACGGTCCGTTTATCACTGAACACCTCCTTTTTTTGATTTGAGCACCTGGCAGCTTCTGTTGCAGATTCTTTTGTGTTCAGGCCAATGATGAATCCCATATAGTGCATCGAGGTCATACTTTTCCACATTGTCGACAAACATTCTTGTGGCTTCTTCCTCGATGGCTATGCTGTTAGAGTATATTGCTGCCGGGAAAGGAAAGGTAAGTGATGTAGTGTATTTCCTGGTAACATCGCTACCATGTAGAAGAAATTTCAAGTCGTTGTTGAAGAAATAGCGGTAGGGAATCTTAGGTTGATCCGATCGGCCAATGGTGGTTAGTGGTTTGGTCCAGTCAGTGTAGTATGGAGCTTTGTCTGGTCTGGTGAAGTCGATGTTAGCTTCAGGGTTGAGCCAATTGATGTTGTTGGAAATGGCCCGTGCTATGTTGTCGAGATGATATTCGACTTCAATGGAACTGTCTGAGCGGTCCTTTAGTAGTTGAAAAGCGTCGTGCTTGATTCGCCTCAACTCTGCTTTAGTCATCTTTTTCACCTTGAACTTTTCTTGTATAAGCTTCACATGCTCCATTGTGCGACCATATACCGGTTTTTGACCTTCCGGTAACTGAGGGGTTGCATCAACAAGTTTAGAGAACCAGTCATATTCTTCGGTGTCATCTTCATCTAGCCATGACACAACTTCGGTCTTTTTCTTCTTCTTAGGCTTGGATGATGATGTTGGTTTCTTTGTTGTGGTAGAAGAAGTAGGTTGTTGTTGGGGCTCAGGGATCTCTTCTTCGTCACCACCAATGTATTCAAAATGATCACCGGTTTTCTCAGTTTGTGGTGGTAACTCAGAGTCCTGAGGTTTATCAGTAGCAGGAGAATGTTGGGGAGATCTTCTTTCGGTGGAGGTCCTTTGGGGTGGTGGAGGCATAGAGGAGGATTCGCCAGATTTCTTCTTGCGTTTTGGCTCTTAATCTTTATCTGCATCATCATCATCGTCTCTTCGATGCTTAGCCTTGTCAGCTGACTCTTTGCATGAAGTCTTGAGTTGAAATTCAAGCAATGCCTCAAATAATTTTGCTTCGTCAGAAGTGAAGGTTACTGATCATTGAGACATTTTGATAATGCTACACGCGTCGTTCGGGGTCAAAGGAACTTCATTTTCGTCGAGCAAGTTTTTCAACACCCTAGGTAGTGAACCTAATCGTTGTAGTGTAGTATTAGGGTAAGCCACGGGAATTGATATCGTTCTCTAGGGGAATAGGAATGCTAGTGAGAAGTTACTACGCTAAGGTTGGGGTTGTGGAAGATTATTTTTTATCTTTTTATGTTTTTTAGGAAATGGGAAAGTACGAATCTCGGGGTTTGGATTTGAGGGATTGGTATTTCTACCGATTACTCTACTTATCTAATTATCTAATCTAGTGGTGAGGGTTGTCTATGTCTAATTATTGTGTGCTCGTATGATCGTTTAAAGATGTGTTTACTTAGGGTTTATTACTCCTTAATTATCTCCTATTGATGGTTGAATTGTCACGTCCTTATTCTTAATCGCGTTGTGTGTCTAAGGTCGTAGGGTATGCGTTTATCCCTAACTCTTTGAAACTACCAAAGGGTATCGCCTACAAAATCTCTAGGATTTAAAAACTTTAACTCTAAGGTACTCTTTGGATGGTTTAGCCTACAACAACTCTAGGTGTTATAATCTAAGGTTCACAAAGATTAATCAAGCATTAACTACACAACGGATGACCTATCGCATTACTAGATCATTAACAATTAAGATAAGAGACAACCAATCAATATTCAATAGTTAAGTTTCATATTCCCTAAGCAAACACACAAGTAAATTAGCCGGACATAGAGAACATGCAAGCATACACATAAGTAATTGAAGGCATAATTAAATTAATGAAGTAAAACACTTATCTTGATGTAAGATAGGGTTTGGAACCCTAAAATATTGTACAAGACAGCCTTGGTTCGGTTTAGGTTTTTACTCCAAAAGACTACACTCTGAAAACTAAAAAATTTAGATTCTATATATAAGATTACATTCGCGACGGCGTCACCTTGTGATTTGTGACACCGTCGGGTCGCCGTCATTAGGGTTTCGTCTTGGCCACGTTAGTCTTGCGACGGCGTCACCTTATGCTTGTGACGCCGTCCTCTTCAGTCTCTGACGCAATCTGGATCAAATCTAGGCCGTCTGAGTTGCAACGACCTACTCTTTTAAAGCCTGACACCGTCACTTGTAAATAAGCAATTTGGCTACCGAGCTGTTACAAAAGTGATGTGACGGCGTCGCAGTTAAGCAGTGACGCCGTCCCCTTGTGTTTCAGCAGCTTGAGTGTCTTGATTCTTGACTTTGGCCATTTTCTTCGTATATCCGCGCCTTTTCGTCCGAATAAGTGTCATTCCAGCATTTTGCCTTCAAGATACCTAAAAAGTGAAAAGGAACGATATTAAGTAATAACGGATACAAAAGTGATCGAATAAGGGCTTAAACGACCCCTCAAAAAGGTACATTTTAAAACCTTATCAAATATCCCTACACTTGGTATTTGCTTGTCCTCAAGCAAATGTTCTTTTAGCCAATTAATTTATAAGTTAGGGGTCATGAAGCATTGGTTTAGAACAATCCACGACATATATAAGCCCTGCAAAAGTCATAACAAGCACGGAAATTACATACTAGCACCTCACATGGGGTGTTTGGGTACTCACATCTCTCGGGTGTATATGAAATATAACAAGTTGGAAATGGAAGATAAACACTCATTAACCGGACCTAGTACATAGATTACCATAAGCTTGAGTATAGATCAAACCTCCATCGCTTTGGCGTAAGCACCTAGGAAAGACTATCAAAGAGGTCTTTTAAAGGGTTGAAATGTTAGGCTTACGGTAGGGAAACAAAGGGTTTGGTGGGATAGGCTATTTAGTGGTGGCAAGTCAAAAACTTTATGTTACAAGCATACGAAGAATGGCGTTGATAAGCCAAGACTCGACACTCTAAACTCTAGATAACTGAAACAAACATAAATTAAAAGGAAAGATGTAGGATGGTAGCCCGTATGTTTTTTTTTTTTTTTTTTTTTCAACACTCTATTTTTTTCTTTTTCTCTTTTTCTATTCTTTTTTCGATTTTTTTTTTTTTTTTTTTTTTTTTTTTTTTGCATACACTTTTACTCTACCATCCTCTACGATAACATCAAAATGATAGGGATTTATAGGCACATCCCTACACTTGAGTTTTTATTACTCTAACACTAATTTGACCCGAATTGAAAAGATCAAAACACTTGGAGTACATTATTACGCCAATAAAGGGAATTTGAATTTAACTTTCCCTTCCCGTCATTTCATAAACTTTAACTTTTTCCATGAGTCCCAATCATCCCAAAACTATATACAAAGGATATGACTCGACTTAGCAACTTATGCAAGCAACTAGATAATTGAACTAAGTGTTTTTAGGGTGATAACAATAATGCACTAAAAGTGAGTGCATACAAGGTAGGCTAAGGCGATTTGGGTGTACATTTGAGGGTGGGGTGTATCTTCATAGATATTCCGGAAAACCGAAACATCACGAGAACCGCAAAAAGGATAGGCTCTGAGGGGTTAATTAGGGGTATCGTGTACTAAAGATGAGTACAACGCAAAGGTGTGGGGGAATTACTCAACCGATGTGGAAGAAGTAATTATATTACGGGTATCAAACAAGGGTTATCCTAATGCCTCTTATCATTTAGTTATTCTTAACTACACAAGTGTAGTCTTACTAGCGATCTCGGGATGCATCACAAAACAAGTTCTAGAATATATTATACTACCGGTTTACACACTAAGCATTAAAGATGAATGTTTTAATTCCTACTAATATAAGGGTGATCCTCACATTTTGGGTGGAATTTAAGTGGTAAAGGGTTTCTGTGTAGTCATGTAGCTTCCTATCCGTGAGACGCTTTTGTTAAGACTAATGGCCCACTCCTATATATCGTGAAAAATTTTAAATTTGGTGCCAAAATTACCCTAACCGACATTTTCTCATGGTTTATTACACAAATACAATTGGACAAAGAAAATAATCAAGGATAAGCATAGTTTCAAAGTTCTCGTTTTATTTTCCCTCCCTACACTTAAACTAAACATTGTCCCCAATATTCCCCGAAAGTATCAAAGTTATGATAATAGAATGTAATTAAAAACGAAAGAAACTAATACTCCCCTGATTATCTCGGTAGGATCCGTGTGTGAAGTATTGGTTAAATCCTTTTCAAGAAGAATGTATGCGTGAAAAGCTCCTTCCAATTTTATGTATCTTCTTCTTGATAAATAAAACCTGCACACTTGAAGAAAACAAACGAAACCTTCGCGTAAAATCGGCGGTAATAATATATATAAGACTCTACTAAACTAGGATATAATGCTTGTGGAATGGATGTTTACAGAATTTCTGGAAAATAAAGACCTGTCCTGTTAGGATCGACAATTGAGAGAAGGGCCCCATTGGATTCCAAAATTTATAAGTAGCTCAGAAAACGAGAAAAATTAATCAGTTGTTTTTGCTCCCTCCTGACACCGTCAGGTTGCGATCCTGACGCCATCAGGTTATCCTGACAAAAACGGGTCTGCGATTTTCTGGAAAAAATTCTGGAAAGTTTACATCTTTAAAATCTGGAAAAATTTTCTGCAAAACATCCATTTTGACTTGATACAAGCATTTGACTCGAACAAACACACATGTATATCTTTTAGTTAATTGAAATTATCATGTTTACGTTTCTTTCGAAAATGTGTGTAATCCTCCCTACACTTATCCTTTAAGTAAAATACCTTTATATGTAATTAAGACGAGGTTAAAAACAAAATAAAGCATTTTTACAAATTTAAACATTAGAATAGACAATCAATAAAAGGTATATGACACAAACAAGCAAACAATTAAGCATGGGTTGCCTCCCATGAATCGCTTTTCTTTATTTATGAGTCTTGTAGCTAGACTCGTAGTCGTGCCCCTATGTGGTCTCGTTTTGCATTCTTAATGAGAATTCTATCATGTTGACAAAATTTTCATCGACTCTATATCTAGGCCCTAGGGTCAAGAAATCCTTATAATAAAGCCTCCTTCTTTCCCACATAAATTTATAACCTTTTTCAACATCGTCCTTGCTTTTGTCCTCAAAAGCTTTGATGTTGTCTCGTTCAAAAATGGGTAGATGGCCATATTCATTTGTCTTCCAATGCCTCCTATAAGTGATCTCATCATTTCCTTAATTAAACCTAACCGTTCCATCATACTTGTTATGGCTCATCTTAGATGTTTCAACAAACGGTTTTCCTAGCACTACTTGGGATAAGCTATAGTCAATGACGCATCCTATATCTTCTAGGACCACAAAATCAACTAGGTAGGTGAAATTTCCTATAAAGACATGTACATCCTTGACTCTTCCCACAAAGTTGCAAACTCCACCTGGATACTTAGGGTCCCTCCTAATCTTATGTCGCTCATTCATAATGTCATTGTAGACAGCAGATGACATCATAATAATTTGAGATTCCGTATCTATGTAAGCATGGTCGACACTCCTATATCCGATCATACAAGGGATTTTTAGGTTCCAAGGATTTTCTCTCCTAATCTTTGGGCATATCCTAATGATAGGTGATCGGGGATCATCGATTATGTATCGATGGTAAGCAACCTCTTCCTTAGTGGGGTAAAGATTGAAATAAGCACTATCCTCTTCATTTACATCTATCCTATGTAACTCACTAGGATCTTTGATTTCACCAATTATTTGGTTGCGAAGAGAGTTGAAGGAATGATGGTCAAGTGGTTGACTTGGACTAGGTGAGCAAAACTTAGCAAGAAAATGGGTAGTGAGATATTCCCAACTTGAAATAGATCCCGTGGGAAGATGACAAAGCCATTTACTAGCTTGTTTTCTTAAAGAGAATTGGAAGAGACGCAGACGCGTGGTCTCCCGAGTGGTAGCATCGAGGTCGATGGAATCGACAATTTTAAGGAAATCCTTACGATGCTGATTAGGATCTTCGGAACGAAGTCCATGGAATGCACATCCGTTTTGCACCAACAGGATGGTGTCGGATCGCAGGACCATAGTTTGGGCTTGGTCGGGAAGGTCAATGGTGTTCCTATAGCCTTGGTGGCTAGGTCTGGAGTATTCACCAAGAGTACGGTCTCTTGGCGGGACAATGATTTGAGGGGGGTTATCACCTTCCATGATGAAAAGTGATGGTGTTACGAACAACGCGCACAAAGAAGGGGGATAGACTACGAGGAAGCTAAAAATGAGAAAAATTTTACTTGATAGGAATCAAGTAAAGAAACCTAAACGAGGTGGACTACTAACTAGCTATTCTATTCCCCGGCAGCGGCGCCAAAAACTTGATAACACTACACACGTCGTTCGGGGTCAAAGGAACTTCCTTTTCGTCAAGCAAGTTTTTCAACACCCTAGGCTGTGAACCTAATCGTTGTAGTGTAGTATTAGGGTAAGCCACGAGAATTGATATCGTTCTCTAGGGGAATAGGAATGCTAGTGAGAAGTTACTACGCTAAGGTTGGGGTTGAGGAAGATTATTTTTTATCTTTTTATGTTTTTTAAGAAATGGGAAAGTACGAATCTCGGGGTTTGGATTTGGGGGGTTGGTATTTCTACCGATTACTCTACTTATCTAATTATCTAATCTAGTGGTGAGGGTAGTCTATGTCTAATTAGTGTGTGCTCGTATGATGGTTTAAAAATGTGTTTACTTAGGTTTTATTACTCCTTAATTATCTTCTATTGATGGTTGAATTGTCACGTCCTTATTCTTAATCGCGTTGTGTGTCTAAGGTCGTAGGGTATGCGTTTATCCCTAACTCTTTGAAACTACCAAAGGGTATCGCCTACTAAATCTCTAGGATTTATAAACTTTCACTCTAAGGTACTCTTTGGATGGTTTAGCCTACAACAACTCTAGGTGTTATAATCTAAGGTTCACAAAGATTAATCAAGCATTAACTATACAACGGATGACCTATCGCATTACTAGATCATTAACAATTAAGATAAGAGACAACCAATCAATATTCAATAGTTAAGCTTCATATTCCCTAAGCAAACACACAAGTAAATTAGCCGGACATAGAGAACATGCAAGCATACACACAAGTAATTGAAGACATAATTAAATTAATGAAGTAAAACATTTATCTTGATGTAAGATAGGGTTTGGAACCCTAAAATACTGTAAAAGACAGCCTTGGTTCGGTTTAGGTTTTTACTCCAAAAGACTACACTCTGAAAACTAAAAAATTCGGATTCTATATATAAGATTACATTCGCGACGGCGTTACCTTATGATTTGTGACGCCGTCGGGTCGCCGTCATTAGGGTTTCGTCTTGGCCACGTTAGTCTTGCGACGGCGTCACCTTATGCTTGTGACGTCGTCCTCTCCAGTCTCTGACGCCGTCTGGATCAAATCTAGGCCGTCGGAGTTGCGACGACCTACTCTTTTAAAGCCTGACACCGTCACTTGTAAATAAGCAATTTGGCTACTGAGCCGTCACAAAAGTGATGCGATGGCGTCGCAGTTAAGCAGTGACACCGTCCCCTTGTGTTTCAGTAGCTTGAGTGTCTCGATTCTTGACTTTGGCCATTTTCTTCGTATATCCGCGCCTTTTCATCCGAATAAGTGTCATTCCAGCATTTTGCCTTCAAGATACCTAAAAAGTGAAAAGGAACGATATTAAGTAATAACGGATACAAAAGTGATCAAATAAGGGCTTAAACGACCCCTTAAAAAGGTACATTTTAAAACCTTATCACATTTGCAGAACAAGCTTGGAAATCAATTCTGCATTAGAGACGACCGTAGGCTCGATTGGATTAATTTGCATTGCTACAGGTGTAGACTGCATTGTTTGTTTGACCAATTGCATGAGATTCGGATAGAGTTGTCTGGCAAACATCTCTCTAGTCACTCCAAGGACTGTATCAAGAAGAAACTTGTGAGTGTATTCTCTGATTGTCCTGTTCATTTCCCCTTGGATATCTCTGTTAAGAAATTGTTGAATCTGATCCCTTTCTTCCGAAATCTCGTCTATCACAGTCTGAAGAAGATTGATCCTGTCTGCAAGTTGATTCAGTTTCTTGTTGGTCACGTCTATCAATACAATGCCCTACACCACTAACCCTATAATATCCAATGTTATCAAACTCTATGATACCGCACAGAACAAAGAAAGTGTTTGCTACTCAGAAAAGTTAACCATGAATGATTCAGCAAATGATGATCAAGACGTTTCACATTCTGAGTCAAATAACAAAGAACCACACTTGTTAATGATACATAATGCAAAACAAATGGAATGTAGCATTGAGCCCTATCAGCTGCTTCACTTACACCTCATACAGTTGTTATCCACAACTATGGATCGAACATGTAGTGCTCTCTTCCGCCAGGACTTAGCTACATTGACGAGAACCTTGCTGCTGAATTTAGAACAACTGAAGCTTCACCTTACCCAAAGGAAGGTATTAAAGGATGATTCCAATGCTGCACTTCAGGCAATCTGATTCGGTCCCAGACGGTCAAGTTTTCTCACTCAAGCCGGCCACTTGTGAATGGCCGACCGTAAGAAACTTAAAACAGTCTGGAAACAAATGCAATGAAGATCAGGAGAGTATAGTGTTTCCCCGGGTCGTTATGTCCCAGCGAGCTATGCGAAGAATCACCAAACGTATAGTGATCGAGAGATTTGAACGGAAAAGAGATTGAGAATGATTATAACTACAGAAAAAGTATATAAATTACAAAGGCTTAAATGCAAATTAAAGAAAATTAAAAAGATAAAAAATATTAAATAAACGCTATCACTATTTGCAAAATGATGTTTTTGATTTTATGTTTTTATAAAACTTGAATTTAAAACTACGTGACGTACTAAAGAAAATGCGAAACTAAAGCAATATAAATCCTAAAAATAAGAAAATGATATTTTTACAAACCTAATGATAAAAGAAAATTTTTAGAAAAAGAAAATTATTTTTAAAACTATTTATCTAATTATTATTAATTAAAAACTATTTTTAACTGTCCAATAATAACCTAAAATACAAGAAAATATGAAATAAAGCTAGAAAAATAAAATTATGACTTAGAAAAATCTAAAATATCAAAAGAGAATTTTCAAAACTATTTTTGTATTTTTCTGATTATTTTTGTATTTTTTATGAATTAAAAACTATTTAAAACTACTTAAATTGCTTAAAAATACAAATTTAACTAAGAAAAATCTGGAAAAATATTTTTTTGACTTTTTATATTTATCTTAACCTAGGAAAAATGAAAAATTATTTTTTTGAAGTCATCCTCCATTAAAATTTTGTGAGTGCAAAACTCAGGGTTGATACCCTTAATGTCGGAGAGTTTCCAAGCAATTGCTTGCTTGTGTGACTTCAAGACCTTTAGGAGAGCAGTCTTCTCCTCATCAGTTAAGTCTTTAGCAATTATGACGGGTAATTCATCATCACCCTCCAAGAATGCATACTCGAGATGAGGAGGAAGGTCCTTAAGTTCAACCTCGGGAAATTCATCAGTAGATGTTTGTACTGATTTGATTTCCTCAATCGTGATCTCTTTCGGAGGGAGTGAAGGTAATGGATCTTCATTTAACAATTGCTCAAGATAAAGAATATCTCCCTCCGAATCATAAACACCATCAATTCCAGGCGGAATTGATTCATCAGTAACAAGAAATTCATCGATCTCTTCCAGAAGGAAGTCACCTCCCTCAAACGGAGTGAGAGAGGGGGAAGAGTCGGCAATGATAGGTTTAGAAGATTTGGTGGAATCCCCACTCACAGAATTATGAAGATAACCAAGAAACTCTTGAGAGTACTCCTCTGAAGCAATATCAATTAAATCAATTCGATTGACCGTTTCAGCATCATAATTTGAGGAGTACCTCGAAGTTTGATCAAGGTTAAAGGTAACAGCTTCATTACCCACACGTAATGTGATTTCTTGCTCAAATACATCAATGAGAGCACGGCCCGTTCTCAGGAATCCTCGTCCAACAATGAGAGGAACCCGAGGATCGGCATCGAAATCAACAACCACAAAGTCAGCTGGAAAATGGAACTTTCCTACTTTCACGAATACGTCCTCGGCGATGCCAAGGGGACGTGATATAGAACGATCTGCAAGCTCAAGAGTCATGCAGGTAGGAATAAGTTCCGGAAGAGAAAGTTTCTTCCACACTGAATAAGGCATCAGATTGATGCTTGCACCAAGATCGGCAAGGGCAAAGCATTCAATCATCCCAGGAAAAACACAAGGAAGAAGAAATTTTCCGGGATCTCCTAGCTTCTCGGGAAGCTTCTTTAACAGAACTGCTGAGCAGTTCTCGTTCAAAGGAGTTTTGGCCATTTCAAACAGCTTTTCCTTGTTGCTCAACATGGGTTTGAGAGTTGATGCAAACTTGGGCATCAACATGATGGCATCCGCAAAGCTTATGTCAAAATGAACTTCTTGGAAAATTTGAAAGAATTTTTCCATTTGATGACTGGCCTTTTCGCGGAGCTTTTGCTCATTTAAACGTGAGGGGTAAGGAATAGAAGTTTTGGATTTGGGGTTACCAACTGGAGGTTCAAAAACAACTCCAGGTTTGGTTTTCGGGACAACCTGAGGATGGACATTGCTGGTACCTCCGTTATTAGTAGGAAGTTCCTTGTCCTTTGTCGCCTCAGGTTCACTTTCCACTACCTTCGGGAGAGAAGAAGAAGAGGTAGTAGGAATAGCGGGTCCATCATAAGAAGCACCACTTCTGGTTGTGATCGCCTTTGCATCGCCCCTCGGATTAGCGATCGTGTTGCTAGGTAAAGTACCTGAGCCCGAGGGTCGATCATTTAAAGACTTCTTAATGTCAGAAATCTGGCTATCCAACAACCGATTCATTTCCTCTTGGGATTTCATGAATTGTTTCCACAACTCATCAGATGATGGTCCAGTTGGAACAATGGCTTGAGTTTGCACAGGAAAATTCTGGCCTCTATTGTTAGGATTAGGGCCTTGATTTTGAAAATTCCCTTGATTATTGCCATGAAAATACCCTGGGTTGAAATTCCCCTGACCTGGGTTTCTATTGAAATTTCCTTGGTGTTGGAAATTTTGATTTTGATTTTGAAAACCGTTGTTTGGACTAAAATTACCTTGGTTTTGGAAACCTTGGTTTGGTCTATTTTGATTTTGATTACGGTTTTGGTTGAAACCGGGAGGTCCAGGGTAGTGGTTAGGACGGTGGTTCGGGTCTATAGGAGCACGATATTGGTTGCCTCCTTGATTAGAAATCCCGCCCACAGCATTAGCTTCAAAAGGGTTACCATCGGTGGCCATACAATTGTAATAAGCATGGGGGCCACCACAAGTAACACAGACTTCCACTTTCTTAACTTCAGCAGGAGGTGAAGTTTGTGGAAAAGAGACTTTCTTTTGGTTGGAGAGAACCAAAGCTTGAATAGCTTCCGTGAGTTTGTCAATCTTAGCATCGGTGCTAGATTGACTCACGGGCGATGAAGAAGAAGGACCAACACTGACTTGGGAAACAACCGGCTTGCTTCGTGCAGTGCGGACTTTAGACTTGTTTTCAATGATCGCTAAAGCTTCTTTGACAGTTTTGCTTAAGAAATTTCCTCCCGCGGAGGAATTGAGAGAATCTTGATCAGATTGACTCACTCCATTATAGAAAGTATCGAGTTGCATCAACTCGGAGAAACCGTGGTGAGGACATTTGCGAAGCAATTCCTTAAAACGATCCCACGATTCACTGAAGGATTCATCAAACTTTTGAGTGAACTTGATCATTTCATTTTTAAGACTCGTGGTTTTGGAAGGTGGATAGAATTCATTCACAAATTTCTTCACCAGGTCTTCCCATGTCTCAATTGACTGAGGGGGTTGTTTTTCAAGCCAAATCCGGGCTTGCCCCTCAAGAGAAAATGGGAACAGAAGAAGCTTAACAGCATCAGTAGGGACATTCTTGTATTTGATGGTAGATGCAATCTTGTTAAACCATCGAATATGAGCATGAGGATCATCCAGCTCAAAACCATAGAACTGACTTGAGGTTACAAGATTCAGTAACCCGGTTTTGAGTTCAAAATTTTCAGCCACAATGGCTGGGATCACAATAGCATCTCCATACCCGTCGATGGGTGCCTGGAGAAGCTCACACATAGGGCGTTCTTCCGCCATGATAACGGAAGTAGTGTGAGCAGTCCGGATCTTAGATCCGACTGATGGAGCAGAAAGTCTACGGACACGCCTTCTTGGAATCTTGACAAGCTCACAAAATGGGCTCACAGATCTAGAAGAGCGAGTGCGCATACACTAGAGTTAACTCTAAGGAAATCTCAGAGTTAAGGAGAGGAATGGGAATTATGAAGATATTTTATGAAAATGGGGTGAGAAGAATCTTTTTGGGTTTTCTGGTTCTGACAAGTATATATAACAACAAAATCAATTAAAACAAAATCGAGGCAAAACAACAGTGAACTTAACCAATAATCACAAGATGAATGGCTTCTTTGAAAAAGGTACACCAATCACAAGGACACAAAGGCAAGTTTTAAATCTTTGGTTCGGGAACTTATTATGGTCGTACCCCCAGTTAGGTAGTACACTGCCTTGGTTTGCGGTGGTAATCTTTTATGTTGTTATTATTACAGAAAACGACAAATCTTTTTGTATTTTTATCTTTGATACATATATAGAAACAAAAGAAAAATATTTTTGTGTTTTATACGTTTTTGGATGTTTTTGGGTTTTTGGATTTTTTATAAGAAAATATATATATAGATATAGATAGATGGTATGAACAAAGAGTGAGTATTCAAATTACTAATCTGCTAAACGGAAGATAATCAGCACAGCTCCCTGGCAGCGGCGCCAAAAATTTGATTCGGTCCCAGACGGTCAAGTTTTCTCACTCAAGCCGGCCACTTGTGAATGGCCGACCGTAAGAAACTTAAAACAGTCTGGAAACAAATGCAATGAAGATCAGGAGAGTATAGTGTTTCCCCGGGTCGTTATGTCCCAGCGAGCTATGCGAAGAATCACCAAACGTATAGTGATCGAGAGATTTGAACGGAAAAGAGATTGAGAATGATTATAACTACAGAAAAAGTATATAAATTACAAAGGCTTAAATGCAAATTAAAGAAAATTAAAAAGATAAAAAATATTAAATAAACGCTATCACTATTTGCAAAATGATGTTTTTGATTTTATGTTTTTATAAAACTTGAATTTAAAACTACGTGACGTACTAAAGAAAATGCGAAACTAAAGCAATATAAATCCTAAAAATAAGAAAATGATATTTTTACAAACCTAATGATAAAAGAAAATTTTTAGAAAAATAAAATTATTTTTAAAACTATTTATCTAATTATTATTAATTAAAAATTATTTTTAACTATCAAATAATAACCTAAAATACAAGAAAATATGAAATAAAGCTAGAAAAATAAAATTATGACTTGGAAAAATCTAAAATATCAAAAGAGAATTTTCAAAACTATTTTTGTATTTTTCTGATTATTTTTGTATTTTTTATGAATTAAAAACTATTTAAAACTACTTAAATTGCTTAAAACTACAAATTTAACTAAGAAAAATCTGGAAAAATATTTTTTTGACTTTTTATATTTATCTTAACCTAGGAAAAATGAAAAATTATTTTTTTGAAACTTTTCTATTAAATGTTAATTAAAAAGGCCTAAAAACTGATTTAAATCAAGAAAAATACCAAACTGACCTAGAAAAATCTGAAAAATTCAAGATAAGTCTAAAATAATATAGAGAATCTAGGAAAAATAGAAAAAAAGGGTGTTGTGTGCAAGAAAATGAAACTGCTATGAAAACTGCTTATAAATAAGCACTTGAGAAAAGCCAAAAGGAAAGCAAAGACCACCACAGCAACACAAAAGCTATAATATGCTAAGAATACCCAAAAGCAATAGGTTACAACTATCCTTAACCTCTATTTAGCTGATTACACAGATTTGATGATTTTGAGTTTAGTGCAAAAAACAGTTTTGAGGTACTAAGTTTGGACTTAAGCACAAGCTACAAAATAAGCTGAAAATGAAAATGAGAAGTGGGAACCTACACTAGACCTGGGTGGCTACTTATAAACCAAAAACTAGACCATGATAAGCTCTTATGAGCTCTGTGCAAGATCTGCAAGAACTACACAAGTCCTGTGCACACTCAGTTAAAACTGAGCTTGTGCACAGGGGAACTGAGACCACATTCACAAGCTGATTTGAAGCTTTTAAAAATTTGACAAAAATCTACAAAAATGACAATAAGATAATAGACCAAGTGAAGTTTAAAAACACCAAGTTTCACTTAATTTGGCTCAGAAATGAGTCAATGAAAAATCCTCTTAGATAGGCTCAAAACTACTTTTTCAGTTATTTGACTTTTGATACAATTTTGCAAAGTTGACTTATTTGATCTTTGAATCCAATTTGAGGACTGATGTTAATGTAATATGATAAAACAAACAGAATGCAAGCAATGTCTAAGAATTTTAAACACAAAACAAGCTTTTGGTTTTGCAAAATCCAAACAGTTAAGCTTTTAGGACAGATTCAAATGCATTTTGACTTTTGTGGTTTGCAGGCACAAGTTTATGACAGATGTGAGTATATATGGACTAAACCAGCCTAGAACAACAAGTATCAACAACTGAACTAACCTCAAATACAGTTTAAGTAGCAAATCCAAACACACCTTTAACAACTGATTTGCAAATTTAATGAGACCAACTACTTAACTAGCTAATGATACTGATCAAAATGAGTTTAACTAACCTTAATACAACCTAATTAACAGATAAAAACTATTAATGACTACAAACAAAGATTATGCAAGAACTTGAGAATAACTTACAAATGGTCCTTAGCCACAATGTCTTGATATCAATCAAACACAGAACACAAGTACCACTATCCTATTCTAACCCAATAGCTCTGAACCAACCCAATTCCAGCACTGCATCAACCATTTACCATTTCATACCCATTTGCTTCCTCAGTTGACTTTCATTGACCAAAAACCAAAATGGCATGAAACTTAAATGTAAGCTTATAAAAAGCTATAACAAGCTTATATGAGCTTGTTTGAGCTAAAAAATAAGTTACTAAGAGCTTGTTCACAAGAGTTGGAAACTGAAAATTGCAACAGTGGCACAATAATATGAAACTTTAACATAAACTTGAATTGATACTTAAAAAGAGTTGCAATACATTGAAATACTTTAATTTGATACAACTAAACTGGAAATTACCACTAAGAATCTATTTAAGACTTTAGAATTTAAAAACGACATACATTTTGAATTAAAACTAAGTGCTACCCTATCTCTCTTTCTTCTTGCTTCTTTTATACCCAAACTTGTTTCTCTCACTACTCTGAGTGCTTCCCAGCAATAATCTAAACCATTGGATAGCTAGAATTGATCTTGGCCGTTTAATGCATTTTTGGCGCCAAAATGGTAATTTGCCAGTTGGAGGTTGAGTGTTAGGTTAGAGAAGCTTTAAATGTTTCTTGGCTTGGGGTGAGGTGGAGGGTAGGAGTAGGGTGATGATGAGGGGGAAAAAGTTGGAGTTGCAGGCAGGCGCAGGGGTGATGATGAAGGAGGTGGTATCTCGTGACTTGGAGGGAAAAGGGGAGAGTCAAATGGGTTTGACTGGGATATTAAAAGGGAAGGGTCCAAAATGTAATTGACAAGGGGTCACAATGGGGAATGGCAGGGGGTCACAATGTAGTTTTGATAGGGTCCAAGGCTTGTATTAATAATCATAGGGACCATTTGTGTAAATTCTGAAAAACAAGGGACCAATGTTGCCATATTATCAAAGTTGCTCCAAGGGACTAAAAGTGACAAGCTCCAATAGTACAAGGACCAAACTTGACATTTTCAAATTTTCAAGGGCCATTTTTGCCAATTTTTAAACTTAAAGGACCAATTTTGTAATTTCTCAAAACTTTTGATATTTTTCACCAAAGGACTATTTTTGAAAACTTATGATTTTAAAAGGACCTTTGGTGATTTTTCTTTTGAAATTAAGTGCTCAGGGACTATTTCTGACAATTTTTGAAACTTGGGGGACTGAAACTGCCAATTATGCAAACTTAGCTCATTTTTCATCTGATTTTAAACATTTTGCATCTGAAACATATAAAATGCAATTTTGAGATATTTTCAGTATTTTGATGCATTTCTGAGCATTTTTAAACGTTTTGCAGTTCAGATTTAACCAAAAATGATGAGTATTTACACACTCATCACAATCCACAACCAATTTAAGCCATTCATCAATGGGACTTCGATCAACATGTGAGGGGAATTTATTTCAAGAAACAAACTGGAATGGAAATTCATGAGTTCATCAATACATTTATTCAACTTATGGATAATGTGGAAAAGTACATTGAGAGAGCTGCTCAAGAGGATGATAAGATGAATGAGTATCTGGTGCAATTAAGAGAATGTTGTGATAAGTCGGGCAATGTTACAGTTAAAAGATCGAGTGATGCTGAATGCAGAATATCAGATGCAACAAAGAATGATGAAACCAGCAGCTCTGTAACTCCTGACACACAAGAAGTGGATGTTGTGATAAAAAAAAGGTGAATGAATGTCAGGAACAATCAATCAATTGTAGTGTGGAGACCAGTAAGGCATCGGATGATGGATCAGTTGACACTGAATACAGAGGCTCAGAGACAGATAAGCTTGAAACAGCCAGCAGTTCAGTGACTCTTGTTATGCATGATGTGAATACAGAAATCAGACCGAAAAATGAACAGGTGTCATGTGATAAGGTACCATTTACTGTTCAACATAATACATCTGCTAATGTACCTAAACAAAATGATCTTAATCCTGAACATGATTTTGATAAATGTTTTTTGGTTGAGACTGAGTCTAGAATTTTTAAAACAAATGAAATAGTTGAAAATAGGGTTTTTGATGAACATTCAAACAAATACTAAATACTTGAAAAACATTGTATTTCCTTATAAATTGCAATACAACAAAGAGAAGAAAGTTTTCTTGCTACAAAACCTTGCATAAATCTGGAATTCCCAGAATTTCGAGAATTTTTTGAAATTAACCAGTTAAAAACCCAGCTTCAGGACAAAGACTCAACCATATGTAATCTGAAAATTCAACTCTCAGATCTGCATAAGAAATGTAATTTAGGGATGAAAAATCTTAACTGTACGGTTGGTGATGCGATTAAATCTAAGAATGATGAATTGGCATTATGTGTGGCTGAGTTGTTAAGAGAAAATGAGTTGTTAAGGAAGAATCAGTTAGAGAATAAGACAAAATCTTTAGATCAGATTAATTCTTTGTTGGCTGACATAGATGCCCTCAACACCAATCTTCAGAACAAAAGCTTCACCATAGTTGCCTTAAAAAATGAGCTTAGGAAAATTACTAGGAATGGTGGGAATACTAAGTCTGCAACATTGTCTACCTTGGAGAAACCAAACTCACTAAGGGCTAATGATCGATCTGTTGTTAGGCAACCAAATGCATTTAGGACAGAAAGAATTAAACCATTCAAATCTAGAAATGCTTCCCAAGTCAAAGAGAACACCGTTTTGCCAAAGTCAGTCGCTTCACTAAAGCCTTCTCATTCTAATGCTCAACACTCTAAGATCTGGAATATAAGAAGATCATTTAGTCCACATAAGAAGCATCAAATGGCTGACCACTCCCCTAAGAAACAAACAAATTGAAAAAGGACCAATGTTCTAAACAGGGAAATGGTTACATCTTCTTCCATTGCCAAAGGATCTAACTCTGCTAACTGTTGTTTTAAGTGGATACCTACAGGTAGATTATTTAAGAACACATGATCCAAATTGACTTACTCACCTAGATCTTGTCTTAAGTGGATACCCACAAGGAAAATCTTCAAGAATGTTGGACTTAAAGGGATTTCCATTAATGATACTCCTAGACCTGACTGTACAACATCTAAAAATGAGGATACAACTGTCACTAACCCATCTACTAGCAATACTACATGTACTATTAGTTCAAATTGTCCTTAGTCGTTTTCAGGTACAATGCTCAATTCAATCATGAACATCATGACCTGGTTTCCAACAGAAATGAAGACTGCTCACTAAGGAATTGTAGCTTGTCAGAATTGATGTACCTCGTACTTTGACTCCTGTTAGCCTTGATTCAGGACTCGTTCTCATTAATCCGTGTACAAATTTTTAACCAAAAAAAATGTATTTAAATTTTTACTCAAAATCAAAATTAAATTTTTACCCTAAATCTAATAAAAGATGTATCTCTTGTTATTGATAACATCTACGGTCCTAGAAATGTCATTCAATAATGACACTGGTCCTTATATGAAGTTCGAACAGAAGCTATACTCTATTTTAAAAGGGGGGTTGTATTTCAATAAATGTTCACTCACTCTTAATTTGTGACATTGATTGAGGGGGAGAATATTTCTACTTGTCTCTGCATGATTGTTAGATGTATGTAATGTGTTTTTTTCTGGATTGCTATTGCATGTTACTTTACGAGGAATGACTAACTCTGTGCTAAATCATGTTTCTTTATGTACCTTGTGCTAGATGGTTTGTCCATGTTATGTCTTATATGATACTTGTCATATTCTTTACATGAATACCACTTATCCACTGTATCTGTATGCAATTTGTTTTGTACAAGGGCTAAAACTGTCAAGAGTACAAACTTATGTGTAATACTAAGATAGGTAGCGACTTGTCTCTATTTGTCACAATACAAGGACCAAATGTGTCATTTATTGAAAATTGAGAATGGTATTTAAATGGTAGCGACTTGTCTCAATCTGTAGCTAGCGATTTGTCTCAAAGAGAAAAGGTAGAAAGACTAAATGTGTCAATCTGTGATACTTGTGATTAGTACTTAGGCCTTAGCGACTTGTCACACTTGTTATATTTTCAAAATATCAATCATCTTTCTCTCTCTCAAACGTGACTTGTTTCAAAGCGATTTGAGTGTGATCCCACCAACTGATTCATCTGCGACAATAAATTCCATATCTAGGTTAGTTTGTGGTATTGATTAATGGTGGTGTTTGATATAGAATAGGTTGAATTTAGGGTATCTTGGGTTGGAAATGATGGTGCATATGTGCGTTTACATGGTCCTCTCTTTGCCTTTTTTTGGGTGAATGTTGGGATAATGTTATGTGTTTATGTATATGCTTGTGTCATGGTTATATTCGAATGCTGTAGTGTTTTGGTCATGCCTGATGTTTCACATGTTTGTGTGTTAAGTGTTATTTGGATGTGTCAATACTCGTTCTTGATGGCGACTTGTCATACAGTAGGATGTTCTTGGTGGCTACTTATCATATACATTCTTGATGGCGAGTTGTCAATTTGTTGGACATTCTTGATAGCGACTTGCCATACAATAGGGTGTTAGTGGTAGCTACTTGTAATCAGTTGCTTGCAGGCGACTTGGCATTGGTTTTAAATTGAAGCGATTTGTTTTGAAAAATTGATTAAAGCGACTAGCTATAACAATTTTATAAAAGCGAGTTGTCTCTGGTTTTACTTGAAGCGATTTGTTTTGACAAATTGTTTAAAGCGATTTGCTATAACAATTCTATAAAAGTGACTTGTCTCTGGTTTTTACTTGAAGCGATTCGTTTTGACAAATTAATTAAAGCGACTTGTTGCAACACTTTCATAAAAGCGACTTATCTCTGGTTTACTTGAAGCGATTTGTCTTGACAAATTGTTTAAAGCGACTTGCTGTAACACATTCATCAAAGCGACTTGTCTCATGAAATCTTGATTAAAGCGATTTGTCACTTTTGAACTATTAAAGCAATTTGTCTTTAACAATTAAGTTTAAGCAACTTGTCTCTAGAAAACCTTGTCATAGTGACTTGTTACTTTGAGAATTATTGTAGCAACTTGGCTTATCATCTGAGTAATTCTATCTGCTTTTAGTTAATCTGACATGCATGCTACTTATTGTGCTTAAGTCGTAAGGTTGCATTAAGGTTGATCTGCTAACCATGTTTAACCTAACATGCTCTCGAATATTGTTGTTGTATGTGTGATTCTACAGAATTTCAATGGCAGACACAACCTCTTCCGAGAACCTTGCTACCACTACTCCACCCACAGTTCTTACAGATAAGGAAATTCTTCCAGATGATAAATGGGTTAATATAGCCAAAAGTAACTGCTTTGTGGACGTGGATAGGACACAACCAAATCCAATCTTCAGGATTGCTATTGATATTTTGAAAAACACTAACCTTTTTAGTGCCTTGACCAAGGCGATGCACGATCCCTTCTATTTACCTACAACAATTCTGGAACACCGTTACATGGGACAAAATCACTGCCACTTACTCTTGTAAGCTTGATGATAAAGAGTACGAAATCACCACTGAGATTCTCAGGAAGACCCTAGGAATCACTCCATGTGACCCTGCAATACCATCTGGCTCTCCACCTACTACTGAAGAACTGATAGAATTTCTCAATGAATTGGGTTATCAAGTTATTGTAATAAAGGCTTCAGATATCATCACCGCCAATATGTATCAACCATGGAGAGCCATTGCCACTATTCTCAACCTATGCTTAACTGGTAAGACTTCAGGGTTCGATAAAGTGAGGGCTCCTATTCTGCAAATCTTGTTGGGGATTGTCAAAGGAGTGGATATTGATGTCACAGAATGCATTTGGGAAGAATTTTCTTTATCTATGAACACGTTCATCACCGACATACAAAATGTTCTTAATCACGCCAAAGGAAGGAAGGCCATAAACAAACTTGTAATTCCTAGTGTAAGGTTCTCGAAGCTCATCATTCAGCTCTTACAACAGACACATCAGTTTAATCCAAGGAGTGAGTCAGTCCTCCATGAAGCTAAAGATGAATTTGTACTTGGTAACCTCAAATATGTTGTCAAAGGTGTTAATAAAGAAGTCTTTAGAATGCCAATTCCTAATGCTCTTCTCACCGATAGTATTAAGAAGGCTGATTACTTTAGAAAATACAAGAAAAGGGCATCCAGATCCAATGTTGATGACACTCCAGATCCATCACAACCCAAGTCTACAAAGTCTACTTCTCGAGCTATATCATCCTCGAAAACCTCATACGCCACCCTTCCCAAAAAGAGACTTGATAGATCTCAATCTACTGACACTTCATCTCAAAAACAGAAAAGGAGAAAGAGAGAAGCCAGCAAGGGAAAAACAATGAAGGATCCAAGGTCCCTGAGAGACAAATGAGTTTAATGGATGAAGATGAGGCTGCACTTCAACAAGGGATTCAACAAAGCCTGGATTCCCTAAACGTGTCTCAGAGACCCCCCAGTGGGAGGAGTTGTGTTACGAGAACCAGTGCCACCACCGTGACAAACCACACCTGCCACACAAGACAATGGTAAAGGGATTGCTGCAGTAGAAGCAGAACAAGCCACTCAAATGCTACTGACCATCTCTTCTCCACCTCCAAAAACCACTACCCAATTTGAACTCAAGAAAAGAGATGTTGAATCATCCTCAGCACAAGTACAATCTGGAGTGGAAAAAGATGTGCCAGATACACCTGTTGAAACCCCTGCTTCCAGTGATACTCAGACAGAAAGCCACGAGACATCACCTTTTACTGAAGAGGTTCATGTGCTTGAGACAGAGACTGAACAGATGGGCACTGACAGGCAAGTTACGGAAGTTGGGGGAAATGATCTACTGGAAGGTTCTCAGGAGACTCTCAAGCCATGATCTGAGGATCACAAGAGTCGTGATGAAGCAAACGTATCTACAGATTCTCTATCATCACTAAAAATTCTTGAACCTGACTTCACTTACAGTGACCAAATCTTGAAAGACAGACCATCTGACATTGAGTCTGACAAACAAAACGATGAAAGGGAGGAGGTTCAGTCTATGTTCTCGGTCACCATTCAACAAGACTCATCAACCAATCCACCAATGTCAGCACCGATTGTCACCTCATCAGTAACTACTCCATCAATCGCACCTTCACCACCAGCTCCTACTCTAACAACCACACTTCCACCGCCAGACCCCGCAAAAGCACCATCACCAGTTTTCACAATCAGTGACATTGTCACACCACCGGCTTTACCACCTCAAGCTAAGTCTTTAGAGCAACTACTCACATAAGCACTTAACAGAATTGAAGCTCTTGAGAAGCAACTGCCTAAATCTATCAACGTCCTTGATCGTCGTGTATCCAAGCTGGAGAACCTTAACTTCGATGCTGCTGTAACAAATGCAATTGAAGCAGAAGTTAAAGATGTTGTTGAATGGGAAATGCAGGCTCCACTGCTTCAATGATTTAAAGATTTGCCTATTTAAGATATGAGAGCAGTTCTTTCAGATAAAATGTATGACGCTAACGAGCACCAGGATGAGGTCCATAAGAAGTTATACGAGGCTCTAGAAGAATCGATAAAGCACGAGAATCATTTCCAGTTCCTGGAAGACATTCGAGAAAGAGAGGCAAAGAAGAAAATGAGGACTGTTGTGTTGGAGTCATTGCATAAAGGTCCTAAATCTCCACCACCTCCTCCACCTCCAACTGGTGGTGCTGGAACTTCTGGTACTGGTGGATCTACTGACACAACCACAACTTATAATACAAATCCACCAACACCTCCACCAAAAACCTCTAATCAAACCAGTTCATCCAAAGGTCAAGGTACTCAAAAGAAGTCTACGGCTTGGACCACAGTTGATTCCAAGTTTACATCCACGTTCTCTTCTATCCCAGAAGAACAAATGCTTAATGAAGATTCTTACATTGCTCAAGAGTCCGAATCTGAAGACGATGACGTTTCCACCAAGCGTAGCCCCAAATTCACTGAAGAAGAAGATTGGTGGGACGCTTATATTGAGGGTAAATGCATCAAAACATCTAGGGTTGCACCATAAAAGGAAACATCTCAAAGCTGGCTCACCAAAGATAAACCTCAAACTCCTGAACCTTCATGGTCCATTCCTGAGTCTGATTCGATAATCCCTGACAACAATTGGGCCATTACCATCACGACCAACTATAAAGCCCCAGCAGAAGACTCTCTTCTTCACATCACAGGGGATATGGGAAGCTTTATGAAGTGGTTTTGTGAAAAGAAGGGAATTTCGTCAATCACTCCGAAAGATCTTGAAGGCCCAGCGTTTGAGATCGTCAAAGTCTTCCACTCTGATGCCAGTCAGCTTCAATACCAGATGGAAGAATGTCATAAAATGCTGAAAGATCAAGTCAGTGAGCATATCAATCATTTTGATGTGAACAACCCTCTCCCTCTCGGTGGTGAACCAGGACAATTGACAATCCAATCAGAGTTCTTCTTTAACCATGACCTGGATTATCTATGTGCCCGAACTGCAGCAAGTAAACCAGCCTTATCAATTTTTAAGATGAAAGCTGTAACCTACATAGATCCGGGTCTTGAGCAGATGGTACCTGATCATTTTTGGATAGACAAAGAACAAGTGTATGACATTGTTGCTTCGTACAACATTTCTCATTAGTGGTTCAAAAAGAAGAAATTCTACATTGATAGACATGGTGCTGAAAAGAGACGCAAAGCTGTTCGATCCAAGCTGCGTATTCTAAGTGTTTTCAGTATAGAGATTTTCTCAATCTACAACTATGATTATCTGAAGAAGATTGTTCTTCGAAGAGCAGACTTGAAAAATCATGTTATAGAAGAAAACGACTTCAAACATTTGCTGCTAAGTGACTTTGAAGACCTCTATCTTCTGAATCTCCAAGGACATCTTGACTATCTACCTATTCGTGAGAAGAAGGCTCTCTCTGCTGCTGTCAATCTTTGGATCAGGGGCTTAGTCATTCGACAAAGAGTTGGTGATTTTCAACTTGGTGTAGAAAGCTACCAGACTCAGGTCAATCTTAGGAGACCTCAATGGGAAGTCACAGGACATGAATTTCGTCACGACTACAAAGTAATTGACACCCCTAGACCAGTCCTCTTTACCTACAGATACGGGTCAAGAATGCTAATGAAGCTGTGTGAGTTATACAAGTTCAGTGATGGTACACTCAAGTTGGTTGAAGAAGAATTGAACTCAAGGGTGAAGGAAATCAAAATTGACTTGAATCCGTGGAATAAAACGAGATTAAGGTCTGAACAGGATTTGAAGAGGTGTGAAGAATTCATTGCTGCGATCGGACGAAGACTTAAGACGAGAAAGATCTTTCGCAGCCTTGAAAGTTTTGTGGGTGGTAGACTACGTGAAGGTCATTACAAGCTACTCCAAAGAACTGAATGAAGACATCTTCCGGTAGTATTCTTCTTATGTATTAATATCTGTGTAATGTGGTGATTGTACTATGAACAACTATAACGATAATGTATATAGTAGTGATAGGTTATGGATTGTAGTTTCCCTTTTAGTCTAAAAGGGAACTTAGGAGTATTCCACTTCAGATCAAATAAAACCGGACACATTTTTCTCCAAAAAGTTTTGTTTCTTACATATTTAAATCACTTGAGATCCAAAATCTCAAAGGATTTGAAATGTTTGATCGGGGGAGAAAATGTGATATAAATATGCAATCTGATAAAAGGTGACCAATTTGTCTCAAAGTGCATACTGCTCTCTAATATGTGATAAACTCTTTTCGAATCTCGAAGCACATATTGAGGGGGAGCATTTTAAAAGGAAAATAAACCTTCAAGGTACAAACATTCATAAGTTTCTACACAAAAGTACTTTGATTGATTTTCTAACGGTTTTCTGTGTGGCAATATGATCGTGAATGTACTTCTATGAACTCTTTCCTCTTTGTGCAAAACAAATTCAGAATTATATGCACATGTTGAGGGGGGAGCAACTCTTTTGAAAATTACATCCTTTCCCAAAAATGTCTTTAAATAAGTATGAAAAATACTAATCTTGATTGGGAAAGTGATGTTGATATCTTTTAGAAATTGTTGATCAAAGAATCGAATCTTTCATTCTTAAATCTGAGATTTTCAAGTCCTCATGCCTCCATGTGCCAAAATGATTTCAAACATACAAGGTACGTGTTGAGGGGGAGCTTTTTCTGAAATATCAAAAAACAATTCAGGTACAAAATGCTTTGAGAATTTATCACAAGTACCTGAATTGATTTTTCAAATGGTTTTCAATTGGTTCCAAAGGCAGAAGAACAATACCAAAAAGACCAACCAAATTTACGTTATGTATGGAGATATAAGGATGATTAGGCTAGGTATTTGTTCCCACAATCCCGCCAGAGCCGGAGGGATCTACCCAGGGACAATCCACTAGATAGTATAGAAGTCCTTAGGTATGATGAAAAAAAGAGAAAAGTGAGAAAAGGGAAGAGTGCGGACTGAGATAGAACTTGAACTGAAATAAACCCAACAAGGTTCTAGTAATGAAATCTCGGTAAGCACTAAAGGGGTTGAAGAATGAAAAATAAATGAATGTAAAAAGGGTGAAAATAAATAGCCCTCCAATAATACAACCTTAGGGCAGAAACCGGGTTCAATACATATGCTACTGGTTGTTACTAAGGTAACACCGGTATTGAAGACAAGACGTCATGGACCCAGTGACGCACTGCACTACAACTTCCCAAGCTACTCAAGATCCTCTTAAAAGGACTTGTTTCATTCTCACGGGGAACCTACATTATCTATCGACTTTCTCTTAGAGATGGTTGATATTGAAGAAGGAGACCCTCTCCCTTGTCTCCGGCATAGGAACCAAATGTGCACTATTGAGTCTAGAGCCACGAGATCATCAATAAATCTCATTAGGACACAATCAATGAAGATTCATTGTTTCACACAATCTGGAAAGTGAAAATATATCCTATGATTCCTACGCATTATTCTTGTGGTATTGCCAGAACACTGAGTGATATGCCAACATACTCACAATGAAGATGGAAAGCCTTCTAGAGCCAACATCAAATAGCTCTTGGTAGGTAACACGTGAGATTTATCCAATAGATCAACCATGTGACAACTAAACAGAAACAATGGGGCGATTCAAAATTATGAATCAATCCTGGTTCAGGTAATGGATTGACGGATACCTTTGAAAAACCAGTCGTTGTGCACAAAAATTAATTTTCTATGACACATCGACTATGTATCACATTTTCAAATATCAAAAGGTGTTTATGATTAAAAATTGATTTCACATATAAAACCTTTGTGGTACTGCAAAAACTATTTCTGATAAGCAATACACGATTGTTGTTCAAATCATGTTTAATCAATCAGTAAATCTCAATTTGCTAATTCACTCACTCCGTGTTGTCTTCTTTGAGACGTTCCGGTTTGAGAACGGCTAGAGCAGCTGCGAAACCCTGTCAAGGAGATTCTTCGGAATTCTACCTGATCACAGGCAGTACTTGTACTGATAAACGAGGAACCGTGGGCCATGTACCTCAATTCAACGAAAGTGATCAAAGACACTTTCGTGCACTTTTATTGCTAACTGTTGTATGCAGGAACACCCCGACGTTTGCAGCTGATCAGAATTGAGAGGTCAATCCATAACCGCATGCTCACACAACACATTCATTTCTAAAGAAATCATGATACGTGCATCAACGACTCTGATATTTTCACTCCATGCTTCTGCTACGCTGCTGCAAATATCATGAATCAACTAAAGCTTCCGCTACTCTGATGAGAAGAAATCATGATCCAGAATGTGAGCATGTCGGTCCATCTGTCACAACATCACATGAAGGCAACACAACAAAAGGTGATACTGAGATCAACTGTGACTGATGATCTCAAATTAAGCTCAAAGGTCATCAAGATGTGGATCAGCTCTATAACCTCCACTTAATGTACAAAGTAGTTGGACTATGAAGAAATCACCACGAAAGCACAAAGATTGAATAATTTGATGATTTGAAGTCTACGAGCTCAAGACTGAAGATTAAATAGAATGCTAGGATGCAAAATGTAAATCATGGGGTGACCTCCCTTAGGGGGAGATTGTTAGGAATTGGAAATTCCATAGTGAAGTATCGGTCACCCGAAATATAATCTAGCATAAGTTAGCTCGTAGACATATCGTTTATTACGTTATTTATTAGTTAATTATTAGCTTAATTTAGTCTAGTACAACACCGTGGAGGAAGGACGGGTCTTTACCCACTCTATGCCTGATCCACAGCCCGAAGGAGGGCGTAGTCATTTGTATAAATAGCCCTCTCCCCACAAGGGAGAGGGTTGGATGTTCATTGAGTAATCTAACCTCACATTTGTTTTATCTCACTAGAACACTCCACTTTCTCTCTCTAAAACCAAATATTCATACGCCCCTTATTTGTCGTGGTTTGATGTGTTTGTGAAATCCAATATATTACAATTATGACTCTTGGGCTCAAAGAATCAGACTATATTGCTTAGGAAAAGAGAATGGGGTTAACATCCTTAAGTCTATCAATGAAGGACCATTTCAAACTGGAACGACTAGGGACATTCTCGAAACTGAAACTGATGGAATTGTTACATTAGGGTTGGATAGACCAAGAATGTATGATGAGCTTGATGATAAGGAAAAGAAAAGGTATGATGCTGACATTAGAGCCTCAAACATCATACTTCAAGGTTTACCAAAATACATTTACAAACTGATCAATCACAACACTGAAGCCAAGGCTGTCTGGGATAATGTCAAGATGCTTCTCTCTGGTTCGGAACTAACTAAGGAAGATAGAGAATCTCAGTAGTATGATGACTTTGAGAACTTTAAGATGAATCCAGGGGAAAGTGTTAGTGAATATTATGTGAGATTCCACAAGCTTGTGAATGATATGAGGAATATCAAAATGACAATGCCAAATATCCAGCTCAATTCAAAGTTTGTGAACAACATGAATCTCGAATGGCATAAATTTGTCACTGCAGTCAAACTAAACAAAGGATTGAGAAACATCAATTAAGAGCAATTGTATGCTTATTTGCTCCAAAATGAGAAGCATGATGCATTTGAACGAATGATCATGGAAAAGTTCAATACCAATGCTGGAGATGCAATTTCTTCAAATGATTCAACTGCATTCTATGCAAATGTGGGAATAACTACCAAAGCATCACAAGTCATACCTACTGGGGATGGTAATCATAAACTCATTCCGGATCCAGGTTCTAAGCCTTCAGACTCATTCATGAAACAACTGGTCAATCAACTGGCTCTAATGGTTAAGCAAAACCTGAACTTTACCCCACACACCAACAATCATCTCAGAACTGCATCTAACCTACACAATCATGTTACGGTTAAAGATGGAAGGGTAGTAGTGCAACACGTGCAAGGAAGGCAGAATGCTTATCTACCACATAATGAGCAAGGAAATGTTGGGGTTGGTACTGGTTATGGGAATGCAGGAGCCGGGGCAGGTTTTGTGAGAAATCAAAATCGAGGGAGGATTGCGGCTCAAGGTCAAGGGAAGCCAATCAAGTGCTACAACTATGGTGGAGAAGGACACATTGCAAGGAACTACACTCTTCTAAAACGTCTACAAAATGCTACAACTGTGGTGGAGAAGTGCTACAACTGTGGTGGAGAAGAATTCTCAAAATTTTCATCTTCAAAATATCATTAATGTATTACAACATTAAAATGAGTGTTTTCTAGCAGAAAATGAAAAAGTTAAATTGCATTTCAAAGAGTTATATGAATCAATTAAGGTCACTCGTGACAAGAACAATGAAAAGATAAGTTCTTTGCAAAATGAAATTGAGAATTTGAAGAGTCAGGTAAAAGGGAAAGTGCCAATCACCAGTGGTGAGAATATTGCACCAAAGGTGCCTGCTTGTACTAAATATGCTATGACTGTGAAGTATATTCCCCCTCATCTTAGAAACAATGAACTTGTATGTCAAACATATTTTTCGTACCTTAAGGATAGTCTAGAATGTCTCCGTGAGATTGTTGAAGAGGATAAGATAGAGAAACCAAATGATAATGCGATTAGGGATGCACGCTTATATGCCAAACGTTCTCAGGAACTTTTAGAATGCTTAATAGCAAGATGTCCTAAATTTGGTACTAGGAAAGATAGAATTGTTATGCCTTGCTATATTCCTAAAGTCAAGCATGTGACCCTTGATATGCCTTGTTCTATGCCGAAAGTCAAGCATGTGACCTTTGATGTGCCTCCTAGAATCTCAGATCCCAGCACTTCTAGACCAGGAATGTAGAAAGTAGTGAAATGATAAGGTTTTAAAATGTACCTTTTTTAGGGGTCGTTTAAGCCGTTATTTGATCACTTTTGTATCCGTTATTACTTAATATCGTTCCTTCACACTTTTTAGGTCTCTTGAAGGCAAATTGTTGGAATGACACTTATTCGGACGAAAAGGCGCGAATATACGAAGAAAGTGGCCAAAGTCAAGAATCGAGACACTCAAGCTGCTGAATTGAAAGGGGACGGCAAAGCTGTCTTGTACAATATCTTAGGGTTCCATACCCTATCTTACATCAAGATAAGTGTTTTACTTCATTAATTTAATTATGTCTTCAATTAATTGTGTGTATGCTTGCATGTTCCCCATATTCGGCTAATTTACTTGTGTGTTTGCTTAGGTAATATGAAACTTAGTTATTGAATATTGATTGGTTGTCTCTTATCTTAATTGTAATTGACCTAGTATTGCGATAGGTCATTCGTTGTGTTATTAATGCTTGATTAAATCTTTGTGGAACCTTAGTTTATAATCACCTAGAGTAATTGTAGGCTAAACACCCAAAGAATACCTTAGTGTTAAGTTTATGAATCCTAGAGATTTTGTAGTCGTTAACCTTTGGTAGCTTCAAAGAGTTAGGGATAAACGCATACCCTACAACCTTAGAGACACAACGCGATTAAGAATAAGGACGTGGCAATTCAACCATCAATAGGAGATAACTAGGGAGTAATAAAGCCTATGCAAATACATTTTTAATCATCATACGAGCACACTACAAATAGACATAGACTACATACACCTTAGCTTAGATAATTAGATAGTAGAAGTAATCAGTAGAAATACCAACCCCCAAATCCAAACCCCGAGATTCGTACCTTTCAATTTCCTAAAAAATATGAAAAGATAAAAAATAATCCTCCTCAACCCCAACCTTAGCGTAGTAACTTCTCACTAGCATTCCTATTCCGCTAGAGAACGATATCAATTCCCGTGGCTAACCCTAATACTACACTACAATGATTAGGTTCCCTGCCTAGGGTGTTGAAAAACTTGCTCGACGAAAAGGAAGTTCCTTTGACCCCGAACGCGCTGTGTAAGCGTATCAAATTTTTGGCGCCGCTACCGGGGAATAGAATAGCTAGTTAGATTTTTATCTCGTTTAGGTTTCCTTACTTGATTCCTATCAAGTAAGCTTTTTGTCTCATTTTTAGCTTCCTTGTAGTCTATCCCCCTTCTTTGTGTTTGTATTCGTAAAACCCTTTTCATTTATCGCTATGGCAAGTAAAGTTGCATTTGAATCATTAACAAATGAGGAACAATTGAATTTCGCAGATTGGATAGCTTTTTATTGTTCTAATGAATTTGTGAGTGATCTTAGAGATATCAAAAAGGAGACGGGTGTAAGGTTGAAAGGATTTGATAAATTTTGTGCTTGTGTGGCTTATATTCAACGATCATTGTTAGAATCAACTCCTTTTAGTGAGACTATTTGGAAAAATTTTGAGAAAAGCCTCCTAAGCATAAACCATCAGTTGTCACAACTTGAGGAAATGGATAAGGAGGATTTATCCAACCTTAGGCATCATGATCAAAAAGACCTAGTTTTTAAGAACGTGGAACCTAAACCCGAACAAGATTGTGAGATGGTTATAATTGAACTACCTAGTTGCATGCGTGGGATAGATTTCACCAAAACATATGACACGCGTGAGGAATCCTTTAGGCAAATAGAACATAGTGATCAAAATTTTGAGAACGATTCTTATGAATCGGACCAAGAATTTGAAATGGCTAAAGAAGGATTTGAGATACTTTAGGAGTGTATTTGGGTTAGATCATACTAAAACACATGATGAACATTTTGGAGATCTAGATATAATGGAAAATGAGGAGGAAACTCCAAGCCCACAAGCCCTACCATCACTTGAGGAACACACATCGCCTATAACTTCCCCAGAAGAAGTAGAAGAGACTATAGGAACCCCGATTGATATAGAACCTTTGGACCAAACGCCACTAGAGAATGTAGGTTTAGATGCTTGTTGCCATGACCTCTCTCTTAGTCCTAGGGAAGTTCCTAATTTTCATGAACCGGAGCCTCAACCAAAAACCTTACCCAATTTTCCGTCTTTAGATGTGAATCTTGGAATTGAATTAGGCCCCAATCCACCCATCAAAATAAATAGTCTGGGTAGTTGCTTGATAAAGGTGGTAGACTCTAGGCCATGCAGAGTGGAAGCTAATATAGGAGTAACCTATGACCTCACACACTTATATCACCCATTCATGGTTGATAACAAGAAACATTATAGGTTTAAACCGGGTTTATTAGGTCAAGATAGATCCTTAACTAAGAATCTTTTGAAGTTAATAGAAGATGATCCATTTTTAAGAGGGAGATTTGATTCACCCGCTACACCAATAGAATTAGGTAAGGTTATAATGAATGGAGCACACTCCTTTGAGCATATAAATCACCCATCACCCTCTCCTCACGTAGCAAATTTCCACCCTAAGGGTGTGTATCGCTACTATCACCCACACTTAAGCTTAAGTGTAGGAAAAAATTCCCCTTTATCCGTTAAATAAGGGTAGAGTCAAACTCGTGACTCGAACAAAAACAAGCGCTTCTTGGGAGGCAACCCATGTGTATTTGTTTTTCATTTTTATTTGTGTGTCATATATCTTTTCATTATTGTATGTTCTCATGTTTGAATTTGTGAAAATGCTTTATTTTGTCTTTAACCTCGTCTTAATTACATATAAAGGTATTTTACAAAAGGGATAAGTGTAGGGAAGATTACACACGTTTTTAAAAGAACGTGAACATGAGAATTACGATTATTGAAAAGATATACATATGTGTTTTTCAGACTCAAATGCTTGTATCGAGTCATAATGGATGTTTTGCAGGAATTTTTCCAGATTCTAAAGATATAAATTTTCCAGAATTTTTCCAGAAAATCGCAGACCTGTTTCTGTCATGATAACCTGACGGCGTCAGGATCGCAACCTGACGGCGTCAGGAGTAGCATAAACAACTTATCTTACTTTCTCTCGTTTTCTATGCGACTTATAAATTTTTGTAATTTTCCAGGTCTTAATTTTCCAGAAAATCTGCAAACATCCATTCCACAAGCATTATATCTTATTTAAGTCTGGAATTACATCTTGTTGTGATTTTTCTTTATTCAGTTTGATGCTTTGGGTTGTCTGTTTTCTTAAAGTGTGCAGGTTTTATTTATCAAGAAGAAAATACAAAAGATTGGAAGGAGCTTTTCACGCATACATTCTTCTTGAAGAAGGATTTAACCACCACTTCACACGGATCCTACTGAGCTAATCAGGGGAGTACGTTTTTAATTATCTTCCATTATCATAACTTTGATACTTTCGGGGAACATTGGAGACAATGTTCAGTTTAAGTGTAGGGAGGGAAAATAAAACGGGAACTTTGAAACTATGCTTATCCTTGACTATTTGCCTTGTCCAATTTCATTTGTGTAATAAACCATGAGAAATATCGGTTAGGGTAATTTTGGCACCAAATTTAAAATTTTTCATGACATATAGGAGTGGGCCATTAGTCTTAATAAAGCGTCTCATGGATAGGAAATTATATGAGTAGCACAAAAGCCCTTTACCACTTAAATTCCCTTAGATTAGTAGGAATTAAAGCATTCATCTTTAATGCTTAGAGTGTGAACCGGTAGTATAATAGATTCTAGAACTTGTTTTGTGATATCCCGAGATCGCTAGTAAGACTACACTTGTGTAGTTAGGAATAACTAAATGATAAGAGGCATTAGGATAACCCTTGTTTGATACCCGTAATATAATTACTTCTTCCACATCGGTTGAGTAATTCCCCCACACCCTTGCGTTGTACTCATCTTTAGTACACGATACCCCTAGTTAACCCCTCAGAGCCTATCCTTTTCATGGTTCTCGTGATGTTTTGGTTTCCCGGAATATCAATGAAGAGCATTGTTTACAATCCACCCCCAAATGTACACCCAAATCGCCTTAGCCTACCTTGTATGCAATCACTTTTAGTGCATTATTGTTATCACACTAAACCCTTAGTTCAATTATCTTGTTGCTTGCATAAGTTGCTAAGTCGAGTCATATCCTTTGTATACAGTTTTGGGACGATTGGGACTCATGGGAAAAGTTAAACTTTAGGAAATGACGGGAAGTAACGTTAAATTCAAATTCCCTTTATTTGCGTAATAATGTACTCCAAGTGTTTTTGATCTTTTCAATTCAGGTCAAATTAGTGTTAAAGTAATAAAAATTCAAGTGTAGGGATGTGCCTATAAATCCCTATTATTTTGATGTTATCGTAGAGGATGGTAGAGTAAAAGTGTATGAAAAAAAAATCGAAAAATAAATAGAAAAAAGTGAAAAGAAAAAAAATAGAGTGTTGAAAAAAAAATGGGCTACATTCCTACACCTATCTTTGAATTTATGTTTGTTTATTTCAATTTATTTAGAGTTTAGAGTGTCGAGTCTTGGCTTAGCAACGCCATTCTTCGCATGCTTGTAACATAAATATTTTTGACTTGCCACCACTAAATCGCCTATCCCACCAAACCCTTTGTTTCCCTACCGTAAGCCTAACATTACAACCCTTTAAAAAACCTCTTGGATAGTTTTTCCTAGGTGCTTACGCCAAAGCGATGGAGGTTTGATCTAGTCTCAAGCCTATGTTAATCTATGTACTAGGACCGGTTAATGAGTGTTTATCTTCCATTTCCAACTTGTTATATTTCTTATACACCCGAGAGTTGTGAGTATCCAAACACCCCATGTGAGGTGCTAGTATGTAATTTTCGTGCTTGTTATGACTTTTGCGGGGCTTATATGTGTTGTAGATCATTCTAAACAAATGATTCATGGCCTCTAACTTATAAATCAATTGGCTAAAAGCAAATTTGCTTGAGGACAAGCAAATACCAAGTGTAGGGATATTTGATATGGTTTTAAAATGTACCTTTTTGAGGGGTCGTTTAAGCCCTTATTTGATCACTTTTGTATCCGTTATTACTTAATATCGTTCCTTTTCACTTTTTAGGTCTCTTGAACGCAAATTGCTGGAATGACACTTACTCGGATGAAAAGGCGCGAATATACGAAGAAAATGGCCAAAGTCAAGAATCGAGACACTCAAGCTGCTGAATTGAAAGGTGACGGCGTCAGGTTCTAAGTGTGATGCCGTCGAAACAAGTTTTGTGACGACTCAGTAGCCAAATTGCTTATTTACAAGTGACGACATCTGGTTTTAAAGTAGTAGGACGCCGCTGCTCAGACGGCCTAGATTTGATCCAGATGGCGTCAGAGACTGAAGGCGACGGCGTCACGGACATAAGATGAAGCCGTCACCATGATAACGTGGCCAAGATGAAACCCTAATAACGGCGACCCGACGGCGTCACAAATAAAAGGGTGACGCCGTCGCAGTTGTAACATTATATATAGAATCCAAATTTTTCAGTTTTCAGTGTGTAGTTTTGTGGAGTAAAAACCTAAACCGAACCAAGGCCGTCTTGTATAGTATTTTAGGGTTTCATACCCTATCTTACATCAAGATAAGTGTTTTACTTCATTAATTTAATTATGTCTTCAATTGATTCTGTGTATGCTTGAATGTTCCCCATGACCGGCTAATTTACTTGTGTGTTTGCTTAGGTAATATGAAACTTAGTTATTGAATATTGATTGGTTGTCTCTTATCTTAATTGTAATTGACCTAGTATTGCGATAGGTCATTCGTTGTGTTATTAATGCTTGATTAAATCTTTGTAGAACCTTAGTTTATAATCACCTAGAGTAATTGTAGGCTAAACACCCAAAGAATACCTTAGTGTTAAGTTTATGAATCCTAGAGATATTGTAGTCGTTATGTCACACCCCCAAATTACCTGTTTTGCAGCGGAATGGAATTCCTGGGGATTGACTGTCATAGCATCACAATCACAGTTATATTGAACGACCTAAAGTGTCGTTTGGAAAATACATCGTTTGATTTAATAAAATAATCAGAGTTACAACATCGGTCCCAAAAGGTTTACAAAGTTTGCGGAAATATAAATATATTACAAGTCCAAACGATGGTTTTAAAAGAAAGTGCCATAATGTACAATGATGTAAGTCGACGCCGCGACTCAAAAGGTGGATTCCTTAACCATGCCATGATGATAATGCCTTAGATACCTGAGAATAAACATGCTAAAAAGGTCAACACAAAGGTTGAGTGAAATCCATAGGTTTAAGTAACTCGTTTGAACACAGTAATCGTAGTGTGAGTTAAACGGTTTCACACTCATCGTTAAAAACAAAATCGTATTTATTTCACTAAGTTCATGACACCAAAGCGTAAACATCGCACCAATAAAAATTGGTAATCATCGTTTCATCGCCACCCTAATAGGTAATTTGCCAATTTACCTTAATGATTCAAATATAGTGCGCTCGATTTCCCCTAAATGGGTCAATAGGAGCGGGAGTGTTAATTCCAATAGGCCTATTCACAATATTCGCGCTCACTCGCAAGTGACTAATGGTTCATGATGTAGGGACTTCGAACATGGCAAATACTTAGTGACAATAAAACATTCGGATATAGCATACAGTTCAAAGCATATGTGTTCGATTAAAAAATGTAGCATGTATCTCCCCCAAGAGTTTGTAAAACAGTTAAAAGAGTAAAAGTGGGGCTATGAACTCACTTGGTAGACTGGTGTGATGACAAGAGTGAGTACACTGAGGTATAATGTAATGCGTCAATCTGGACCTATTACGAATGATATGATATGTCATGAGTTGCAATGTAATGTTATGCATGCACTTCGTATGTTATTTATACCATTTACGGGTTTTGAAAATATTACTCGTCGTCGAAAAATACTCTTTTGACGTCTTGACCCTTCAAAAATGACTTTACATGTTTTTACGTCAAAAAGTCATCCTACAACGGTTTTATAATGATTTTTGGTGAAATTACTACTTTTCGTTGCAAAACAATGTCGTCGGAAAAATCATGAAATTAACAAAAATGGCTTTGGAAAACTAGCCGTAAAACGGTGTACGTCGATCGTTAGAGAACGAACTCGACGGTTTTGGAAAGTTTGTATCGATATCTAGAAGTTTCAGTTCAGGAGTTTTCGTCCAAAAGGTCTCGATCATAAAGATATTAAGGGCTAAAGATGGTGGTTTTTGCTAATTGTGTGCAGAAAATGAGTTTCGGCCAAGTTTGAACCTCCGTAATTAATTTACTATAAATCCGCTTTACAAACAGCTTGTCGTTTTGAAAAATATGGCCGATGAACTTGATTTTACTAGAATACATTTCGTTCCAAAAAGTTTCACATCATGGTTAAAAACTGCCGCAAACATGGTCGTTACAGCTAATGTAACACTTGTAACGTAAAAATAATATAGTTTTTCAGAAAATAATAGTTACGGCAACTTTATGAAAACGTGCATATCTTTGTCGTTTTAAATCCGTTTTCTACGTATAATACGTCCTTAGCTTCGTATCAAAGTAAACTAATATATTTTTGATAAGTCGAAATAATTTGTGAAGCTTAAGGCTCATTTTTGACCCAAACAATGTAAAAACTGCATGCTGAAATTTCAGAAAACATTTTATTTCGTCGTCAAACTTTAAAAATCCATAACTTCTTCGTTATAAGTCCGTTTTATTCCGTTCAAAAGGCCACGGATTCGTTTTAAAGTATATTTTCTAAATATCAAGACCAAAGTTTCGTACCAACAGTAGGTTTTTCCAGAAATTCGAAACAAGGACAGAACCTTTTTAATACGTATTGAAAATAGTTTTTCTCGGACAAAACCTATTCTAATCCCTTCAAATCAACTCCAAAACTAATCTAATCCTACCATACACCTTCTTAGGGTGTCATGGGTTCCTAATCACCATCAAGACCAAAGAATACCATGGGAATATTTATAGGATGACCAATATGTATATATATAACTCAATAAATCATGAAAAATGGTATAAATCACATATCATGCATATTATCTCCAAAAATGAAAAGAACATATGAAAATGAAAAGGAAACATGAAAATGATAAAAACAAGCTTACTAGTGATAATGATGAGGTGAAAGTAACAAGGATTAAACTTAAATACCCTTGGTTTTTATTTCAAAACCATATAAAGGATATAACTAGATTGTAAACACTTGTGCTTGCAAAAATTTTGATCCCTTGTGTTCTTGATGTAGTGACCGGTTATGGAAGAGACCCAAAAGAAGAGAGAAAATAATTTTCACTAACACTTGAAGATAAATGAGGTAAATGAGAAAATGAAAGTGTAGGAAGACTTATTTGTATATGTAACATTTAATACCAATCAAGACCAAACCATACTCACATTAATGCACCCCTTCCCCCTTGGTCGGCCAAGGGGGGATGAGAAGATATTTTGTATTTTTTTTTTTTAAATCTTGTATAAACTTGTATAATTTGTAATAATTGATAAAAGGTGTAAGTAATTGTAGGAAATGTAACTTATAAAGGTAAATGGTAATTTGTGGTACAAGTAAGTTTTTAATAGCTCAAAATAGAATGTATTGAGATAATAAAAATTGTAAAAATACATTCCTTGTGAAAATTGAGTGATAAAATAATTATCGTATAATTTTTAAGAAAAACGACGTAATAATTTAACTTTAACGATTTAAGTACCAAATAAATTTGAAACACTAGGAAAACTAAAAATATAGTTTTTATAATCTAAATGTAAGTTTAAAAATACATCGGGATCATTTTTGAAAGTAACGGATTAAATATACAAATAATAACTCACGCGATAAAGTTTATTAAATATAAAAATTACGCGTTGAAGGTGAAATGAAATGTCGTGAATGTACTAATGAGATGCACATGATGTCAATGAAATGTAGACTAATCATAGTCCATATGAAATGTACGTGATGTCATGATCATGAATTCGCCGCTAAACCTTTAAGGTTACGCGAATTTGAAACAAGTAAACCAAGTTTACTATAAATGTTGAAATAATGAGACATGAACTGTGTCGAGAAATGACCTGAAAGTACGGGTTGTCACACGTTAACCTTTGGTACCTTCAAAGATTTAGGGATAAACGCATACCCTACAACCTTAGAGACACAACGCGATTAAGAATAAGGACGTAACAATGCAACCATCAATAGGAGATAACTAGGGAGTAGAAAAGCCTAAGCAAATACATTTTTAATCATCATACGAGCACACAAAAAATAGACATAGACTACATACACCTTAGCTTAGATAATTAGATAGTAGAAGTAATCGGTAGAAATACCAACCCCCAAATCCAAACCCCGAGATTCGTACCTTTCAATTTCTTAAAAAATGTAAAAAGATAAAAAATAATCTTCCTCAACCCCAACCTTAGCGTAGTAACTTCTCACTAGCATTCCTATTCCCCTAGAGAACGATATCAATTCCCGTGGCTTACCCTAATACTACACTACAACAATTAGTGTTGGAATCGCTCCTAACTCGTAAATGGAACGACATTGACGGGATTACATGTTCTATCTTTGTTACCTTAAACACAAGGGCTTGTTATGTCATTTAGGCATAGATGTATGTGTTTGGGTATATAAACCCCTCCATACTTCCATGGAGGGGTGAGTCTCATTTGTGTAACATTTCCTTTCAATAATAAAACACACATAGGTTATCCCTTCTCTTCATACTTTCTCTCACTAACATGATGAAGATATTCTTTCATCTTCCCCGACCTCCCGATTCACCAAATCATCCATACATACGATCCTAACATTGGTATCAAGAGCAAGGTCGGTTTTGTATCATTGGTTGATTTTTGGTGATTTTATCTTGTCAAAATCTTGTATAAAAATATGTTTTAACTTTTTATACAAGTTTTATGTATTTTTTTTTGTCAAAATTAGTATGAGTTAACTGAAAGAAAAAGGTCTCGACAACAGTTTTAGTCATCTTTTTTTTTCACTCGTATTTTTTTGAATCCAATATCCGTGATTTTATTGTTGGTTTCTGGTCAAGTCCTCGTGGTCAAAGTGGGTCAGTTTATGTGTATTTCTGGGTATCACAAGAGTGGTCGGAATCTTTGGTCGGAAAACATGGCCGGAAAAAGTCAACAAGGGTCAAAACCCTATTTCTACGCCTAAGGACTCCTCTACATATCATTTACGAGTAACTTGGAAAGTTACTCGTAAGAACCATGCTTACGCGTAAGTTTTAACCTTACGAGTAAACTCGTTTACGCATAAGAATCTTGGTTTACTGCTAAGTCTTTCTTACGCGTAAGGACTACGCATAAGACTCACTTTACGCCTAATGGTTTTGTTGCTTACACGTAAATACAGAAGATTAGATGAGGAAAATAGAAGTTACGCGTAAGACCTAGTTTACGCCTAAGGATTTTTTTTACGCATAAGAAAAAGTGATGAAGAAGAAGACTCGACCACGACCAATGCCAAATACCATTCGTAGTTTAGACCTCAGTATTTCAACCTTCATTGGCCCAATAAAGTTAAAACAAAAAAAATGAAAGTAAGGTGTGAAGTACGAGTACAATTACTGATACAAGCATACCCAACAACAATCCAACATCCTAGTCTATCAACTATTCAACCAATCGTATCTCAACAAACAAACATCAATGAAAACTTCACCTATCCAATCCCTTCTACATAACCAAGACTCGGACTCAAAGTATAAATATTAATCTCTGACTTATGTCGTGCTCTTCTCAAGATTCAAATTAAAACCATTTAAGGTTTTTCACGACATCTCCTCATCACTGATTTTATAAACAAAAATTAAATTAAAGATCTCAGTTCCTCACCTTCGATCTATGTTTTTTTTTAAGCTAACTTTCAATTTAATATTCGAATCTTTAAAGGAAAGAACATAAACCAAATGGCTTACATTCCTCCTTATGTTCGGTTCTTTCAATAGCACAAAAGTAATCACAATAACATTTGTAGAACCTACCGTGACCCTCCAAAGGATCTTGACACTTTTAAAAGTCGCTTCTTGATTCGGTTTTGTGCAGAAAAAGTAAACAAAGGTTCGGCTGTGATTGTGTTTGTGTTTAATTCGTATGGAGATGAGATCTTTTGAGAGGATTAAGCATCTTGATTGAAATGTGTTTGTGATTGGTTTGGATGAGATGTAGTAGACTGCTAGAGAGAGACAAAGTCTAGGAGGAGGGGGCAGATTGTTTAAGATTGATTTAGGGTTTGAGGAGATTGGATGGGGGCGCAGGTTATCTTTTGTGTAAGGTTTGTTGTTACAAAATTTTATTAGGGTTAAGTTTGAGTAGCATTTTATAACCGGTTAACTAGGGTAAATGTTTGTTGGACCGGATTTTGTGATGACTTTGGGCTCACATGGGCTAAACCTTTTATCATTGTAATTTCTTGTGGGCTGAATTACAAAGGATGGACTGGGCTACATTGTTGATGCTTTCGTTTAGATGTAAAAAAGTTTTTGTTATCCAAATTTTGTATTACAAAATTTTTTGGATATAACATTTTTACATTGGTAAACCAGTAGTATTTTTTGGTCATAAAATCATTTCACGAGGATACATTTTTTTTTGACAAGGATCGGGAAACCATTATCAAGTTCATTTAAACCGTTAATCAAGGCTAGTTTTGAGCGTTTAACCGCAAGATGTGACTACGGCGTTAATTCACTATTATTTATTTGAGGTTGAAGTGGGATATCACGGGTGCGTGTACTTAGTATCTTGAAGATATCGTGGTTGGATGCATGATTCTTCGAGATCCTTGTTCGAGCTTTAACCGTTACGAATGACAAAGACTTGAGTTATCTAGTTGAACCTGATGTAAAGAGTTACGTTGTTGTGCTCACAGCTTATAACTATCACTTTTAAGGAGTTACGTTGTTGTGCTCAAGTGTCACACTAAGGTGTGGATAATTTGAGAAACTTTAAGTTTACCTTTTTTCGATTGCCAGTAAGAAAAAGGGTTCTTCGTCTGACAATAGTGCAAGTTTAAGTCACAAGTTCGGGTTATGTTACTTCAATCTCAAGTTCATCATATTGGGTTTTCTCCATCAGTAGTCACTACAAAAAGCCGTCAGAATGATAATGGGGTCGGTAAAGAGTTAGCTGAGAAGAGTATGCACGAGTAGAGAAGTTTTATCAGCAGTTGATTCTCACGAGATATTTGTGGTACTTCACGATTGTTAGATTATTTGGACATACATGGTTTTGCTGTCTCCAATTCATGATCAACATACGTGGTGTATGATTCTGATTCATTGAAAACATCGGGGGGAAGAGAGTATAGGTGGTGTTTGCTTCCTTTGATGTTTTTGGATTTTTTTTTCGAAAACCCTCTCCTTTCATGAATTTCTTCAATCAGGGGGAAGAAATGAGACGATCAGTGGTTAAAATTTCTCATGTTGGTGTTATCGTCTCACTTTCATAGAGTTATCGTGTGTGAAGTTACCTAAATATGATGTTGTGATGCCTCACACACGGTCATTTTATCGAGTAATTGCAGATTCACATGTAACTATTATTCCGATAGACAGCAACATTCAGGGGGAAGTCGTTTCATTTCGTCTTTCGTGGTTTGTTTGGTGTGAAGCATCTACATACGTGAGAAGATCTTGTTGATTTCTCGCATGTCACACCCGAACGGATTTTCCGCAACAAGTCAGATTTACCTTGTGTGGTTTACTGCTCATCAAAAAATTTTGCTGCGTACTGAAAACTTCAAAAGTTAGAGGAAATGTTCACTACATCAATGTTTCGAATCTGCTGAAGACGGTTGTCAGTTTGGGGGGAAGCTGATTCAAAAACTTCGCCAAAAAGGAGTGTACGGAGAAGCTGCTAAAGACATGCAGCATGAATTGGGGGGAAGTTAATCCAATTTATGCATATTACATCATTTGCCTATGTTAGGAATTAGAAAATTCCATGTTAAAGTGTCGGTCACCCCAATTATGATCTAGCATAAGTTAGCTCGTAGACGTGTCGTTATTTGTCGTTGTTTACGTTATTTATCAGTTTATTAGTTAGTTATTAGTTTAGTTTAGCGTAGTGTTTCACCGTGGAGGAAGGACGAGTCTTTACCCACTGTATCCCTGATCCACAGGCCGTTAGGAGGTCGTTAAGTCTGTAAGTATAAATACCCCTTCCATCCATGGAAGGGGTGGTGCTTCTCATTCAATCTAATATTCCCTTTGTGTAAACCTCTAGCAAGAACACCCTCTCTCTCTACTAACTTTCTAACTATGGCAAACATGTATTTTGATCATCCAAGACCACCCGAATCATCAACACAATAAAATAACGATCCTACAATTGGTATCAAGAGCCAAGGTTTATTGTGTTATTTCGATTTGTGTGGTTTAGTTCCATGGCTATTGTGTTTTATTGATGTATATGAGCTGTTAAAACTGTTTTTATATCATTCTCATGGTCAAAAAATGTTTTTTTCGTATTATCTTGGTAAAACAGTTTTTACACTTGTGTTTGATTGGTTTAAAACTAAATGTTATCTGGTCATTTTATGTTTTTTTTGTGTATGACCAAACAGTATCTTCTTTACTTAACTTTTTGTTTACATTCGATATTACTTGGTCTGAGTCTTCTGGTCATGTTTCATGGTCTGAATGGGTAAAAAGGAAGCATCTTTCTTATGCAGTTTTTCTGGGTCTATTGTTGCTGGGCATATTCTCTTGGTGGCGACTTGGCATTTTTGAATGCGAGGTTTACACAATACTGTCCAGATTCTATGTTTCATTAGCGACTTGAGAGTTTTGAAAGATGTAGCGACTTGTGGTTATTTGACTATTGAGTCAAATAAAAGTTCTAGAGACTTGACCTAGCGAGTTAGACCTAGCGAGTTAGACCTAGCTACTTGTTATTTAACAAGGTAGCGAGTTGCTTTGAAAAATTGAAAGGTTAGCGACTTAACTCTTAAGCAGTTAGCAACTTGACTCAATATTAGAGCTAGCGACTTGACAGAAAGGTAGAAGAAGATATGACTTGACCATGACCTCATGACCTTCAAACCAAAACAGCATAGCGACTTGACATGATAAAGAAAGGTAGATGAAGAAGACCTATTATACCATTGACCACAACATCGACTACAAAAAGTCATATACCATATTCAGACATAAGTCACCTTACTTCATCAGTCCATGGTCATATGAGAAGACACAAAAGTTTTAACAGATCTGACCTAAACCAAAACTTACACTAATCTTGACTCACCAATCAAAGGATCCTCACCCACTCCTCAACTCTCAAACAATCAAGTTTCAAAAAAAAGGATATATAAAGGGATCTCAGCAGTCTATTTCGTGGTTCTCATTAAGATACATCAAGACTTTCAAAGAGTCTTTTACACGAAATAAGTATACCATCATTGATCAAATTCTCAGTTTGTCCGAAAATTAAAGACATGAGAATAACAAGTATGTTACTTCATTCCTTGATTCGCTTAAATGAAACGAATACAACATACCACAATAAAAACCTACCCGAGACCAATATATTGATCTTGAAGTCCTTTGATCTTCATCCGTGCTCAGAAAGAAGGGTGTTTTAGTGTGTGCTTGTGATTCGTTTTTAAAGTAAAAGGATGATGGAAACTGAGAATGAGAGGTGTATTGATCTACGCTGGATATGGAGAGGAGATGTGTTGTGTTTTTCGTTTCCCAGATCTGCTTTTAGAGAGATGTGGTAGGCCTACACTTTGATAGTTGTGTTTTAGGTTTAGTCTAAGTGAGAATATTTAGGTATTAAGTTTATCCTTATAACCGGATATCACATTGCTGTTGGATCAGAATTTCTTTTTAATGGGCTTTGAGTGTACATTCTTATGTGGGCTGCCATACTAAATTGATGAGGGAATGGACTGTGTTCACGTCCGTTTGGGATGAAATAAAGTCTCAAATTTTTGTGATCCGAAAATTCTCATTCACAAGAATTTTTTTTGATACAAATATTTTTGTTTGATTTTAAGAATGGTATTTTTGGTATGACAAGTTTCTCGGAGGATTCAAATTCACGGCTTGAGCTAATATTTGATAAAAAATGACTGGTATTACTTTGGTAAATGAAGTGACGGTTCAAACAGTTTTATTTGAACATTGGACTTGGATGATTGGTTTGATTTTTATAAACCGGGCCTTGATTTTTGCAAGTAACCAAGTTTGGGCCGTGCACATGATTGGGTCAACTGGGCTTCTCAAGAACTGGATGTTATGTGAATTAATTTATGATAAGATTTGAGACGTGTTTGATTTAAATTGCTCATGAGATTTGTGTTAACAAGATTTTATGAGATTTGTCGATATTTGGGATGATGATGAGATTTGATGATGAGTTTTGGTATGATGATGTGATTTGATGGGTTGTGCTTTGGTCTATACATTTTCACGGAAGACACTGTGTCACGGCTTGAATTGATGTTTGTGCAAAGTTGACTGCGGGGTTGTTTACACGATGTTTCTTACATGGATTTGAAGTGAGGTTTTTTCGGGCATGTGTACTTATTTCATCTTCTTTCTTTCTACCCTTCCGCGAAGATGACTTGTTTGGGCATTTATAGAATGTGATAAAGACTTGGCTATTTAGTTACTGTTGTGATTCTTTCTCGCTTAACCCACAACGTAACTATCACTTCGGTGTCTCAGGCAATTGAGGATACGTCAAGAGGTTTTTTACATTGAGTACACGGTTTCTTCTTCACAAGGATTAGTACAAGTTTAAGTGACAAATCTGCGGAATTTTTCTTCATGCTCAGGTTTGGCATATCGGGTTTACTTCTCCATGTTGTCACTACAATAGCCGACAGAATGTGTGAATGATGTGTTTACCAAAGTGTTGATTGGATGGTTGATGATGTTGGATATTGAACCGTTGATGAACCGCTGCATGTTCCCCTAAATACAGATATTCACCGAAACCAAATTTGTCATAACACCTTCAAGCTGACATTGTTTACGGTTTTGTCTTGATTTTGTAAAATCCCACGAAAGAACCTATTTCTCGGTTTAAATCATAGACTTGTAAAATCCCGTGATAATGAAAACATCCTGGTATTAGTAAAGTGCATTTCCGGATCTATCTTACGGTTTATTCTTGGTTTTGTAAAATCCCGCGAAAGAAACTATTTCTCGGTTTAAACCATAGAGTTGTAAAATCCCGTAATAATGGAACCATCTTGGAGAAGAGAAAGTGTAATTCTGGATCTTACTTGATGCTGGTGCTACGGTTTCTGCTTCGAAGAAGGGATAAAAGGGTGTACTTCATGAATTAGGTGTTTGTTTGGATATTCGTCATGGCAGTTTGGTTATTACTTTGTTTTACGGGGGTATGTGCTTTTAACCATGGTCGGGATGAAAACCATTATCAAAGTTCATTTAAATGTCAAAGAAGGCTAGATTTGAGCAGTTCAGAAGATGTGACAACGACATTTATTCAGTATTATTTATTTGAAGTTGAAGTGATTTATCACGGGTGAGTATACTTAGTATCTGAAGGTATCGGGGATGGTTGGATGAAGATTCTTCGAGATCCTTGTTCGAGCTTTTTCCAAAAACGAAGACTTGGAAATCTAGTTATTTTTGGGAGTTTTTTCCTTTTACCACGTGGGGGAATTGGGCTCTGTTTGCCACAAAAATAACTATCACTTTAAGGAGTTACATTGTAGTGCTCAGTGTCACATTCAATTGTGGATTTTCAAGAGGTAATGTACGTCTATTACTTGATGGTTGGTTGGTTGAAGAGTATAGAGTACTTAAGAGATTCAATGGAGCATGAATTCTCGGCACCGCTCTTTGTTACATATGTGCAAGTTTAAGTCACGAGTTCGGGTTAGTTTACTTCAGGGTCAAATTCATCATATTGGGTTTTCTCCATCAGCTGTCACGACAAAGAGCCTACTGAATGATAATGGGTTGATTACACGCTTTGCCAAGAGATGATGAAAAGAGAGAGATTATGACGTCTGTTCACATCAGTTCAGGCCTCGTACTTCATCATTATGACGTATGAACACATCAGTTCATGCCTCGTACTCTAAAGAAAAGAAATGTGTACGTTTCAGTGCGCATTATCTTCCAAAGAAGAGAAATATTCTAATGACGTATGAACACAACAGTTCATGCCTCGTACTCTAAAGAAAAGAAATGTGTACGTTTCAGTGCGCATTATCTTCGAAAGAAGAGAAATCTTCTTATGACGTCTGTTCACATCAGTTCAGGCCTCGTACTCCAAAGAAAAGAAATGTGTACGTTTCAGTGCGCATTATCTTCGAAAGAAGAGAAATCTTCTTATGATGTATGAACAAAACAGTTCATGCCTCGTTCCTCAAAGAAAAGAAAAGTGTACGCTTCAGTGCGCTTTATCTTTTGAAGAAGAGAAATCTCCTCACTAATGACCATTCTCATCAACATGCTTCATACTTTTCCCATGCGCTTCAGTCATCAAGTGAACCGGGCTACCACTGATTCTTTTTCTCATTCCACTTGCTCGATTATAATGAAGATGGCGACATCATGTGCTTATTTTGCGGGAGAGAAGTGTGAATAGAACATTCGGATGATAATCACTTGTTTAATCAAGAATGGCATCTCCGTATGCAATTCTTGAGGGGGAGAAGAAGTGTGAAATTACTGCATGGTTGATTATTATTTGAGAATTTAAATGGTCATACGGCTCTAAACTCATGTAAGAACCGAGCTTCTTCTTATCGGGTAATCTTCACATGGAGTTTCTTCTTAAGAGCCGTTAGTTGACATCTTCACAAGCTGATATGAGTTTATTGACAAAGTGCTTCCGGTTAATGCTTCACGTGCACATCAACATGATGATTCCGAACAACCTTCTGTTCTTTTCTGATGTGATTGTTTGCTTGGTGTTACCATTTCGTGTGTTCGTTGCGGCCTGATTGCTGATTTCCTTGATGAACATCTTTCTGTTCTTGTTTGATTAGGAGGGATTCTAGTTAAGGGGATGTGCAAGATGTAAGTTGATTGGGATGCTTTTTGCTGATGTTCTTGTTTTTGGTGAGTTGAAGATGTTGACTTTCTATTCCCCAACTGGACAATCTTGAAGAAGGTCGAGTCTACAGTCGATTCTACATTTTCTACTGTATGTTAGAAGACTAAAAGACGGGTTGAATTTGATTATCAAAATACTTCTTCTTATTCTGAGCATTTATTAAAAGATTGTCGGTTTAGGGGAGAGCACTAATCGGGGGAGTTTAAAATGCCAAATTTAATCCCTAATTAGACCTGCTCACGTTATTCTTAAGCAAGTTGACTCTCACAGATACATCTGAGCTAATGATGTTCTTCTCAAAATATTTCTAGTACACGGACTCACAAAGAGTTGTTGATTCTGAAGTGTCAAAAACCAGCAAGGAGTAAGGAGATAAGCACCTAAACGCGAGTAAACTTGATGAACTTAATACTTCTAAGTAATTGAAGATATCCCGGGAAGACAAATGTTATTACCGCAGAGAAACTCAAGGTTTGACGCATGACGAGTAAACTTGATGAACTTAATTCTTCTAAGTGATTGAAGATATCCCGGGAAAACAAATGTCATGACCGCAGAGAAACTCAAGGTTTTACTCATCAAGGCGTTTAGTGTTAGTATTTCATCTACGTGGGGGAAGTGATGTTAGAGAAAGTTTCTGAAGATAAAAGAGGTACACTAGTGTGTGGTGATTTTGATGGTATCGCAATGATCAGGGGAGAGAGATTGTGTACATTGGGGATGCTCAGCTGTTTCACTTGAGTGCTTAATCAGTGATTCAGAGATATAATCACTTATTCCGGAGTTGACATCCGCAGAGATTGTCATCCGCAGAGATAATCAGTGACTTGGCCAGCTTCTTCAATGTTATCAGTTATTCGTTCCTTGTGTATTGGTATACTTCGGATACTTGAGCTTCATACACGATCATAAGGGAAGAAAAATGTGAACATGGGGAGGTGTTTTCATTCCCCTCATGATGTGTATTCGGGAGAGCTCTTGGGTATTGATGTACTTCAGGTTCTTGAGCTTCATACACGATCATCCGGGAAGAAAAATGTGAACATGGGAAGGTGTTTTCATTCCCCTCATGATGTGTATTTGGGAGAGTTCTTGAGCATTATACAAAGAGACTGACTGCATCAATTCAACTACGTGGGGGAAGTGTTCTCTTGACACCTTTTGGAATGGATTGCGTCAGACTTCAGTGGAAAAGGAATTTGAGAAGAATTATTTATGTGTGGGATGATACGTTGCTTTTCTTGTTGATGATATAACCTCGAACGAAGAATCAAGGTGATTATTCTTGAAAGGAGCAGCGGGATTTATGATAATGGTGTGCTTCTCTGTGCACCTGGCTAAGGCAAGCTTGAAATAAAGCTTCGAATCTGCTCAACTAAAGGATTTTCGGTTTGGGGGGAAGCTGCCAAAGTCTTACTTTCAGATGGTTCAATTTCTTTCTTCGATTCAAGAGCCCAGGAAGCTTTGGTGGTGAATGTTTAAGAGTTGATGACTTCTATCTTCTTTGACGTGCTGCTCGATATCCTTATCTCGGTACTCGTATCATCATCTTCTTTAACTATATCATCTAATCTATCTTTGTATATATTTTTCAGAAAACAAAATACAAAAATATAAAACCAACAAAAAGAAAATAGAAAAATATAAAACCTTCAAAAAACCCATAAAAATCAGAAAATTTCAAAAATACCAAAAATATGTTTTCACATGACATGTCTTCTGGTATCGATAATATCTACGGTCTTAGAAATGTCATTCAATAATGGCACGGGACCATAGATGAAGTTCGAGCAGGAGGTGTAAATATTCTTTTCAAAACATGTCTCAAAATATGGCTTACAGTTATTTCAGACTGTAACCCGGGCTTAAACTATGGCTTGCAGTTACTTCAGACTGTAACTCGTGCTTAAACAATGGCTTGCTATTATTTCAGATAGCAACCCGCTCTTCATGGAAGGAAAGTGCTACGCTAAAACAATTTTTCAAATATTTCGTGCACTTATCCTAAAAACAAATGAGGAAAGTATGTCGAAGGACTGCTGTTCCTACTCAAATATTTTTCCGTCTATAAATTCTTCAGAAAAATATTTGTTGTTTTCTAAAATGGTGGTAAATGAGTTGCTTGTAAATCTATCAGATTCAGAGTTTTTGTAAAAATTGAAAACTCAATCAATGACTTCAGCGCTTTTAATCTTTTCAGAAAATAAGTCATTGATTGAGGGGGAGAATGTTTTCAAATTTATATCATCTAACGGACTTTCTTAATTATCCTACGTGCTTATCTGAAAAATTATAATTGCCTATGTTGAAGGACTAGGTTTCTAGGATATGATTGTTAGGTTTAGATGATTAGAGTTTGAGAAACACATTATTCCCATACCTTACATGATCTGATTGATATGTTGGATTGACTTTTATTAGTCGATTGCTGTTTGGGTGTTGTCGACCACCATATATTTGTATGTGTGTTCACTAACGTATGCAGGTATATTGGTATTTAAGAATGTTCCCGATCCGGATCCCAAAATTGAAGAAGATTGGATGCCGCAAGGAAAGGGTAACGATATCTTGGGTTGACAAATGAAGAAACGGAGCTTAATTGGACTTCAATGGAGAGTTGGCATAAATGCAACGTAAGAGGTCTCACTGCATCAGCAGATGGTTTTCTTCTAAGTGATTGAAGAAACGGAGCTTAATTTGACCTCAGTTGGCATTCAAAATGCAACGTAAGAAGAAGTCTCACTGCATCGGCAGACGGTTTTCTTCCAAGCCCTACAACAACAACGGAAGCTTCTCAACCACCTAATGTATCTTTGTGCAGGACAAGTAGTGAATGATACCATTTTTCTAAAACTTTGAATAATATTGTTTTTGAAAATGGAAAAATATTGTTTTGAAAATAAATTGGACTAAATTTTGAAAATCACCGGACTTCATTTTAACAAAACTTGAGTCACTCAATTATCGACTACGGTCATGGATTGAGGGGGAGAGTGATTTAAAATAAAATATTTTCAAACGATATTTCTTCACAAAAGTTCCGCTTTGTACAATATAAGGGGTAATCTAAAGATTTAATGTTATGTCATGGTATGATTTTTTCTTTAGAATCAAGGTCTTTCAAAATGAAATTTTTTCTGTTCTTGTTTGATTGTGAAATTGTTTTATTTTACTAAAAGATCTCTTAAAAACTATCATACCTGACACTAACAATCTCTAATGTCTTAAATTGGTCCTTATCTGTCATTTTTCAAAAAATTAAATCTTGCCACGTCTTTCCCCAAAATCTTTTAAATGATTTAAATCAATTGGGATCACAAATCTCAAAAGGTTTGAAATTTTGATCAGGGTAGAGATCGTGAGTTAAATCTCTTATCTGTTTAAATGGAATTGGTTTTAGTCCTTTAAAGGCACTCCTGCCTCCATGTGCCAAACGATTTCATACACAATGCACATGTTGAGGAGGAGGATTTATCCAAAAACATGATGAGTATTTAAACCAGGCCACATATTCTCCCATGTTTTCTAAACCTTATTAAATCACTTGGGATCCAAAATCTCAAAGGGTTTGATATTTTTGATCGGGGGAGAATTTGTGATTTAATAATGAAATTTGATAAAAGGTGATCGTTTTGATTCAATTGTGCAGGCTGCTCTCTCGTATGTGCTAAACACTTTCGAATCTCGAAGCATATATTGAGGGGATTTTATAAGAAAATAAACTATCGAGGTACAAAAGCTTTTATGTTTTAACATAATGTACCTTGATTGAGTTTTCAAATGGTTTCTTAAATGGATTTTGTAATCGTGGATGTGCTTCAAAAGAACTCTTGCATCTATGTGATAAAAATGATTTCAAATATCCTATGCACATATTGAGGGGGAGAATTTTACCATGAAAATCAAATGGCTTTTTCATATGAAAATTGTGATCAAAGAAAATATTTCAAAGTCCTCTTGCCTCCTTGTGCTAAACAATTTCTAAATCATATGCACATGTTGAGGGGGGGGGGGGGTTTTCTAAATGATCAAAACTATTAAGGTACAAAATGCTTTGATCTCGTATCACAAGTACCTTGATTGGTTTTCCAAATGATTTTTCAATTGGTTTCAAGGAAAAATGAACTGTACCAAAAGACCGACCATTTTACTTTATGCATGGAGTTATAAGGATGGTTAGGTTAGGTATTCGTTCCCACGATCCCGCCAGTTCCGGAGGGATCCACCCAGGGACAATCCACTAGATAGTGTAGAGTCCTTAGGTATGATGAAAAAGGAGAAAAGTGAGAAATGGGAAGAGTGCGGACTGAGACAGAGCTAGTACTGGAATAAACCCAACAAGGTTCTAGTTATGAAGTCTCGGTAAGCACTGAAGGGGTTGAAGAATGAAAAAGAAATGAATGTGAAAAAGGGTGAAAAGAAATAGCCCTCCATTAATTCAACCTTATGGCAGAAACCGGGTTCAATACATATGCTACTGGTTGTTACTAAGGTAACACTGGTATTGAAGACAAGACGTCATGGACCCAGTGACGCACTGCACTAAACTTCCCAAGCCACTCAAGTTCCTCTTAAAAGAGCTTGTTTCATTCTCACGGGGAACCGACATTATCTATCGACTTTCTCTTAGAGATTGTTGATATTGAAGAAGGAGACCCTCTCCCTAGTCTCCGACACAGGAACCAAATGTGCACTATTTAGTCTAGAGCCAAGAGATCATCCACAATATCTCATTAGGACACAAAATTAATGAAAACTTGCTATTTTACACAATGTGGAAAGTAAGAATATATTAAGAGTCCTACGCATTATCCTTGTGGTATTGCCAGAACATTTGAGTGATATGTAAAAATATTCACGATGAAGATGGAAATCCTTCTAGAGCCAACATCAAACAAGCTCTTGGTGGGTGACATGTGAGATCTTCTCGTAAGATCAAGCTTGTGACAACTGGATAGAAACAATGGGGAGATTCACTCGTGAATCAACCTTGGTCCAGGAATGGAATTGACGAATACTTTTGGAAAAACCGTTTGATGTGCAAACCTTCTTTTCTCTAGCACGTCGAATGTGTATTCATTTCAAATTCAAAAAGTATCTCTGATTGAAAAATACTTTTAGAAAAATCGTTCGATGTGCGAATATCTTCTTTTCGCTAGCACGTCGAATGTGTACTCATTCTCTAATACAAAAAGTATTTTGATTGAAAATTGATCTTTCTCATAAAACCTTCGTCGTATTGCAAAACTCTTTCTTCAAGAAATACGCGATTGTTTTTCAAATCATTTTTCAGCAATCAGTGAATCTCAATTTGCTGGTTCACTCACTCCGTGTTGTCTTCTTTGAGACGTTCTGGTTTGAGAACAACTAGAACAGCTGCGAAACCCTGTCAAGGAGATTCTTAGGAATCCTACCTGATCACAGGCAGTACTTGTACTGATCAACGGGGAACCGTGGGCCGTGTACCTCAATTCAACGAAAGTGATCAAAGACACTTTCATGCGCTTTATTGCTAACTTTCGTATACAGGTACACCCCGACGATTGCAGCTGATCAGAATTGAGGAGTCAATCCAAAGCCGCATGTTCACAGCAACCACACTTAATTGAAGAAATCATGACTGGTGCATATCTACATAACCTGGTTCTGATATTTTTATACTATGCTTCTGCTACGCTGCTGCAAATATCATGAACCAGTAAGGCTTCCGCTACTCTGATGGAAAGATGTCATGATTCAAAAGTGTGAGCATGTCGGTCCGAAAGTCACAACTTCACATGATGGCAACACAATAAAGGGTGATCCAGAGATTTACTGTGGCTGATGATCTCAATGAAAGCTCGAAGATCATCAAATATGTGGATCAGTTCGAAGGCCTCCACTTAAAGTACTAATCTATGCGGACTTGGAAGAATCACTGCTTAAGCACAAAGATTGCAGAATTGAAGAATTGAAGTCTACGAGCTCAAGAACGAAGTCAAAGATAGAATGCTAGGAAGCAAAATGTATTTCATGGGGTGACCTCCCTTAGGGGGAGATTGTTAGGAATTAGAAAATTCCATGTTAAAGTGTCGGTCACCCCAATTATGATCTAGCATAAGTTAGCTCGTAGACGTGTCGTTATTTGTCGTTGTTTACGTTATTTATCAGTTTATTAGTTAGTTATTAGTTTAGTTTAGCGTAGTGTTTCACCGTGGAGGAAGGACGGGTCTTTACCCACTGTATCCCTAATCCACAGGCCGTTAGGAGGTCGTTAAGTTTGTAAGTATAAATACCCCTTCCATCCATGGAAGGGGTGGTGCTTCTCATTCAATCTAATATTCCCTTTGAGTAAACCTCTAGCAAGAACACCCTCTCTCTCTACTAACTCTCTAACTATGGCAAACATGTATTTTGATCATCCAAGACCACCCGAATCATCAACACAATAAAATAACGATCCTACAGCCTACAAGTGAAGAAAACGGTTCTCAAGTCAAGGTACAAGAAGATGACAAAGAGCGTAAACTTTCATTATCCTCAGCACTTGAAGAGCTTATGAAGACCTTTCTTTATTTGTTTTCTATATCTGTAGTAAATGTTGTAAGTAATCCCTTATGTCGTCCCATTGGGGGAAGATTGTTGGAATTGCTCCTAACTCGTAAATGGAATGACATTGACGGGATTACATGTTCTATCTTTGTTACCTTAAACACAAGGTCTTGTTATGTCATTTAGGCATAGATGTATGTGTTTGGGTATATAAACCCTTCCATACTTCCATGGAGGGGTGAGTCTCATTTGTGTAACCTTTCCTTTCAATAATAAAACACACATAGTTTCTCCCTTCTCTTCATACTTTCTCTCACTAACATGATGAAGATATTCTTTCATCTTCCCCGACCTCCCGATTCACCAAATCATCCATACATACGATCCTAACAATTAGGTTCACTGCCTAGGGTGTTGAAAAACTTGCTCGACGAAAAGGAAGTTCCTTTGACCCCGAACGCGCTGTGTAATCGTATCATGAAACCAACTAATGTTCCCATCATTCCTTCTACAGGAGTAATCAGTGACACTAAGGTAAGCGGGTCAAAGCCTCCAGGCAATACAAAGCAAGATAGGACCTCGTAAGGTAAGAGTGATCAAGGGAAGAAAGTAGAAGACCGCCTTAGGAATAATAAGCTTGAGTTGAATAAGACGAATCGTGTTGATCTAGTATTAGCTATAAGTGTAGTGTAATTAATTCGAATTCTGCTACTATTTGCAAAACATGTAATGAATGTTTGGTTTCTGGTATTTATCATGAATGTGTTGTGAATGAGTTGAAAAATGTTGTTAAATCTCCAGTCAAAATTGTAAGAATTGCTAAAAAAGTTAAGCATGTCAGAAAACCAATTCGGAAAAAGGTTAGTAATTATTGGAAACCTATAGGGAGAAAGTTCAATAATGTGGGGTATCAATGGAAACCCACTAGCCGCACATTCAAAGTTTATGAATTTTGTTCAAATAGGAATAGGTATATGCCCCACTAAGGAATGGAAACCTACTGGTAGGATCATCCCCTTAAGAAGTAGTCATACTACACATAGGCCAAGTGCTTCTACTAGTATTGCATCCATCTCTAATGATGCCATAACTTCTATTTCTGATGTGGGTGTTCTAATCTCAGTTACTAACCAAGTGGAACCCATTCTCGCATGGGGATCCAAATTATCCAGTCATCCATACTTGTTTGTGTTCAACTACAGGTCGTACAAATTGTTATGTGGTATTTGGACTCAGGCTGTTCAAAGCAAATGACTGGAGATCGCTCGTGGCTCGTGAACTTCGTGAATAAATTCATCAGGACTGTTAGATTTGGGAATGACCACTTTGGGGCAATTATGCGTTACGGAGATTATGTACTTGGTGACAGTGTAATCTCCCGGGTATATTATGTTGAAGGACTCGGTCATAACTTGTTCTCTGTTGGTCAATTATGTGACTCTAATCTTGAAGTGGCCTTTAGAAAACATACTTGATTCGTTAGAGAACTAGATGGTGTTGAAATTTTGAAAGGAACACGTGGAACAAATCTGTACACCATCTCTATCAAAGACATGATGAAATCTTCACCAATCTGCTTGTTGTCAAAGGCTTCGAAAACAAAGTCATGGTTATGGCATCGTCATCTCAATCACTTGAACTTTGGCACCATAAATGATCTTTCTAGAATGGATCTCGTAAGAGGCTTACCAAAATTAAAGTATGAAAAAGATCATCTTTGTTCAGCATGCCAATTGGGAAAAAGAAAGAAATATGCCCATAAACCCCAACCTGCAAACTCAACCATGGAAGTTATTCACACTCTTCATATGGGTTTGTGCGGACCCATGAGAGTGCAAACTATAAACGGGAAGAAATATGTGTTAGTCGTGGTTGATGACTACTCTCGGTTTACTTGGGTTAAGTTTTTGAGGTCAAAGGATGAAACTCCAGACATCATCATCAAACTTATTAAACAACTGCAGGTTCGACCTAATAAGACTGTCAGAATTTCCGAACGGACAATGGAACTGAGTTTGTAAACAAAGAACTATGTCATTTTTACGAAAGCACTGGAATCAGCCATCAAAGAAGTGTTCCACGTACTCCTGAACATGACGGTGTAGTTGAAAGACGAAATCGAACTCTTGAAGAAGATGCAAGAACTATGCTGATTTATTCAAAGGTTCCAATGTTTCTCTGGGCAGAAGCTATTGCCTCTGCATGCTACACCCAAAACCGCTCCTTAATTCATACCACTCATGGAAAAACTCCTTACGAACTTGTCCACAATCGAAAACCTGATCTTTCCTTTCTACGCGTGTTCGGTGCCTTATGCTATCCTACTAATGAAGGTCAAGATTTAGGTAAACTGAAACCTAAGGCGGAAATTGGAGTTTTCGTTGGTTATGCACCAAATCGGAAGGGTTACCGAATCTACAATAAAAGAACCCGAGACATTTGGAATCTATTCACGTCACGTTCGATGAGCTGTCTGATCATACGGCTCCTGGACAATCTAGTTCTGGACCCACACCTCAATTTTTATCAAGTAGTCCTATTAGTTCTTCTCTTGTACAGTATCACTCCCCTACAACTCCATATGTACCTCCATCTGAAGAAGATCTGAAGAAATTGTTTGATCCGATGTTTGATGAATACTATGAACCTCATGATAATGATAATTCTACATCATCAAAAGAGGCGGCTTCTATCCAATCAACACAGATATTTAATCTGTTTCAATCCTCGGGTGTACATCATGGAAATGTTGCTGGTAATTTTGATAGAGATAATCCTTTTTCCACTTCCGAAGATGCTCCGTTTGAAAACATATTTGCCCTTGATCGATCATCTGAACCATCTTTGTCAGAGGATACAAACTCTGCTACATTAGTTCCTCAACAACAACCACACGAGCATTTTAGAAAATGGACACATGACCATCCATTGGACAATATCATTGGGAATCCTTCTCGTTCGGTATCCACCCGTAAACAACTTGCAATTGATGCCTTATGGTGCTTCTTCAATTCCGTATTATCAAAGGTTGAGCCAAAAGATGTTAAAGTAGCAATGTCTGAGGACAGTTGGTTTAATGCAATGCAAGAGGAAATTCATGAGTTCGATCGACTTGATGTATGGGAATTGGTTCCTGCTCCTGACTGTGCTATGATAATTGCTCTCAAATAGATCTTCAAAGTAAAACTTGATGAGCATGGTGATGTGCTGAAGAACAAGGCAAGGCTAGTTGCAAAAGGATACCGTCAAGAGGAGGGAATTGACTTTGAAGAATCATTTGCTCCAGTTGCACGTATCGAGGCAATCAAAATCTTCCTGGCTAATGCTGCTAGTAAGAACATTGTGGTCTATCAGATGGATGTGAAGACTGCCTTTCTCAATGGAGATCTGAAAGAGGTTGTATACGTCAGCCAGCCTGAAGGTTTTGTGGATCTAGAACATCTTACTCATGTCTATCGCTTGAAGAAAGCCCTGTACGGTCTAAAGCAAGCTCCTAGGTTATGGTATGATACGCTATCAAAGTTTCTCATGAAGAATGGATTCCACAAAGGAGCAGTTGATCCTACATTGTTCACCAAAAAGTCATGCAAACACTTAATTCACGTTCAAATTTATGTTGATGATATTATTTTTTCCTCGACTAACCCCAATGAATGTGACCAGTTTTCTAAAGAAATTGGCTCAAAATTCCAAATGTCTATGTTGGGACAAATGTCATTTTTCTTGAGATTACAAATTTCACAAAGTCCCGGAGGCATTTTTATTAATCAATCTAAATATGCAAATGAAATTTTAAAGAAATTTGGATTTAATTCTTGTGACCCAGTTGACACTCCCATGGTGGAACGCACTAAACTGGATGAGGACCACTCAAGGACCCCGGTTGATCAAACGAAATACAGAAGTATGATTGGGTCCTTGATATACCTCACAGCCAGTAGACCAGATATTACATTCGATGTATGCATGTATGCTAGATACCAGGCAAAGCCTACCAAAAAGCACCTTGAAGAGATAAAACGGGTCTTTTGGTATCTTCAAGGAACCATTAACATGGGACTTTGGTATTCGAAGGACACCGGTATGTCACTAACATCCTATGCAGATGTTGACCATGAAGGATGTCAAGATACACGTCGAAGCACATTAGGAGGTGCTCAGTTCTTGGGTGATAAGTTGCTGAGCTAGTCTTCAAAGAAGTAACTATGTACTTCAATATCCTCTACAGAGGCTGAATACATAGCCATGTCATCATGTTGTGCTCAAATCCTATGGATGAGATCCCAATTATCTGACTATGGCTTTGTATTCAACAAAGTCCCTCTGTATTGTGACAACAAAAGTGCCATTTCTCTCTGCTGCAATAATGTTCAACACTCAAGGGCAAAGCACATAGACATTCGACATCACTTCAACAGGGAACAAGTGGAGAAAGGTGTGGTTGAACTATATTTTGTGAGAACTGAATACCAGCTGGAAGACATCTTCGCTAAATCTCTTCCTAGAGAACGCTTTGAATTTATCCTTCCACGACTCGGGCTAAAGAGTCTACAATCTGAGACACTCAAACGTCTTCAAGAGGAAGAAGAGGAGTAAAGGTATCTATTCATCTATTCTTTTTTAATATTTTATCAAGAAGCAAAATACAAAGTTATAAAACAATCAAAAAGAAAACAGAAAAATATAAAATTTCAAAATCCATAAAAATCAGAAAATTTTGAAAAGCCCAAAAATACTGTTTTTCATATCATGTTATCTGGTTTCGATAACATCTACGTACTTTGATCTGTCTCTCAAAGAGTGACACGGGTCTTTAGATGAAGTTCGAACGGAAATAATTTTTTTTTTGTTATTTTGTTTAGTTAAAAAAAATAGATGGATAAAAATGAAGATTTATTGTCATTTCAGGCAGTAACCCGTTTTTTACAAGAAAGAACAGAGTCATGCTTAATCTAATTTTGAAACCTCATGCTCTGATTCTAAAACAAAAAAGTTCATTAGGAAAGTTTGTCTCCAAAAATACAAATATTTCCTCACAAATATTTTTCCTTCTAAAAAGATTCTTCTGAAAAATATTTGTCATCTAATGAAAACAAAATTGCTTTGAAAATAACTCGGACTTTCTTTTGCAAATCATCTGGACTTATCATTTGTCAAAATCTCTATCACTCAATCAACAACTTAAGTCATTGATTGAGGGGAATAATGATTTCAAACAATTCAAAATGTTATTTTTAAACAATTGGCACGTAAACGAACAAGGTCTACTCATGGATAATCAAAAAGAACAATTTTTGTACAATTGGATCCAGACCAAGATTAATGTTGTGTTTTCATAAGATACTTAAGCATGATTAATCATTGGAGCTTAAAGTCTTATAATCTGATCCTTATCAGTTAAATCTTTTTAAAAGCAAGTCACATTTTCTCCTCAAAAAGCCTTCAAAAATAATTTAAATCAATTGAGATCACAAATCTCAAAGGGTTTGAAAATTGTGATCGGGGGAGAATTTTTTATTTAAATTGGATGTAAACTGATAATTCGATAAGTGGTTTGTGAAATATAATAACAAGTACTCCTCCCTACATGTGCCAAACGATTTTAAATTTTCCATGCACATGTTAAGGGGGGAGCATTTATCTTAAACCAAAAAGGATTGAAACATGACTGATTTATCTCAAAGTGAAGGTTCCCTCTAATATATATGTGCAAAACACTTTCGAATATAGATGCACATATTGAGGGGGAGCAATCAAAAGAAAACATCATCCTTCCCAAAATATTTTGTTCAAAGTACTTAAAGTATTAGATTTGATCGGGAAGTGATGATGATCATTTTAGAAAATGTTAAACAAAGATTGGATCTTTCATTCTTAATCTTAGATTTGAAAGTCCTCTTGCCTCCATGTGCTAAAACAATTTCTAATACTTGAAGCACATATTGTGGGGGAGCATTTCTAAAATATCAAAAACAATTAAGGTACAAAAATGCTTTGATTTTGTATCACAAGTACCTTGATTGATTTTCAAATAGTTTTTAATTGGTTTCAAAGGTAGAAGAACAATACCAAAAGACCAACCAATTTACTTTATGTATGGAGATATAAGGATGGCTAGGTTAGGTATTCGTTCCCACGATCCCGCCAGAGCCGGAGGGATCTACCCTGGGACAATCCACTAGATAGTGTAGAAGTCCATAGGTATGATGAAAAAAATGAGAAAAATGAGAATATGAGAAGAGTGCGGACTGAGACAGAGCTAGTACTGGAACAAACCCAACAAGGCTCTAGTAATGAAGTCTCGGTAAGCACTGAAGGGGTTGAAGAATGAAAAAGAAATGAAATGAGAAAAGGGTGAAAAGAAATAGCCATCCAATAATTCAACCTTAGGGCAGAAACCGGGTTCAATACATATGCTACTGGTGGTTACTAAGGTAACACTGGTATTGAAGACAAGACGTCATGGACCCAGTGACGCACTGCGTTAAACTTCCCAAGCTACTCAAGTTCCTCTAAAAAGGCTTGTTTTATTCTCACGGGGAAACTACATACGCTATAGACTTTCTCTTAGAGATTGTTGATATTGAAGAAGGAGACCCTCTCCCTAGTCTCCGGCATAGGAAACCAAATATGCACGATTGAGTCTAGAGCCAAGAGATCATCAATAAATCTCATTAGGACACAATTAATGAAGACTCACAGTTTCACAAAATGTGGAATGTGAAAATATATTTTAAGACTCCTACGCATTATCCTTGTGGTATTGCCAGAACATCTGATATGTGCAAAAACACATATAATTTCTTTATCAAATCAAACCCAAAATAACCAAGAAAGAGCTGTTTATTGCTAATATTTGTTGTTTTCTTGAGTTTGTGCATGTGCAGGTATGGATATGTCAAAACACGCAAAAGATAACCAAATCTGACAAAAACCCGAGCACGCGAGATAAAGAGTGCTAAAGCTGAGCTGGAAGGCCAGAATTGTGCATCTGTGAAGATTTCTATGCTCAAAGGATTATTTTTGAAAGATATATTCAACTTTGAAGAAATGTCATAAACAGTCCTTCAACTTTCATCATTTGGCAGGAAATACCCCTGAGTTTCAGAAATGGCAAGTTTGGCCCTTGGTTTATTAAAGATTTGCAAGATTAGCCCTTGGATCACATTTTCAGAATATACATGATTGGTCCCTGGATTTTCAGTTTGTACACTTTTGGTCCTTACATTACTAATTGGGTCTATTATATATCCTAAGTCCAAAACCAATTCACCTAGGCCCAAGTCAAAGCCCAAAAACCAGCCGGTCAACACCCACGTAATATCCGGTCAACCCAAGTCATAAATACCTAACCCGTCCAATCCCAAATACCCTGGTCAAACCCTTTTTACCCGGTCAACGAACCCAGTCAAACGTAATAAAATATTAATTACTTTTACCCGCCCAATTTTATCCCCAAATTAACCCAGCACATGAACCCTAGTTTACCCACACTTCAATTCTCCAAATTCACACGATTGAAGGATAATTAAATAACATCACCTGACACGTGACTGACACACGGATGCCACGCTGGCAATCCGTGTGTCATTCCATCATATTCCTTGCATCCTCATTGGTTGAGAGAAACGTGGCACATGATCCAAGGGTCTAAATCAAATGGGAAACGTATAATAATGATCCAAGGTACTGAAATGCTCAGATAAAGCACAAGGAACACCTTCTGGATCCTTCCAAGAGGCTGGAGCTCAAGTATAAAAACCCCCTTTCTTCACAAGTTTGAGACACCTTACACCTTTAATTTCAGTAGCTTGTTTTAGTCTTTAATGTTTTTTTTTAGTTTAAATTCAATTTCAGAATTGTATTTCCTCATTGTATTAAGAATTCAGTTTTTTTAATAAAATTTTATTATTTAGCCTAAATTTCTGTTTAAGCTTGCTATTATCTTCATTAGCTTATTGATATCATATTTCTTATTGTTAGCTTATTCCAAACTTAGTTTCAGATTATTTGCAAACTTTATCAAAAATTACAAAAAAATAAGAAAAATACTTTAAAAAAATAAAAAAATCTCAAATCTGTTTTTATAAGCTTCATCAAGCTTTTGCAACTGTTTCATTAAGTTCATATAAGCTTCTAATAGCTTGTTGTGAGCCTAAAATCTTTTCAAATTCAGAATTCACTCAAATTACTATCTCAGTCACATTAAGTCAAAAAGGGAAGCTGCATTTGGTTGAGGATATGATCTAGATCAGATATGGTTATGGTATAAGCTCCTTTGGACTGGTTTTATCTAGCTTGTGCAAGCCATAGTGGCTGGACACTTGTAAGTGTCTAAGAAACTGATTTTATATTGCTTTTTCATATCTGTTTTGTTGTCCAATTAGATTCATTTTAATCTGTTTGTTATAGTCATTATTATTGCATTAGTTAGCTTCTATATTGTTGTTAGATCATAATACTTAGCTGTCATGAATTAGAATTTAAGCTAGGCTAGAATTAGTTTGCATAACAGTTTTAAAGTAGTGTTTGGTTCAGCTTTCAAACCTGAGCTCAAGGTTAGTTATTAAGCTAAGTACTATTGATTTAGGATAGTTTAGGTCTTCTTCATTCAAATCAGTCTTCAAATTGCATCCATAAACTCTTACTGTCAAAATTAATTCAATCAGCTTTCATATTGCATATCAGTTAGGAATTTGAAGATCATAAGCTGCATTTAGGTTTAGATTGTGATAAAGTAGCTTAATTCAGTTTAATTTCATCTTAGTTTTGCTCATTCAGTTCATAAAATTAGTTCAAATCTCATTTTGGTCAACAAATCCAAATCTGTTCTTAATAGTCAAATTGTCAAAAGTGATTTTTGTAAAACTTTGTGGAATTTTCATACACTCATTACTGGTTAAAAATAGTTGAAATTTTGGGACAAATAACTCCAACTGGTCTATTTTTGAAAAGTGATTTTTGTGGAATTTTTGGAAAGCTCTATAAGCAGTTTATAAGCTCTCAATAAGAGCTGTTTTGCCTTGTTTACACTCAGCTGATTCTGAGTGTGAACCTGACCTAATTCCAGATCCACTCTAGGCTTCAAATTTGCTTGTTTGGTCTTGAAATTTGGTCTAGCTGTTCTCTGCTTGGTGATATTTAGCTCTCAATATCTGGATTTTAGTTTAGATTATTGGATAAGCAGTTGTTTTAGCTTAAAGTAGATAGGTTATAAGCTGTTTTCATCATAAATTCAATTTGGTCAAATCAGTTTAGTTTGCACATTAGAGGTTTAGAGTAGTTGAAATAGATTTATTTTAAGTAGTCTTTGCATACTTTAGCTACTGTGTTCACTTGGTGCCTTTTTGAAATAATTAGCTTATTTTGAGTGCTTATTTATAAGCACTTTTCACATCAGCTTCATTTTCTTACACTCAAGCATCACTTCTATTATTTTTCATAGATTTAGAATAATATTTTAGATTTTCCCAGAATTTTTCATAATTTTCTGTCACACCCCCAAATTACTGGTTTTGCAGCGGAATGGAATACCTTGGGGAGGACTGTCATAGCATCAAAGTTACAGTTATATCGAACGACCTAAAGTGTCGTTTGGAAAATACATAGTTTGATTTAATAAAACAATCAGAGTTTACAAAGTGTAGGTCCCAAATGAAATTAGACATGTGCGGAAATAAGTTTGCTACAAGCCAAACGATGTTTTAAAGTGCATAAATCCCATGTGTGATGCGTCGTCACCACGACTCTATGATATGTCCACATGCATGCCATGAAGTGTATGCCTTAGATACCTGAGATAAAACATGCTAAAAAGTGTCAACACAAAGGTTGAGTGAGTTCATAGAGTTTGTGTTGCAATGTAAAGCCTTTCAAAATCGTTTATGCAGCAAAGGCATTGTAAATCCACTCAGTTCCAAGTTCCACCCATACAAAACTTGCAACCTGTGTGTTCACAACCCACTGCCGAAATGTGTATAGTTTATGTTCAAACACATGATGTCAAATGAATTCACAAAATAGTGCATAACTTAATGTATCCATAGTTAATTGATATAACACATAATTCGTACGGTTTCAAATTGTTCCATGACCATTAGTTCAGGATTGTCCCAAGACCATTAGTTCAATGTTATACCAAGACCATTAGACCATGATTGTACCAAGTCCGTTAGTACATGACTATACCAAGTCCGTTAGTTCAACATTATCCAAGTCCGTTAGATCGTGATCATACCAAGTCAGTTAGCTCAATGATTCATGATATAGAAATTCTAAGTATGACGATACTGTTACTTCGTATGACTAAACATTCAGTTTAGATAAACATATAGTTTGCAAATAATCATGTTTGCCATAAAAGTTGTTGAGCATGTATCTCGCCCAAAGAGTTTAATAAAAGTATTAAAACAAGAAAAGTGGGGCTATGACTCACCTGTTGCAATGATAATGATGATATAATGGCAATACTGAAATGAGGCGCAACCTCTGACCGTGACCTATTATGAATGATATGTTCTAATGTAAATCATGAAACAATGTCGTGCATGCAAATCCACATGTAACCTATAACACTTGTACGTTTTTGAAAATAGAATTTATCGTCGAAATATATGTTTATGACATCTCGTCATGTTATAAAATACTTTACAAGTATTTATGTTGAAATGATATCCTACGATAATCATTTAGTGATTTATTATGAAATTATAACTTTTCGTCGTAAAATAATGTCGTTGAAAATTTCATGAAAGTGACTAAAACGGCCTCGAAAAGTTAGTCGTAAAATGGTGTACGTCGAGTGCTAGGTAAAGAACTCAACGGTTTTGGGAAGCTTGTATCATTATCTCAAAGTTTTAGCATTTAAGTTTTCATCCTAGAGGTCTCGATCATGTAGAAAATTATAGGTAAAGTATGGTACTTTTGTCCAAAATATTGTTTAAGAGTGGTTTTCGGCAAAGTTTAAGTGACCATATTTTATTCATTACAACACCGCTTGACGAACGGTTGGACATTTTGGAAAATATGATTGGCGAACTTACTTTTACTAAGAGACATCATGTTATAAAAAGTACTCCATTGATGTTAAAAACGACCCTCAGCATGGTCCTTCGTGGCCGTAATATTTGTCTAATAGAAATATATTAGTTTTTCTTATATAATAAAGTTACGGCAACTTTGTTAAATCGCGTGTAATTTAATCGTTACAAGTCCGTTTTCTACGTTTTATATGTCCTCGGAATCGTAATAATATATACTAATATATTTTTGATAAGTCGACACATTTTATAATGCTTAAGACTCATTTTTGACTCGTAAAAAGTCGAGATTACATGCTGAATTTTCTGAAACAATTATTTTTCGTCGTCAAACTTGAAAATAGCATAACTTCTTCGTTATAACTCCGTTTTAACCCATTCAAGCGGCCACGGTTTCATTTTAAAGTATATTTTCCAAATATCTAGGCCAAAAATTTTTATCCACTGTCGAAAATTCCGGATTTTAAAAATATGGACAGACCCTTAATTAAACTTGTCGAAATGAGTTTTTCACGCACAAAACCTATTCTAACCAATTCAAAACAACTCCGAAGCTATTCTAATCCTACCATACACCTTCTTAGGGTGTCATGGGTTCCTAGACATCACCAAGAGTGATATATTACAAGGAATAATTATAGGATGACATAAATATATATAAGTCTTAAAAACAACGTAAAAGTGGTATAAACATCATATGACTTGCATGTTTTCTCAAGCTTAATGAAATGAACATGAAAATGAATATGAAATATGATCATGAATATGAAAAGCTTACAAGTTAACTGATGAGGTTTAAAGAATAAGGGTTTATCCTAATACCATAGGTTTTTATCTCAAAACCTTGATTAAGAGTATACTAGAGTGTATAAAAATAACTTGTTCTTGAAAATACTTCAAGTTTCTTCCTTGTTTCCTTCATGGCTGAATGGTAGAGAGAAATGGAGAGAGTGTTTTATTTTTTTTTCACCAAAGTGGTGTAAGTTATTAATATATAATTAAAAATTATTACATGGCATGTCTAGCACTTAGCTAGTTGACATTTTTGGTATATAATTGGTGTGTCATACCTTAATGTCGACAAGAAGAAAAACAAAGCAAAGGAAATGTATTTTGTATCATTTAGTGTATAGATGTATAAGTAAAGTTGGTAATTTATGTATATAATTAAGTATGTAGGGTAGCGTTAGCTAGAAATAAATTTTAACGGAACAAAATAAAATATTTCGAAGTCATAAAAATTATAAAAATACATTTCTTACATGAATTGAGGGAAATAATAATAATCGTGTAATATTTAAGATAACCGTCGTAATTATATAAATATAACAATTTATATACAAAATAAATTTAAAACACTGGGTAAACTCATAATATTATTTTTATAATCTTAATATAAGTAATAAAATATATCGGGATAATTTTTGGAAGTATCGGATCGATTGTTCAAAATAATTAATTATGCGATAACATTTATTTAATAAAAGTTATACGTTTAATGTAATATGCAAAACCATGCATAAATTGATATGAAATGATGTTACTAATGATGTGTAGACTAAATCTAGTCTATATGAAATGTCCTGAAATTACGAGTTGTCACATTCGCCCACCCAAAAAGGAATTCAGTCCCTGAATTCAGTTCGTGTTGGTCTCTCCGGTTTAGGGTTTGATGTGGCAAACTTTCCCATTCTCGAGCAAAACCCTCAAAAGACTTTTAGGTAACCGATTTTTACTTAATCTCACAACTCATCAAACAAGAACTGTCATGAGATTAGGCTAAATCGGTTTGAGTAACGGGTCTTTTGAAAATTTGGCTCGGTCATAGAATTGCTTACACATATAAGACTACTACTCCCTTCATTGCATGATTCTTCCTGAATTAGACATAGCTGATCAGGCTATGTATAATTTAGGAGTAACTATGCAATGCTTAGACTAATCGACTCATATGATATTTGGTGTTAAGTCATAAACCCGCATGTAAAGTGAATATGCACTTATGATGAAATGATGAGATGCTATGATGATGCAGTTATAGTCTAGGGTCAATGATGCAACCTAGTTCTCTATAACCGATGCTCTGATACCAATCTGTCACACCCCCAAATTACCGGTTTTGCAGCGGAATGGAATACCTTGGGGAGGACTGTCATAGCATCAAAGTTACAGTTATATCGAACGACCTAAAGTGTCGTTTGGAAAATACATAGTGTGATTTAATAAAACAATCAGAGTTTACAAAGTGTAGGTCCCAAATGAAATTAGACATGTGCGGAAATAAGTTTGCTACAAGCCAAACGATGTTTTAAAGTGCATAAATCCCATGTGTGACGCGTCGTCACCACGACTCTATGATATGTCCACATGCATGCCATGAAGTGTATGCCTTAGATACCTGAGATAAAACATGCTAAAAAGTGTCAACACAAAGGTTGAGTGAGTTCATAGAGTTTGTGTTGCAATGTAAAGCCTTTCAAAATCGTTTATGCAGCAAAGGCATTGTAAATCCACTCAGTTCCAAGTTCCGCCCATACAAAACTTGCAACCTGTGTGTTCACAACCCACTGCCGAAATGTGTATAGTTTATGTTCAAACACATGATGTCAAATGAATTCACAAAATAGTGCATAACTTAATGTATCCATAGTTACTTGATATAACACATAATTCGTACGGTTTCAAATTGTTCCATGACCATTAGTTCAGGATTGTCCCAAGACCATTAGTTCAATGTTATACCAAGACCATTAGACCATGATTGTACCAAGTCCGTTAGTACATGACTATACCAAGTCCGTTAGTTCAACATTATCCAAGTCCGTTAGATCGTGATCATACCAAGTCAGTTAGCTCAATGATTCATGATATAGAAATTCTAAGTATGGCGATACTGTTACTTCGTATGACTAAACATTCAGTTTAGATAAACATATAGTTTGCAAATAATCATGTTTGCCATAAAAGTTGTTGAGCATGTATCTCCCCCAAAGAGTTTAATAAAAGTATTAAAACAAGAAAAGTGGGGCTATGACTCACCTGTTGCAATGATAATGATGATATAATGGCAATACTGAAATGAGGCGCAACCTCTGACCGTGACCTATTATGAATGATATGTTCTAATGTAAATCATGAAACAATGTCGTGCATGCAAATCCACATGTAACCTATAACACTTGTACGTTTTTGAAAATAGAATTTATCGTCGAAATATATGTTTATGACATCTCGTCATGTTATAAAATACTTTACAAGTATTTATGTTGAAATGATATCCTACGATAATCATTTAGTGATTTATTATGAAATTATAACTTTTCGTCCTAAAATAATGCCGTTGAAAATTTCATGAAAGTGACTAAAACGGCCTCGAAAAGCTAGTCGTAAAATGGTGTACGTCGAGTGTTAGGAAACGAACTCAACGGTTTTGGGAAGCTTGTATCATTATCTCAAAGTTTTAGCATTTAAGTTTTCATCATAGAGGTCTCGATCATGTAGAAAATTATAGGTAAAGTATGGTACTTTTGTCCAAAATATTGTTTAAGAGTGGTTTTCGGCAAAGTTTAAGTGACCATATTTTATTCATTACAACACCGCTTGACGAACGGTTGGACATTTTGGAAAATATGCTTGGCGAACTTACTTTTACTAAGAGACGTCATGTTATAAAAAGTACTCCATTGATGTTAAAAACGACCCTCAACATGGTCCTTCGTGGCCGTAATATTTGTCTAATAGAAATATATTAGTTTTTCTTATATAATAAAGTTACGGCAACTTTGTTAAATCGCGTGTAATTTAATCGTTACAAGTCCGTTTTCTACGTTTTATATGTCCTCGGAATCGTAATAATATATACTAATATATTTTTGATAAGTCGACACATTTTATAATGCTTAAGACTCATTTTTGACTCGTAAAAAGTCGAGATTACATGCTGAATTTTCTGAAACAATTATTTTTCGTCGTCAAACTTGAAAATAGCATAACTTCTTCGTTATAACTCCGTTTTAACCCATTCAAGCGGCCACGGTTTTGTTTTTAAGTATATTTTCCAAATATCTAGGCCAAAAATTTTAATCCACTGTCGAAAATTCCAGATTTTAAAAATATGCACAGACCCTTAATTAAACTTGTCAAAATGAGTTTTTCACGCGCAAAACCTATTCTAACCAATTCAAAACAACTCCGAAGCTATTCTAATCCTACCATACACCTTCTTAGGGTGTCATGGGTTCCTAGACATCACCAAGAGTGATATATTACAAGGAATAATTATAGGATGACATAAATATATATAAGTCTTAAAAACAACGTAAAAGTGGTATAAACATCACCAAGAGTGAATTTTCTGAAACAATTATTTTTCGTCGTCAAACTTGAAAATAGCATAACTTCTTCGTTATAACTCCGTTTTAACCCATTCAAGCGGCCACGGTTTTGTTTTTAAGTATATTTTCCAAATATCTAGGCCAAAAATTTTAATCCACTGTCGAAAATTCCAGATTTTAAAAATATGCACAGACCCTTAATTAAACTTGTCAAAATGAGTTTTTCACGCGCAAAACCTATTCTAACCAATTCAAAACAACTCCGAAGCTATTCTAATCCTACCATACACCTTCTTAGGGTGTCATGGGTTCCTAGACATCACCAAGAGTGATATATTACAAGGAATAATTATAGGATGACATAAATATATATAAGTCTTAAAAACAACGTAAAAGTGGTATAAACATCATATGACTTGCATGTTTTCTCAAGCTTAATGAAATGAACATGAAAATGAATATGAAATATGATCATGAATATGAAAAGCTTACAAGTTAACTGATGAGGTTTAAAGAATAAGTGTTTATCCTAATACCCTAGGTTTTTATCTCAAAACCTTGATTAAGAGTATACTAGAGTGTATAAAAATAACTTGTTCTTGAAAATACTTCAAGTTTCTTCCTTGTTTCCTTCATGGCTGAATGGTAGAGAGAAATGGAGAGAGTGTTTTATTTTTTTTTCACCAAAGTAATATTGTATGTATGTGTAAGTTATTAATATATAATTAAAAATTATTACATGGCATGTCTAGCACTTAGCTAGTTGATATTTTTGGTATATAATTGGTGTGTCATGCCTTAATGTCGACAAGAAGAAAAACAAAGCAAAGGAAATGTATTTTGTATCATTTAATGTATAGATGTATAAGTAAAGTTGGTAATTTATGTATATAATTAAGTATTTAGGGTAGCGTTAGCTAGAAATAAATTTTAACGGAACAAAATAAAATATTTCGAAGTCATAAAAATTATAAAAATACATTTCTTACATGAATTGAGTGAAATAATAATAATCGTGTAATATTTAAGATAACCGTCGTAATTATATAAATATAACAATTTATATACAAAATAAATTTAAAACACTAGGTAAACTCATAATATTATTTTTATAATCTTAATATAAGTAATAAAATATATCGGGATAATTTTTGGAAGTATCGGATCGATTGTTCAAAATAATTAATTATGCGATAACGTTTATTTAATAAAAGTTATACGTTTAATGTAATATGCAAAACCATGTATAAATTGATATGAAATGATGTTACTAATGATGTGTAGACTAAATCTAGTCTATATGAAATGTCCTGAAATTACGAGTTGTCACATTTTCCACCACTGTTTACTATTTTTCTTATTTTAAATCAGTTTTTAAGACTTTTTAAATAGCTTTTATTACAAATAAATCATAAAAGCTTCAAAAAAATAAGTTTTCAATTTTCATAGATCAAGATAAATACAAAAAGCAAAAAAAATAATTTTTTCAGATTTTTCCTAGTTTAATTTGTAATTTTTAGCCATTTAATTAGTTTAAAATAGTTTTTAATTCATAGAAAATAGAAAAATCATCAGAAAATTACAAAGTTAGTTTTGAAAAGTCTTTTTAGTTATTTTAGATTTTTAAAAAATAGTTTCATAATTTTCCCCTTTATTTTCATAATTTTTAGTATTTTAGATTAGTTTTAAAAGTTATAAATTAGTTTTTAATTCAAATAAATAAAATAAAACTCATAAAAATTAGATTTAAATCATAATTAGGTTTTAAATTGCATTTTTAGTGTAAAATTAATTTTAGATCATTTTTAGTACTTAGATTAGACGTAGTTGCATTTAATTCGCGTTTTATTAATTACGTTTTACGTTAATTCGCGTATTTAGTATTCCCCGTAGTATAATTTCCCTTAAATTTCTTTCCCATTTCCCGTAGTTTAGATAAAAAAAATCATCAATCCAAAACATCGAGCATTTTAATAACAAACCAATAACGACGTTGCCCATTCACACCTCGTTGGGACACGACTCGGATTTCCTAATCCGTATCACTATCACTCACGGAATTTGATTCACTATCATTTTTCCTAAAGTGATTTTAAATCATTCCTTGTGGTTATTTTTGATATCGATATTGTAGTTTTATCCACACACACACACCCTTAAACCTACACGAATCAAATTTTGGCGCCGCTGCCGGGGAGGTTGTGTCGCGACAATATCGTTAACGGTTTGACGATTAGTGACTCGAGATCCTTCCTTCGTGAAGTTACTATTTTTTTATAAAAATCAAAAAAGTAAAAAATATTTTCCTTTTTCTTTTGTATATATATATCATATTAAAAATACAAAAAGATTTTCTCTTTTGTTTTTTAGCTAAAATAGAATACATCAATTATATAACATTCTCAACTGAGGTTTTATCATTAGTAAGTTCCCGAACCAAAGATCAAAAACTTGCCTTTGTGTCGCTTGTGAATCGATTTATTTCTATCAGATAAACAAACTGTGTGGGGGGTATAAGGACGGCCTGACATTAAATTGCGGCTGAAAAGAGGCGGGTTTTTAATAAGCTTCGCGCTGACCTAATAGCTTCTCCGCTCCCTTGTGCGTTTATCTTATAGAAGTGATTTATTCACTTGGGATTATTGGTTTAAGTTCACTGTTGTTTTCGAATACCGGTCTCATTTAATTGCCTTGGTTTTAAAGTGCATGCGCACTCGCTCTCGATCAAGACGACTTCAGAATCAGAATCAGAACGTACCCGAGTTACGTAATATGGCTGCTAACAACGTACCAGCAAACCCCGGTCCTAATCCTCCTCCCGTTAATCAAAATGTAGCTCCCGATCTCCGAACGATGGAGGAGCTATGTCAACCCACAATGTACGGGAGGGGAGGACCCATTGCACCGACTAATATTCAAGCTACCGATTTTAGCTTGAAACATCATATGATAGAACAAGTAAAAAACAGTTGTCAATTTCACGGTTTACCCGATGACGATGCAAACAAGCATCTTGATAAATTTTTAACCGTCACTCAGAGTATGAAACAAAATGGGGTCTCCGATGACGCCCTTCGTCTATATCTTTTCCCGTTCTCTTTGACTCATCATGTCACTTCTTGGTTTGATCGACTCCCGAAGAATTCGATTCATACCTTCGAGGAAATGGTTTCGAAGTTTCTGGCAAAGTACTTTCCACCGTCGATGGTGACGAAGTTGAGGAACGATATCAGTAATTTCCGACAATATCCCGATGAATCTTTGTTTGAAGCTTGGGAATGATATAAGCTTGCAATTGATCGATGTCTAAATCATAACATGTTGCTTGTCACTCAAATTGATACGTTTTATAATGGTTTGACGTTGAGACATCGTGACACAATCAATGCTGCTGTCGGTGGAACTTTCATGAAAAGACGTCCCGAAGAATGTTACGATCTTATTAAGAACATGACCGCTCATCACAATTATTGGGATTCTACCGCCGAAAGGGGTGAATCATCTAGATCAAATTCGTCTTCTTCTCATGATACGATTCTTCATAAGAAAGTCGATGATTTGAACACGGCTATGTTGAAAATGTATCAAATGCATCTGTCTAGTCAAAATCAACAAGTGAAAGCGGTACAACCGACTTGTGAGACTTACGGAGGTCCACATTCTTATTCCGAGTGCACAGCCGCCGGTGGCTACGCTCAAGAGAATGTTTATGCTGCTACAGGGAACTACAATCAACCGCAAGGATATCGAAATCTTCTTAGCTACCGTTCAAACAATTATCTCGGACCTCCCGGTTTCAACCAACCTCAACACCAAAACCATAATCAAAACCGTTTCAATGGTAACAACAATCAAAATCGAGGAGCTAATCATGGTAATCAACACTACCAAGCTCCTCCACCTCAAGTTTACCAACAACCACCATCTCCTCAACAGCAATAACAACAACCTTCTCATACTCAACCACCTTATCAACCACCTCATCTAGTTGCTCAGAACAATGAGTTTCTAACTTGCATGAAGAACTCCGACAACACCATTAAAAGTTTACAAACTCAAATCACCAGCATCAGGAATGAATTTGCTACGAGTAACAAGCAGATGAGTGAAATGAAGAATATGATGGCTAATTTCTTTCAAGCCAATCAACCCTCGAGTTTCGGTACTCTTCCAAGTAATACGATTCCGAACCCGAGAGGTGACATGAAAGCGATCACTACCCGAAGTGGTGTAGCTTACGATGGACCCACGGTTCCTACCACTTCTCCTTCTTCCTCTCGTGTCGTAGACCGTGAGACCGGGGTGACAAAGGATCCGGTGCTTCCTACAAATAAGGGAAGTACTGTGAATGTCCAACCCACGGTTGTCCAAGATTCTGAGCCCGAAGATGCTCCCGTTAATGTGAAGAAATATAATCCGAAACCGTCTATCCCATATCCATCTCGTCTTAAAGAGCAAACGCTTCGTGAAAAGTCTAATAATCAAATGGAAACATTCTTCCAAATCTTCAAAGACTTGAATGTGGAAATCAGTTTTGCGGATGCCCTTCTCTTGATGCCCAAACTTGCTTCTACGATTAAGGGATTACTTACGAACAAGGAGAAACTGTATGAGCTTGCTACAACATCTCTGAATGAGAATTGTTCGGCGGTTATCCTCAAGAAACTTCCCAAAAAGTTAGGTGACCCTGGCAAATTCCTCATTCCGTGTGATTTTCAGGGAATTGTTCAATGCTCCGCCTTGGCCGATCTTGGTTCGAGTATCAATTTGATGCCAAATTCACTCTACGAGAAACTTTCCTTGCCCCCACTTACCCCAACGTGTATGACCCTCGAGCTAGCCGATCGTTCTACGACCCATCCAAAGGGTATAGCCGAGGATGCCTTTGTCAAAGTGGGGGAGTTCTATTTTCCCGCGGATTTTGTTGTGGTAGATTTCGATGCCGACCCTCGAGTACCCATTATTCTCGGGAGGTGTTTCTTAAGGACTGGTTGTGTCTTAATTGATGTGTTCGAAGGAGAGATTACGTTGAGAGTTAACCAAGAAGCTGTCACATTCAACATTAATCAAACGACGAGGTACTCCTCAAATTTCGACGATGCTTCCATCAATCGAATCGACGTTATTGATGTTTCTTGTGAGGAGTACGCTCAAGAAGTTCTCGGTTTTGCTAAAAATTCTAGTTCTTCTGATTCACCTTCTTCTCTAAATTCTGAACAACCTTCTGAACCAATCATTGCCGACTCTTCCCCCTCTCTCACTCCGTTTGAGGGAGGTGACTTCCTTTTGGAAGAGATCGATGAGTTTCTTGCTATTGATGACTCGATTCCACCGGGAATAGATGATGGTGTTTATGATTCGGAGAGAGATATCCTTTATCTTGAACAATTGCTAAATGAAGATCCATCACCGTCACTCCCTCCGAAAGAGATTACGATTGAAGAACTCAAAGAAGTACAAACGTCTGATGAAAAACCTCCGGAGCCCGAGCTCAAGGATTTACCTCCTCATCTTGAATATGCTTTCTTGAAGAACCTAACAAGTTTCCCATCATCATTGCTAAAAACTTAAAAGATGAGGAGAAAACCGCACTTTTGGATATCCTTCGAAAACATAAGAGTGCCATCGCTTGGCAAATTTCTGATATCAAGGGAATAAACCCTCGTTTTTGTACTCACAAGATTTTAATGGAAGACGATTGTAAACCCGTTATCCAACAGCAACGTAGGGTTAATCCGAAAATTCATGAGGTTATCAAAAAGGAAGTTCTTAAACTCCTCGAAGCCGGAATCATTTATCCAATTTCCGATAGCTCATGGGTTAGCCCTATCCATTGTGTCCCCGAAGAAGGGTGGAATGACCGTAGTCATGAACGAAGATAATGAATTGATTTCCACACGCCTTGTCACCGGATGGAGGGTGTGTATTGATTACCGAAAGTTGAATGATGCTACTCGTAAGGACCATTTCCCGCTTCCTTTTATGGATCAAATGCTCGAATGTTTAGCAGGGAATGAGTTCTATTGCTTTCTCGATGGTTTTACCGGTTATTTTCAAATTCTAATCGATCCGAAAGATCAAGAGAAAACGACTTTCACTTGCCCTTATGGAACATTTTCTTACCGACGCATGCCATTTGGCTTATGCAATGCTCCCGGTACGTTCCAAAGGTGCATGATGTCTATTTTCCACGACATGATCGAAAAGACCATGGAAGTTCTTATGGATGATTTCTCGGTTTATGGAGATTCTTTCACTTCTTGCCTCTCTCATCTAGACCACATGCTTAAACGGTGTGAAGACACCAATTTGGTCTTGAATTGGGAGAAATGCCACTTCATGGTTCGAGAGGGCATTGTCCTCGGCCATAAGATTTCAAAATCTTGGATTGAGGTCGACGTTATAGCTAAACTCCCTCATCCCACTACCATCAAAGGTATTCGGAGTTTTTTGGGTCATGCCGATTTCTATCGCCGTTTCATTCAAGATTTTTCTAAGATAGCCCGCCCTCTGACCCATCTCCTCGAGAAGGATGCTCCGTTTATCTTCACCGATGAATGCGTTGAAGCATTTAATTTTCTCAAAAAGAAATTAACTGAAGCTCCGATCTTAGTTTCCCCCGACTGGGATTTGCCCTTTGAGCTTATGTGTGATGCAAGTGATTACGCAATTGGGGCAGTCTTGGGGCAACGAAAATCGAAACATTTTGATAAGGTTTTAAAATGTACCTTTTTGAGGGGTCGTTTAAGCCCTTATTTGATCACTTTTGTATCCGTTATTGATTAATATCGTTCCTTTTCACTTTTTAGGTCTCTTGAAGGCAAATTGATGGAATGACACTTATTTGGACGAAAAGGCGCGGATATACGAAGAAAATGGCCAAAGTCAAGAATCGAGACACTCAAGCTGCTAAAACACAAAGGGACGGCGTCACTGCTTAACTGCGACGCCGTCGCATCACTTTTGTGACGGCTCAGAGAGCAAATTGCTAATTTACAAGTGACGGTGGCAGGCTTTAAAAGAGTAGGTCGTCGCAACTCAGACGGCCTAGATTTGATCCAGACGGCGTAAGAGACTGAAGAGGACGGCGTCACAAGCACAAGGTGACGCCGTCGCAAGACTAACGTGGACAAGACGAAACCCTAATGACGGTGACCCGACGGCGTCACAAATCATAAGGTGACGCCGTCGCGAATGTAATCTTATATATAGAATCCGAATTTTTCAGTTTTGTGTGTGTAGTCTTTTGGAGTAAAAACCTAAACCGAACCAAGGCTGTCTTGTACAGTATTTTAGGCTTCTAAACCCTATCTTACACCAAGATAAGTGTTTTACTTCATTAATTCAATTATGTCTTCAGTTATTTTTGTGTATGCTTGCATGTTCTCCATGTCCGGCTAATTTACTTATGTGTTTGCTTAGGGAATATGAAACTTAACTATTAGATATTGATTGGTTGTCTCTTATCTTAATTGTTAATAATCTAGTAATGCGATAGGTCATCCGTTGTGTAGTTAATGCTTGATTAATCTTTGTGAACCTTAGGCTATAACACCTAGAGTAGTTGTAGACTAAACCATCCAAAGAGTACCTTAGAGTTAGAGTTTATAAATCCTAGAGATTTTGTAGACGAGACCCTTTGGTAGTTTCAAAGAGTTAGGGATAAACGCATACCCTACGACCTTAGACACACAACGCGATTAAGAATAAGGACGTGACAATTCAACCATAAATAGGAGATAGTTAAGGAGTAATAAAACTTAAGTAAACACATCTTTAAACCATCATACGAGCACACAATAATTAGACATAGACTACATACACCTTAGTTTAGATAAGTAGATAAGTAGAAGTAATCGGTAGAAATACCAACCCCCCAAATCCAAACCCCGAGATTCGTACCTTTCCATTTCCTAAAAAAAACATAAAAAAGATAAAAAAATAATCTTCCTCAACCCCAACCTTAGCGTAGTAACTCCTCACTAGCATTCCTATTCCCCTAGAGAACGATATCAATTCCCATGGCTTACCCTAATACTACACTACAACGATTAGGTTCACTGCCTAGGGTGTTGAAAAACTTGCTCGACGAAAAGGAAGTTCCTTTGACCCCGAACGCGCTGCGTAAGCGTATCAAGTTTTTGGCGTCGCTGCCAGGGAATAGAATAGCTAGTTAGTAGTCCACCTCGTTTAGGTTTCTTTGCTTGATTCCTATAAAGTAAACTTTTTTCTCATTTTTAGCTTCCTCGTAGTCTATCCCCCTTCTTCGTGACCTTTGTTCGTAACCCATCACTTTTCATCATGGAAGGTGATAATCCCCCTCAAATCATTGTCCCGCCAAGAGACCGTATTCTTGGTGAATACTACAGACCTAGCCACCAAGGCTATATGAACACCATTGAGCTTCCCGACCAAGCCCAAACTACGGCCCTGCGATCCGACACCATCCGGTTGGTGCAAAATGGATGTGCATTCCATGGACTTCGTTCCGAAGATCTTAATCATCATCTTAAGGATTTCCTTAAAATTGTCGATTCCATCGACCTCGATGCTACTACTCGGGAGACCACGCGTCTGCGTCTCTTCCAATTCTCTCTACGGGACCAAGCTAGTAATTAGCTTGAGCGACTTCCCGCCGGCTCCATCTCAAGTTGGGATGATCTCACCTCTCGCTTCCTTGCTCAATTTTTCCCACCGGGGAGAACCACTAAGCTTAGGAATGACATCTTGATGTTCCAACAATGTCAAGGTGAATCTCTCTACGAAGCATGGACTCGATTCAAGGACTTACTCCATAAAGTCCCTCATCACGACATTGATCTTTGGCTCCAAGTCCAACTCTTCTATGATCATGTCAACTTCCCCACTAAGCGATCCATTGACCAAGCGGCCGGTGGAAAACTTAGTGATCTCACCGCGGAAGAATCATGGGGTATAATAGAGGACCTTGCTCTCTATGACAACGAAAGTTGGAATGACCCCCGTGAGTTGCCCAAAACCGTTAAGGCAATCTCCTTGCCCTCCAATGACTCACAATCTTCCGACCGTAGGATGCTCGAGCTTGAAGATCAAGTAAAATTCCTAATGAGCTCCTACGAAAATCCTAAGTCTTCACATCAAGTGAATAAAATCACTCTACCTTTTGAGTTATGTAGTGGTCCCCATGACACTCGTGATTGCACAAGACTCCCTGAACAAGCTTTTGCGGACTACGCCTCCATGCGTACCGACGGAGCGGGAGAGAAGTGGTACACTTTCAAGCCCGAACAAAACAACTTAGGAAACTCTTACAACCCCTCATGGAGAAATCACCCTAACCTTAAGTGGAACCAAAACTCAAGCACACCCCAAAGCTCATCTAGTCCACCTAATAGGTTCAATTCTCCAAACACCGGGAATCCCACTAGTCTTGAGGCAATTGCATCTAGATTTATGTCATCCTAAGAAACTCGATTGGCTAAGCTTGAAGCCGATTTTAAGCAAAGACAAGGCGAGATGACAAACAAGCTTGATGCCATCTTAAAAGCCTTTAATGACCGGGAAATTGGAGCACTCCCAAGTAATACTATAACGAACCCAAAAGTTAATTCGATTTCATCGACTTCATGTTCTTGTTCACCATGGGAGAGTGCACATCCATGCCCCTCACACCCAACGGTTCACTCGGTAAATGCTATCAACAAGGGTTCCAAGAAATTTAACATGGGGTACCAAGGCCCCGCACCATTGGTGGAACCTATTCTTGAAAAACCCGTCAACCAAGAACCCAAGCTTAATCTAGAGGAGGAGTACAAGGAACTCCATCAAGAAAAACCGGTTCTTGAAGTCTTAGCTCATGCACCTTATTATAATGCTTTAAAATAAAAATATGAGTTAGAACTTAAGCTTGGAAAACATGGGTCCGATTTTGTGCGAAATAATTTACCTAAGAATTTAGACGATCCCGGGCTATTTACTCTTCCGTGTAGGCTTGGAACTTCCAAACCTCTCAATGCTCTAGCCGACTTAGGATCATGCATCAGTCTTGTTCCGTTGTCGCTCCATAGAAGCCTTAACTTAGGTAAGACAGAACTAACGAAAACCATCTTAGGTCTTGCGGACGATAGTGTTGCACATCCGGTAGGGATAATAAAAGACATGGTAGTACACGTAGGGGAATTGACTCTTTTGGCCGACTTCCATGTGCTAGACATGAATAAGGACCCGACATGCCCATTGCTAGTAGGAAGAGGATTCTTAGCTACCACTAGTGCCATCATTGATTGTAAGATGTCCAAAATAGTGGTAGGAGAGGGGAGTGCTAGGTCAATTTACGATGTCAAAAAGCGTACTTACTACAAGGAAGAGGAACTCCCACATGAGATTAGGATAGAGCGCCATCTAGATACGGACCTTGGATAGATAAGAATTTCATAGGTCCCCAACGACCTTTCTACCTAGATGAAGCCTTTACTAGTAAAGCAACTTTCCAAGAAAAAAAATGGATAGGGACATGGAAGTGAACCCGTTCGAGGACGCCTTAGTATTTAGGAAGATGACCGAGTTCCTAGGAAGCTTGCCCGTCAACCTTGTCATGAATAAGTGGAAAGTTGAGAGCGATAAGCCTGAACATAAGTGGGATTGGGATAGACCACCTAGTGATGGTAATGGAGAGTGGCACATTAAGATAACGATCTATGATCCCGATAGAGAGAAGTTTAAAAAGGCATATCGAACCAAACGTACTACTAGGAACTTAAATGATAAGTTTGATCCTTATGACATTGTTAAGGATAGGCTTACTTATATCGGTACGTAGGAGCACGACTACGAGTCTAGCTACAAGACTCATAAATAAAGAAAAGCGCTTCATGGGAGGCAACCCATGCTTAATTGTTTGCTTGTTTGTGTCGTATATCTTTTATTGATTGTTTATTCTCATGTTTAAATTTGTAAAAATGCTTTATTTTATTTTTAACCTCGTCTTAATTACATATAAAGGTATTTTACATAAAGGATAAGTGTAGGGAGGATTACACATGTTTTCAAAAAAAACGTAAACATGAGAATTTCAATCAATTAAAAGATATACATGTGTGTTTGTTCGAGTCAAATGCTTGTATCGAGTCATAATGGATGTTTTGCAGAAAAATTTTCTAGATTTTAAAGATGTAAATTTTCCAGAATTTTGTTCAGAAAATCGCTGACCAGTTTTTGTCAGGATAACCTGACGACGTCAAGAAGGAGCAAAAACAATTGATTACTTTTTTCTCGTTTTCTGAGCTGCTTATAAATTTTGGAATTTTGCAGGTCTTAATTTTCCAGAAATTCTGTAAACATACATTCCACAAGCATTATATCCTAGTCTAGTAGAGTCTTATATATATTATTACCGCCAATTTTACGCGAAGTTTCGTTTGTTTTCTTCAAGTGTGCAGGTTTTATTTATCAAGAAGAAGATACATAAGGTTGGAAGGAACTTTTCACGCATACATTCTTCTTGGAAAGGATTTAACCACTACTTCACACACCGATCCTACCGAGCTAATCAGGGGAGTATTAGTTTCTTTCATTTTTAATTACCTTCTATTATCATAACTTTGATACTTTTGGGGAACATTGGGGACAATGTTCAGTTTAAGTGTAGGGAGGGAAAATAAAACGGGAACTTTAAAACTATGCTTATCCTTGATTATTTACTTTGTCCAATTGTATTTGTGTAATAAACCATGAGAAAATGTCGGTTAGGGTAATTTTGGCACCAAATTTAAAATTTTTCACGACATATAGGAGTGGGCCATTAGTCTTAACAAAAGCATCTCACGGATAGGAAGTTGCATGACTAGCACAAAAACCCTTTACCACTTAAATTGCACCCAAAATGTGAGGATCCCCCTTAGATTAGTAGGAATTAAAGCATTCATCTTAATGCTTAGTGTGTGAACCGGTAGTATAATAGATTCTAGAACTTGTTTTGTGATGCATCCCGAGATCGCTAGTAAGACTACACTTGTGTAGTTTGGAATAACTAAATGATAAGAGGCATTAGGATAACCCTTGTTTGATACCCATAATATAATTACTTCTTCCACATCGGTTGAGTAATTCCCCCACACCCTTGCGTTGTACTCATCTTTAGTACACGATACCCCTAGTTAACCCCTCAGAGCCTATCCTTTTCGCGGTTCTCGTGATGTTTCGGTTTTTCGGAATATCAATGAAGAGCATTGTTTACACCCCACCCCCAAATGTACACCCAAATCGCCTTAGCCTACCTTGTATGCACTCACTTTTAGTGCATTATTGTTATCACCCTAAAACCCTTAGTTCAATTATCTAGTTGCTTGCATAAGTTGCTAAGTCGAGTCATATCCTTTGTATATAGTTTTGGGATGATTGGGACTCATGGGAAAAGTTAAAGTTTATGAAATGACGGGAAGGGAACGTTAAATTCAAATTCCCTTTATTTGCGTAATAATGTACTCTAAGTGTTTTGATTTTTTTCAATTCGGGTCAAATTAGTGTTAGAATAATAAAAACTCAAGTGTAGGGATGTGCCTATAAATCCCTATCATTTTGATGTTACCGTAGAGGATGGTAGAGTAAAAGTGTATGAAAAAAAAATCGAAAAAAAATAGAAAAAGAGAAAAAGAGAAAAAATAGAGTGTTAAAAAAAAAAAAAAAAAAAAAGAACGGGCTACCATCCTACATCTATCCTTTAAATTTATGTTTGTTTGTTTCAGTTATCTAGAGTTTAGAGTGTCGAGTCTTGGCTTAGCAACGCCATTCTTCGCATGCTTGTAACATAAAGATTTTTGACTTGCCACCACTAAATAGCCTATCCCACCAAACCCTTTGTTTCCCTACCGTAAGCCTAACATTACAACCCTTTAAAAGACCTCTTTGATAGTCTTTCCTAGGTGCTTACACCAAAGCGATGGAGGTTTGATCTATTCTCAAGGCTATGGTAATCTATGTACTAGGACCGGTTAATGAGTGTTTATCTTCCATTTTCAACTTGTTATATTTCATATACACCCGAAAGATGTGAGTATCCAAACACCCCATGTGAGGTGCTAGTATGTAATTTCTGTGCTTGTTATGACTTTTGCGGGGCTTCTATGTGTTGTGGATTGTTCTAAACCAATGCTTCATGACCCCTAACTTATAAATTAATTGGCTAAAAGCACATTTGCTTGAGGACAAGCAAATACCAAGTGTAGGGATATTTGATAAGGTTTTAAAATGTACCTTTTTGAGGGGTCGTTTAAGCCCTTATTTGATCACTTTTGTATCCGTTATTGCTTAATATCGTCCCTTTTCACTTTTTAGGTCTCTTGAAGACAAATTGCTGGAATGGCACTTATTTGGACAAAAAGGAGCGGATATACGAAGAAAATGGCCAAAGTCAAGAATCGAGACACTCAAGCTGCTGAAACACAAGGGGACGGCGTCACTGCTTAACTGCGACGCCGTCGCATCACTTTTGTGACGGCTCAGAGAGAAAATTGCTAATTTACTAGTGACGGTGTCAGGCTTTAAAAGAGTAGGTCGTCGCAACTCAGACGGCCTAGATTTGATCCAGAAGGCGTCAGAGGCTGAAGAGGACGGCGTCACAAGCACAAGGTGACGCCGTCGCAAGACTAACGTGGCCAAGACGAAACCCTAATGACGGTGACCCGACGGCGTCACAAATCATAAGGTGACGCCGTCGTGAATGTAATCTTATATATAGAATCCGAATTTTTCAGTTTTGTGTGTGTAGTCTTTTGGAGTAAAAACCTAAACCGAACCAAGGCTGTCTTGTACAGTATTTTAGGGTTCTAAACCCTATCTTACACCAAGATAAGTGTTTACTTCATTAATTCAATTATGTCTTCAATTATTTGTGTGTATGCTTGCATGTTCTCCATGTCCGGCTAATTTACTTGTGTGTTTGCTTATGGAATATGAAACTTAACTATTAAATATTGATTGGTTGTCTCTTATCTTAATTGTTAATGATCTAGTAATGCGATAGGTCATCCGTTGTGTAGTTAATGCTTGATTAATCTTTGTGAACCTTAGGCTATAACACCTAGAGTAGTTGTAGATTAAACCATCCAAAGAGTACCTTAGAGTTAGAGTTTATAAATCCTAGAGATTTTATAGACGAGACCCTTTGGTAGTTTCAAAGAGTTAGGGATAAACGCATACCCTACAACCTTAGACACACAACGCGATTAAGTATAAGGTCGTGACAATTCAACCATCAATAGGAGATAGTTAAGGAGTAATAAAACTTAAGTAAACACATCTTTAAACCATCATACGAGCACACAATAATTAGACATAGAATACATACACCTTAGTTTAGATAATTAGATAAGTAGAAGTAATCGGTAGAAATACCAACCCCCCTAATCCAAACCTCGAGATTCGTACCTTTCTATTCCCTACAAAAAAGATAAAAAATAATCTTCCTCAACCTTAACCTTAGCGTAGTAACTCCTCACTAGCATTCCTATTCCCCTAGAGAACAATATCAATTCCCGTGGCTTACCCTAATACTACACTACAACGATTAGGTTCACTGCCTAGGGTGTTGAAAAACTTGCTCGACGAAAAGGAATTTCCTTTGACCCCGAACGCGCTGCGTAAGCGTATCACATTTTCAACCCATACACTATGCGAGTAAGATATTGTCTGAGGCCCAACACAGTTATACGACTACTAAAAAGGAATTATTAGCCGTTGTTTACGCTTTCGAGAAATTTCGACCCTACCTTGTCTTATCAAAGACCATAGTGTATACCGACCATTATGCCCTCAAGTATCTTTTGGCAAAGCAAGATGCTAAGCCACGATTACTTCGTTGGGTTCTCCTCCTTCAAGAATTTGATGTTACTATTCTTGACAAAAAAGGGGCGGAGAACCTTGGTGCCGATCATCTTTCTAGACTTGAGAATCCTCATCAAAGTGTGCTCGATAAAAAGGAGATCACGGAAACATTTCCTCTCGAGACACTTGGGATGATTGCTAAGAAAGACCCAAATACCCCATGGTTTGCTGACTTTGAAAATTACCATGCGGGCAACTTCATCGTGAAAGGGATGTCGTCCCAACAAAAGAAAAAAAATTTCAAAGATGTTAAGCATTATTTCTGGGAAGACCCCTACTTGTTTAAGATTTGTGCGGATCAAGTAATCCGGCGGTGTGTTCATGGCCAAGAGGCCCTTGATATTCTTCATGCTTGCCATAACGGACCCACTAGTGGCCATCATGGTGCAAGCTACACCGGTAAAAAGGTTTTTGAATCCGGATTTTATTGGCCTACCATATATCGAGATGCTCATGATTTAGTTAAATCTTGTGATTCTTGCCAACGTTAAGGGAAAATTTCGCAAAAAGATGAAATGCCACAAAATGCTATTCAAGTTTGCGAGATTTTTGACGTGTGGGGCATCGATTTTATGGGGCCATTTCCTCGTGGCCGTCGACTACTTGTCTAAATGGGTTGAAGCGAAGGCGCTCCCCACCAATGACGCCCGAGTGGTTGTTAAGTTCTTGAAGAATTTGTTTTCCCGATTCGGAGCACCTCGTGCTATCATCAGTGATCGCGGTACCCATTTCTCTAATGAACAATTTGCTAAAGTTATGGCTAAATATGGAGTTACCCATCGTCTTTCTACCGCGTATCACCCGCAAACGAGCGGACAAGTTGAGGTCTCCAATCGTGGTTTAAAAAGGATATTAGAAAGGACTGTAGGAGAAAATCAAGCTTCATGGGCCGATAAGTTAGATGATGCATTATGGGCTTTCCGCACCGCATACAAGACACCCATCGGGTGTACCCCATTTAAGTTGGTGTATGGAAAATCTTGTCACTTGCCCATCAAGCTCAAGCATAAGGCATACTGGGCCTTGAAACATGCAAACTTTGATCTTAAGACTGCAGGTGATCACCGGAAAGTTCAATTGAATGAATTAAACGAACTTAGGGATCAGGCCTACGAGAATTCTTTGATTTTCAAAGAGAAGACTAAGAGGATTCATGATGCTAAAATTAAAAACCGCGTTTTCAACGTTGGTGATCAAGTTCTCCTCTTTAACTCTCGATTGAAGATATTCTTGGGCAAACTCAAAGCCCGTTGGTCCGGGCCATTCACCGTTGCTCAGGTTTTCCCGTATGGAACGGTAGAGCTTTCTCAGCCCGATGGCCCAAATTTCAAGGTGAATGGTCATCGTGTGAAACATTATTTTGGAGGGGACATCGCGTCTATGGTTGTCCCGGATCTCCAAACTTTCCCTAAGGACAATTGAATTCGGGGATCGAGTCAAGCTAGCGACTCGGTGACCAAAAACAGTAGCGCTTCGTGGGAGGCACCCCATGCTTATCTCTATCTTCTTTCTATTTTCTCTAATAAGTGACGTAAAGGGGTTAGCCTCTTCGATTTCTCGTGTTTGGTTGTTTGGGATGTTTTGTTTAGGATTTTCCCGAAATGAAGACTCTCATGCTCGAAGTTTGTCTTTTCTCCACTCGAGTTTCATGTTCGTTGCTTATGGAAATCCGATATCCGAAATCTTATCGACTAACGTTTATCTTCTAGCATAATTAATAAACGGCTTTTAGATTTTCGTTAATACCCTTGCCTTTAAACATTGAGGACAATGTTTCGTTTTAGTCTGGGGTGGGTAATCTTCGATTTGATTTGACCGCACTTGCTTGTTTTTTGTCGTGTACTCTCGCAACCCCGTTTTTCCTTAGAAAATAAAAAAAAATGTGCAAAAATAGAAAATTTTAAAAATTTATGTAAGCTTTTGTTAGTTTTATGATCGAAAAGTTCTTGCTAGTCTCTTAGAAGTTTCTTTAAATATGCGTTTTTCTTGAAATAGCCTTGCTAATTGCTTAGACAAGAGGCTATAAAATGCGATTCTAGCTCACAAGGCCAAGAATTTGCAAGTCTCCCTAAGTGATTTTAAATATGCGAAGCTGACTCAAGAATTTGCTAGTTTCTAATAAGTGACTTTAAAAATGCGAGACTTGAGATTATTTAACGAAGCATTTGCTAAGTTAATATATGTTTTGACACCTTGTTGACTTTCCGCTGGTAAGAGTAGGAATATAATTCTGACTTGACCGGGCGTGTTGAGCCCTAGTTTGTTCCCTTAACCATAGATAATCTAAAAATTATCGGCTAAGCATCCGCGGATCTCATTATTTGGGATTTTAAATTTGTGGAGATCGAGGAATGATAGAGTTACTTATGAGTTTAGATGCTAAGCGTGGAGTAGATGGTTCTCTTTAGAGCCCATCGAAGGTACTTATGACTTTTTGTTCCCACAGAATTGTTTCACCCCATATCTGTTAATAAATAATTAAAGATGTTAGGTTTTTGGCGATAGTTAGTTCTTTGTCTTCTTTAGAGAATCCTTGCCCATGAGAGTTGGGTACACATCAAGGTACTGTCAGTGTTGCGGTGTAATAGACAACTAATTCCTGATAGTTTGTTGCTATTGTTTCTATTGTTATAAAAGCCGTAGGATTCGGAGTTTGGCACAAAAATTAACATGAATTAAAGCCCAAATGTATTAAAGTTGAAAAATCCAAAACCATAAAAGTTTTCTATGTCCGACGGTACCCCCGTTGTCATGGATTTCTATAAAGGTTGAGGAAAATCCAAAGTCATAATAAGACTTCTAATAAAACGGTAATCCCGTTGAGTTAGTGGTTGAAAAGACCAAGGGCTTAAATTGCAAAAATGCAAATGTGTTTAAATTAGTGTTAAGCCAAACTTTGAATCGTAATATCTATGCATGTGAATAAAAAGGTAAACGGGGCGTTTTTAGAATTAAGGGTTCTTAACCTCTTTTGAGGAATCTTTGCTACTTCTTCATAGGTTTAGTAGAAAGAGATTGAAATCCTTGGTTTTAGAAGCGTGAGTTGATTACATTGTGTGGGGACACGACAATGGTCTCGTCTGGGGTATTTTGATATGTGCAAAAACACATATCATTTCTTTATCAAATCAGACCCAAAATAACCAAGAAAGAGCCGTTTATTGCTAATATTTGCTGTTTTCTTGAGTTTGTGCATGTGCAGGTATGGATATGTCAAAACACGCAAAATATAACCAAATCTGACAAAAACCCGAGCACGCGAGATAAAGAGTGCTAAAGCTGAGCTGGAAGGTCAGAATTGTGCATCTGTGAAGATTTCTATGCTCAAAGGATTATTTTTGAAAGATATATTCAACTTTGAAGAAATGTCAGAAACAGTCCTTCAACTTTCATCATTTGGCAAGAAATACCCCTGAGTTTCAGAAATGGCAAGTTTGGCCTTTGGTTTATTGAAGATTTGCAAGATTAGCCCTTGGATCACATTTTCAGAATGTACATGATTGGTCCCTGGATTTTCAGTTTGTACACTTTTGGTCCTTACATTACTAATTGGGTCTATTATATATCCTAAGTCCAAAACCAATTCACCTAGGCCCAAGTCAAAGCCCAAAAACCAGCCGGTCAACACCCACTTAATATCCGGTCAACCCAAGTCATAAATACCCAACCCGTCCAATCCCAAATACCCTGGTCAAACCCTTTTTACCCGGTCAACGAACCCAGTCAAACGTAATAAAATATTAATTACTTTTACCCGCCCAATTTTATCCCCAAATTAACCCAGCACATGAACCCTAGTTTACCCACACTTCAATTCTCCAAATTCACACGATTGAAGGATAATTAAATCACATCACCTGACACGTGACTGACACACGGATGCCACGCTGGCAATCCGTGTGTCATTCCATCATATTCCTTGCATCCTCATTGGTTGAGAGAAACGTGGCACATGATCCAAGGGTCTAAATCAAATGGGAAACGTATAATAATGATCCAAGGTACTGAAATGCTCAGATAAAGCACAAGGAACACCTTCTGGATCCTTCCAAGAGGCTGGAGCTCAAGTATATAAACCCCCTTTCTTCACAAGTTTGAGACACCTTACACCTTTAATTTCAGTAGCTTGTTTTAGTTTTTAATGTTTTTTTTTAGTTTAAATTCAATTTCAGAATTGTATTTCCTCATTGTATTAAGAATTCAGTTTTTTTAATAAAATTTTATTATTTAGCCTAAATTTCTGTTTAAGCTTGCTATTATCTTCATTAGCTTATTGATATCATATTTCTTATTGTTAGCTTATTCCAAACTTAGTTTCAGATTATTTGCACACTTTTTCAAAAATTACAAAAAAAAAAAAGAAAAATACTTTAAAAAAATAAAAAAATCTCAAATCTGTTTTTATAAGCTTCATCAAGCTTTTGCAACTGTTTCATTAAGTTCATATAAGTTTCTAATAGCTTGTTGTGAGCCTAAAATCTTTTCAAATTCAGAATTCACTCAAATTACTATCTCAGTCACATTAAGTCAAAAAGAGAAGTTGCATTTGGTTGAGGATCTGATCTAGATCAGATATGGTTATGGTATAAGCTCCTTTGGACTGGTTTTATCTAGCTTGTGCAAGCCATAGTGGCTGGACACTTGTAAGTGTCTAAGAAACTGATTTTATATTGCTTTTTCATATCTGTTTTGTTGTCCAATTAGATTCATTTTAATCTGTTTGTTATAGTCATTATTATTGCATTAGTTAGCTTCTATATTGTTGTTAGATCATAATACTTAGCTGTCATGGATTAGAATTTAAGCTAGGCTAGAATTAGTTTGCATAACAGTTTTAAAGTAGTGTTTGGTTCAGCTTTCAAACCTGAGCTCAAGGTTAGTTATTAAGCTAAGTACTGTTGATTTAGGCTAGTTTAGGTCTGCTTCATTCAAATCAGTCTTTAAATTGCATCCATAAACTCTTACAGTCAAAATTAATTCAATCAGCTTCCATATTGCATATCAGTTAGGAATTTGAAGATCATAAGCTGCATTTAGGTTTAGATTGTGATAAACTAGCTTAATTCAGTTTAATTTCATCTTAGGTTTGCTCATTCAGTTCATAAAATTAGTTCAAATCTCATTTTGGTCAACAAATCCAAATCTGTTCTTAATAGTCAAATTGTCAAAAGTGATTTTTGTAAAACTTTGTGGAATTTTCATACACTCATTACTGGTTAAAAATAGTTGAAATCTTGGGACAAATAACTCCAACTGGTCTATTTTTGAAAAGTGATTTTTGTGGAATTTTTGGAAAGCTCTATAAGCAGTTTATAAGCTCTCAATAAGAGCTGTTTTGCCCTGTTCACACTCAGCTGATTCTGAGTGTGAACCTGGCCTAATTCCAGATCCACTCTAGGCTTCAAATTTGCTTGTTTGGTCTTGAAATTTGGTCTAGTTGTTCTTTGTTTGGTGATATTTAGCTCTCAATATCTGGATTTTAGTTTAGATTATTGGATAAGCAGTTGTTTTAGCTTAAAGTAGATAGGTTATAAGCTGTTTTCATCATAAATTCAATTTGGTCAAATCAGTTTAGTTTGCACATTAGAGGTTTAGAGTAGTTGAAATAGATTTATTTTAAGTAGTCTTTGCATACTTTAGCTACTGTGTTCACTTGGTGCCTTTTTAAAATAATTAGCTTATTTTGAGTGCTTATTTATAAGCACATTTCACATCAGCTTCATTTTCTTACACTCAAGCATCACTTCTATTATTTTTCATAATTTAGAATAATATTTTAGATTTTCCCTGCATTTTTCATAATTTTCCACCACTGTTTACTATTTTTCTTATTTTAAATCAGTTTTTAAGACTTTTTAAATAGCTTTTATTACAAATAAATCATAAAAGCTTCAAAAAAATAATTTTTCAATTTTCATAGATTAAGATAAATATAAAAAGAAAAAAAATAATTTTTTCAGATTTTTCCTAGTTTAATTTGTAATTTTTAGCCATTTAATTAGTTTAAAATAGTTTTTAATTCATAGAAAATAGAAAAATCATCAAAAAAATACAAAGTTAGTTTTTAAAAGTCTTTTTAGTTATTTTAGATTTTTAAAAAATAGTTTCATAATTTTCCCCTTTATTTTCATAATTTTTAGAATTTTAGATTAGTTTTAAAAGTTATAAATTAGTTTTTAATTCAAATAAATAAAATAAAAATCATAAAAATTAGATGTAAATCATAATTAGGTTTTAAATGGCATTTTTAGTGTAAAATTAATTTTAGATCATTTTTAGTACTTAGATTAGACGTAGTTGCATTTAATTCGCGTTTTATTAATTACGTTTTACGTTAATTCGCGTATTTAGGATTCCCCGTAGTATAATTTCCCTTAAATTGCTTTCCCATTTCCCGTAGTTTAGATAAAAACAAAATCATCAATCCAACACATCGAGCATTTTAATAACAAACCAATAACGGCGTTGCCCATTCACACCTCGTTGGGACACGACTCGGATTTCCTAATCCGTATCACTATCACTCACGGTATTTGATTCACTATCCTTTTTCCTAAAGGGATTTTAAATCATTCCTTGTGGTTATTTTTTATATCGATATTGTAGTTTTATCCACACACACACACCTAAACCTACACGAGTGATGTATAAAAATATTCACGATGAAGATGGAAAGCCTTCTAGAGACAACATCAAACAAGCTCTTGGTGGGTGGCATGTGAGATCTATCCAATAGATCAATCGTGTGAAAACTGGACAGAAACGATGGGGCGATTCACTCTTGAATCAATCCTAGTTTAGGAAATAGATTGACGGATACCTTTGAAAAATTGGTCGTTGTGCTCAAAATTCTTTTCTCTAGCGCATCAACTGTGCATTATGATTTCAAAATTAAAAGGGTATTTATGATTGAAAATTGATTTCTTCTATAAAACCTTCGTTGTATTGCAAAACTCTTTCTATTAGGCAATACACGACTGTTTTTCAAATCATTTTCTTCAATCAGCGAATCTCAATTTGCTAGTTCACTCACTCCGTGTTGTCTTCTTTGAGACGTTCCAGTTTGAGAACGGCTAGAGCAGCTGCGAAACCCTGTCAAGGAGATTCTTTGGAATTATACCTGATCACAGACAGTACTTGTACTGATCAACGGGGAACTGTGGTTCTTGCAACCCATTGAACGAAAGTGATCAAAGATACTTTCGTGTGCTTTATTGGTAATTGTTGTTTGCAAGGACACCCGACGGTTGCAGCTGATCAGAATTGAGGAGTCAATGCATAACCGCATGCTCACACACCACATTCACTTCTAAATAAATCATGATAAGTGCATATATTCATCAACGGACTCTGATATTTTCAATCCATGCTTCTTGATAACGCTACACGCGTCGTTCGGGTCAAAGGAACTTCCTTTTCGTCGAGAAAGTTTTTCAACACCCTAGACAGTGAACCTAATCGTTGTAGTGTAGTATTAGGGTAAGCCACGGGAATTGATATCGTTCTCTAGGGGAATAGGAATGCTAGTGAGAAGTTACTACGCTAAGGTTGGGGTTGAGGAAGATTATTTTTTTATCTTTTTATGTTTTTTTAGGAAATGGAAAGGTACGAATCTCGGGGTTTGGATTTGGGGGGGTTGGTATTTCTACCGATTACTTCTACTTATCTAATTATCTAATCCTAAGGTGAATGTAGTCTATGTCTAATTATTGTGTGCTCGTATGATGATTTAAAGATGTATTTACTTAGGTTTTATTACTCCTTAATTATCTCCTATTGGTGGTTGAATTGTCACGTCCTTATTCTTAATCGCGTTGTGTGTCTAAGGTCGTAGGGTATGCGTTTATCCCTAACTCTTTGAAACTACCAAAGGTTATCGCCTACAAAATATCTAGGATTTATAAACTTAACTCTAAGGTAATCTTCGGATATTTTAGCCTACAATGACTCTAGGTATCATAAGCTAATGTTCACAAAGATTAATCAAGCATTAACTACACAAAGAATAACCTATCGCAATACTAGATCATTAACGATTAAGATAAGAGACAACCAATCAATATTCAATAATTAAGTTTCATATTCCTTAAGCAAACACATAAGTAAATTAGCCGGACATGGGAAACATGCAAGCATACACACAAGTAATTGAAGACAAAATTGAATTAATGAAGTAAAACACTTATCTTGATGTAAGATAGGGCATGGAACCCTAAAATATTGTACAAGACAGCCTTGGTTCGGTTTAGGTTTTTACTCCAAAAGACTACACACTGAAAACTAAAAAATTCGGATTCTATATATAAGATTACAAGTGCGACGGCGTCACCATATGATTTGTGACGTCGTTGGGTCACCGTCATTAGGGTTTCGTCTTGGCCACGTTAGTCTTGCGACGGCGTCACCTTATGCTTGCGACGCCGTCCCCTTCAGTCTCTGACGTCGTTTGGATTAAATCTAGGTCGTCTGGGCTGCGACGCCCTACTCTTTTAAAACCTGAAGCCGTCACTTGAAAATAAGCAATTTGGCTACTGAGTCGTCACAAAAGTGGTCCGACGGCGTCGCCATTATAACCTGACGCCGTCCCCTTCAGTTCCAGCAGCCTGAGTGTCTCGATTCTTGACTTTGGCCATTTTCTTCGTATATCCGCACCTTTTCGTCCAAATACCCTTAACTACACAAAGAATAACCTATCGCAATACTAGATCATTAACGATTAAGATAAGAGACAACTAATCAATATTCAATAATTAAGTTTCATATTCCAGCATTTGCCTTCAAGAGACCTAAAAAGTGAAAAGGAACGATATTAAATAATAACGGATACAAAAGTGATCAAATAAGGGCTTAAACGACCCCTCAAAAAGGTACATTTTAAAACCTTATCAAATATCCATACACTTGGTATTTGCTTGTCCTCAAGCAAATGTGCTTTTAGCCAATTAATTTATAAGTTAGGGGTCATGAAGCATTGGTTTAGAATAATCCACAACACATATAAGCCCCGCAAAAGTCATAACAAGCATGGAAATTACATACTAGCACCTCACATGGGGTGTTTGGATACTCACATCTCTCGGGTGTATAAGTAATATAGCAAGTTGGAAATGGAAGATAAACACTCATTAACCGGTCCTAGTACATAGATTACCATAGGCATGAGACTAGATCAAACCTCCGTCGCTTTGGCGTAAGCACCTAGGAAAGACTATCAAAGAGGTCTTTTAAAGGGTTGTAATGTTAGGCTTACGGTAGGGAAACAAAGGGTTTGGTGGGATAGGCGATTTAGTGGTGGCAAGTCAAAAATCTTTTTGTTACAAGCATACGAAGAATGGCGTTGCTAAGCCAAGACTCGACACTCTAGACTCTAGATAACTGAAACAGACAAACACATATTTAAAGATAGATGTAGGATGGTAGCCCGTATGTGTGTATGTGTGTGTTTTTTTTTAACACTCTATTTTTTTTCTTTTTCATTTTTTTCTTTTTTTTTTTGATTTTTTTCATACACTTTTACTCTACCATCCTCTACGATAACATCAAAATGATAGAGATTTATAGGCACATCCCTACACTTGAGTTTTTATTACTCTAACACTAATTTGACCTGAATTGAAAAGATCAAAACACTTGGAGTACATTATTATACAAATAAAGGGAATTTGAATTTAACGTTCCCTTCCCGTCATTTCATGAACTTTAGCTTTTCCCATGAGTCCCAATCGTCCCAAAACTGTGAACAAAGGATATGACTCAACTTAGCAACTTATGCAAGCAACTAGATAATTGAATTAAGGGTTTAAGGTGATAACAATAATGCACTAAAAGTGAGTGCATACAAGGTAGGCTAAGGCGATTTGGGTGTACATTTGGGGGTGGGGTGTAAACAATGCTCTTCATTGATATTCCTGAAAACCGAAACATCACGAGAACCGCGAATTAGATAGGCTCTGAGGGGTTAACTAGGGGTATCGTGTACTAAAGATGAGTACAACGCAAGGGTGTGGGGGAATTACTCAACCGATGTGGAAGAAGTAATTATATTACGGGTATCAAACAAGGGTTATCCTAATGCCTCGTATCATTTATTTATTCCTAACTACACAAGTGTAGTCTTACTAGCGATCTCGGGATGCATCACAAAACAAGTTCTAGAATCTATTATACTACCGGTTCACACACTAAGCATTAAAGATGAATGCTTTAATTCCTACTAATCTAAGGGCGATCCTCACATTTTGGGTGGAATTTAGGTGGTAAAGGGTTTTTGTGCTAGTCATGTAACTTCCTATCCATGAGACGCTTTTGTTAAGACTAATGGCCCACTCCTATATGTCATGAAAAATTTTAAATTTGGTGCCAAAATTACCCTAACCGACATTTTCTCATGGTTTATTACACAAATGCAATTGGACAAAGCAAATAATCAAGGATAAGCATAGTTTCAAAGTTCCCGTTTTATTTTCCCTCCCTACACTTAAACTGAACATTGTTCCCAATGTTCCCCGAAAGTATCAAAGTTATGATAATGGAAGGTAATAAAAGATGAAAGAAACTAGTACTCCCCTGATTAGCTAGGTAGGATCCGTGTAAAGTGGTGGTTACATCTTTCTTCAAGAAGAACGTTTGCGTGAAAAGCTCCTTCTCATCTTGTGTATCTTCTTCTTGGTAAATTAAACATGCACACTTGAAGAAAACAAACGAAACCTTCGCGTAAAATCGACGGTAATAATATATATAGGACTCTATTAAACTAGGATATAATGCTTGTGGAATGGATTTTTACAGAATTTCTGGAAAATTAAGACCTGGAAAATTCCAAAAATTTATAAGTAGCTCAGAAAACGAGAAAAAGTAATCAGTTGTTTTCGCTCCTTCCTGACGCCGTCAGGTTGCGATCTTGACGCCGTCAGGTTATCCTGACAAAAACTGGTCTGCGATTTTCTGGAAAAAATTCTGGAAAATTTACATCTTTAGAATCTGGAAAAATTTCCTGCAAAACATCCATTATGACTCGATACAAGCATTTGACTTGAACAAACACACATATATATCTTTTAATTAGTTGAAATTCTCATGTTTACGTTTTTTTAAAAACGTGTGTAATCCTCCCTACACTTATCCCTTATGTAAAATACCTTTATATGCAATTAAGACGAGGTTAAAAACAAAATAAAGCATTTTTACAATTTTAAACATGAGAATAAACAATCAATAAAATATATATGACACAAACAAGCAAACAATTAAGCATGGGTTGCCTCCCACGAAGCGCTTTTCTTTATTTATGAGTCTTGTAGCTAGACTCGAAGTTGTGCCCCTACGTACCGATATAAGTAAGCCTATCCTTAACAATGTCATAAGGATCAAACTTATCATTTAAGTTCCTAGTAGTACGTTTGGTTCGATATGCCTTTTCAAATTTCTCTCCATCGGGATCATAGATCGTTATTCTAATGTGCCACTCTCCATTACCATCACTAGGCAGTCTATCCCAATCCCATTTATGTTCAGGCTTATCCCTCTCAACTTTCCACTTATTCATGACAAGGTTGACGGGCAAGCTTTCTAGGAACTCGATCATCTTCCTAAATACTAAGGCGTCCTCGAACGGGTTCACTTCCATGTCCCTAGCCATTTCTTTTTCATGAAAAGTTTCTTTACTAGTAAAGGCTTCATCTTGGTAGAAAGGTCGTTGGGGACCTATGAAATTCTTATCTATCCAAGGTCCGTATCTAGATGGCGCTCTATCCAACCTAATCTCATGTGGGAGTTCCTCTTCCTTGTAGTAAGTATGCTTTTTGACATCGTAAATTGACTTAGCACTCCCCTCTCCTACCACTATTTTGGACATCTTACAATCAATGATGGCACTAGCGGTGGCTAAGAATCCTCTTCCTACTATCAAGGGGCACGTCGGGTCCTTATTCATGTCTAGCACATGGAAATCCGCCAGAAGAGTCAATTCTCCTACGTGTACTACCATGTCTTTTATTATCCCTACCGGATATGCAATACTACCGTCCGCTAGACCTAAGATGGTTTCCGTTGGTTCTCTCTTACCTAAGTTAAGGCTTCTATGGAGGGACAACGGAACAAGATTGATGCATGATCCTAAGTCGGCTAGAGCATCGAGAGGTTTGGAAGTTCCAAGCCTACATGGAAGAGTAAATAGCCTGGGATCGTCTAACTTCTTAGGTAGATTATTTCGCACAAAAGCGGACCCATGTTTTCCAAGTTTAAGTTCTAACTCATATTTTTCTTTTAAAGCATTATAATAAGGTGCATGAGCTAAGACTTCGAGAACATGTTTTTCTTGATAAATTTCCTTGTACTCCTCCTCTAGATTAGGTTTGGGTTCTTAATTGATGGGTTTTTCAAGAGTAGGTTCCACCAATGGTGCGGGGCCTTGGTACCCCATTTTGGATTTCTTGGAACCCTTGTTGATAGCATTTACCGAGTGAACCGTTGGGTGTGAGGGGCATGGATGTGTACTCTCCCATGGTGAACAAGAACATGAAGTCGATGAAATCGAATTCACTTTTGAGTTCTTTATAGTATCACTTGGGAGTGCTCCAATTTCCCGGTCATTAAAGACTTTTAAGAGGGCATCAAGCTTGTATGTCATCTCGCCATGTCGTCGCTTAAAATTGGCTTCAAGCTTAGTCAATCGAGTTTCTTGAGATGACATGAATCTAGATACAATTGCCTCAAGACTAGTGGGGTTCCCGGTGCTTGGAGGATTGAACCTATTAGGTGGACTAGATGAGCTTTGGGGTGTGCTTGAGTTTTGGTTCCACTTAAGGTTAGGGTGATATCTCCATGAGGGGTTGTAAGAGTTTCCTAAGTTGTTTTGTTCGGGCTTGAAAGTGTACCACTTCTCTCCCGCTCCGTTGGTACGCGTGGAGGCGTAGTCCGCAAAAGATTGTTCGGGGAGTCTTGTGCAATCACGAGTGTCATGAGGACCACTACATAACTCACAAGGTAGAGTGATTTTATTCGCTTGATGTGAAGACTTAGGGTTTTCGTAGGAGCTCATTAGGAATTTAACTTGATCTTCAAGCTCGAGCATCCTACGGTCGGAAGATTGTGAGTCAATGGGAGGCAAGGAGATTACTTTAACGGTTTTGGGCAACTCACGGGGGTCATTCCAACTTTCGTTGTCATAGAGAGCAAGGTCCTCTATTATATCCCATGATTCTTCCGCGGTGAGATCACTAAGTTTTCCACCGGCCGCTTGGTCAATGGATCGCTTGGTGGGGAAGTTGACATGATCATAGAAGAGTTGGACTTGGAGCCAAAGATCAATGCCGTGATGAGGGACTTTATGGAGTAAGTCCTGGAATCGAGTCCACGCTTCATAGAGAGATTCACCTTGACGTTGTTGGAACATCAAGATATCATTCCTAAGCTTAGTGGTTCTCCCCAGTGGGAAAAATTGAGCAAGGAAGCAAGAGGTGAGATCATCCCAACTTGAGATGGAGTCGGCGGGAAGTCGCTCAAGCCAATTACTAGCTTGGTCCCGTAGAGAGAATTGGAAGAGACGTAAATGCTTGGTCTCCCGAGTAGTAGCATCGAGGTCGATGGAATCGACAATTTTAAGGAAATCCTTAAGATGCTGATTAGGATCTTCGGAACGAAGTCCATGGAATGAACATCCGTTTTGCACCAACCGGATGGTGTAGGATCGCAAGGCCGTAGTTTGGGCTTGGTCGGGAAGCCCAATGGTGTTTCTATAGCCTAGGTGGCTTGGTCTGGAATATTCACCAAGAGTACGGCCTCTTGGTGGGTCATTTGGTGGTAGGTTGATGAATGATGGTTGGTTATCACCTTTCATGATGAAAAGTGATGGGATTATGAACAAAAGTCACGAAGAAGGGGGATAGACTACGAGGAAGCTAAAAATGAGAAAAAAAAAGTTTACTTGATAGGAATCAAGCAAAGAAACCTAAAGGAGGTGGACTACTAACTAGCTATTCTATTCCCCGCCAGCGGCGCCAAAAACTTGATAACGCTACACGCGTCGTTCGGGGTCAAAGGAACTTCCTTTTCGTCAAGCAAGTTTTTCAACACCCTAGGCAGTGAACCTAATCGTTTTAGTGTAGTATTAGGGTAAGCCACGGGAATTGATATCGTTCTCTAGGGGAATAGGAATGCTAGTGAGAAGTTACTACGCTAAGGTTGGGGTTGAGGAAGATTATTTTTTTATCTTTTTATGTTTTTTTAGGAAATGGAAAGGTACGAATCTTGGGGTTTGGATTTGGGGGGGTTGGTATTTCTACCGATTACTTCTACTTATCTAATTATCTAATCCTAAGGTGAATGTAGTCTATGTCTAATTATTATGTGCTCGTATGATGATTTAAAGATGTACTTACTTAGGTTTTATTACTCCTTAATTATCTCCTATTGGTGGTTGAATTGTCACGTCCTTATTCTTAATCGCGTTGTGTGTCTAAGGTCGTAGGGTATGCGTTTATCCCTAACTCTTTGAAACTACCAAAGGTTATCGCCTAAAAAATCTCTAGGATTTATAAACTTAACTCTAAGGTACTCTTCGGATATTTTAGCCTACAATGACTCTAGGTATCATAAGCTAATGTTCACAAAGATTAATCAAGCATTAGCTACACAACGAATGACCTATCACAATACTAGATCATTAACGATTAAGATAAGAGACAACCAATCAATATTCAATAATTAAGTTTCATATTCCCTAAGCAAACACACAAGTAAATTAGCCGGACATAGGAAACATGCAAGCATACACACAAGTAATTGAAGACATAATTGAATTAATGAAGTAAAACACTTATCTTGATGTAAGATAGGGTATGGAACCCTAAAATACTGTACAAGACAGCCTTGGTTCGGTTTAGGTTTTTACTCCAAAAGACTACACACTGAAAACTAAAAAATTCAGTTTCTATATATAAGATTACAAGTGCGACGGCGTCACCTTATGATTTGTGACGCCGTCGGGTCGCCGTCATTAGGGTTTCGTCTTGGCCATGTTAGTCTTGCGATGGCGTCACCTTATGCTTGTGACGTCGTCCCCTTCAGTCTCTAACGTCTTCTGGATCAAATCTAGGTTGTCTCGGCTGCGACGCCCTACTCTTTTAAAACCTGAAGCCGTCACTTGAAAATAAGCAATTTGGCTACTGAGCCGTCACAAAAGTGGTCTGACGGCATCACCATTATAACCTGACGCCGTCCCCTTCAGTTCCAGCAGACTTAGTGTCTCGATTCTTGACTTTGGCCATTTTCTTCGTATATCCGCGCCTTTTCGTCCAAATAAGTGCCATTCCAGCATTTTGCCTTCAAGAGACCTAAAAAGTGAAAAGGAACGATATTAAGTAATAAAGGATACAAAAGTGATCAAATAAGGGCTTAAACGACCCCTCAAAAAGGTACATTTTAAAACCTTATCACATCTCCTACGCTGCTACAAATATCATGAATCAACAAAAGCTGCCGCAACTCTGATGAGAAGATATCATGATCCAAAATGTGAGCATTTCGGTCCAAAAGTCACAACTTCACATAATGGCGATACAATAAAGGATGAGTCAGAGATTTACTATGGCTGATGATCTCAAAGCTGGCTCAAAACTCACCATCACGTGGATTAGTTAAAGACCTCCACTTGTAATAATTAAACACGCGGAACATGAAAATAATAGACTACGAGTTACTGAGCAAAGAACTTAATCAAGAATCCATGAACACCAAAATGTAATATCTGATTGTAATTGATGTAATTGAGGTGACCTCCTTTAGGGGGAGATTGTTAGGATTTAGAAAATCCAGTAGTTAAAGAGTCGGTCACCTCAAGTATATGTATTCGTTAGAAGGCTTGTAGTCGTAGTCATTTACTGTTAGTAAGTAATTTGTTAAGTAACACCGTGGAGGACGGACAGGTCTTTACCCACTGTATGCCTGATCCATTTGTATAAATGTTTATATGTTTGTGGAAACCAATATGTAACAGTTTGAGGTAGAGTTTCTAAGTCTTTAGCCCTGAAGGTATTGTACTCAAGTTTCATGTCCATAATCTTGTTTTCCTTGGTATCTGAGGGACCATCATAGCTGTGGACCAGGTCATTCCAGGTTTGTTTAGTTGTACTACAGCTAATGACAGACTCCATAACATCATCAGAAAGACAAGATATGATGATGCTTTTGAGCCTTTGGTCCTGGTTGACCACTCTCCTCTCGTCCTAAGTCAATCAAGCTTCAGGTTTAGGTAAACCTTCAGCAGTCTTTGGGATAAATGGACCATCATTAATGAACTTAATATAGTAAGGTTCCATCCCAATAAAATAGCAAAGCATTCGCTTTTTTTATTTGTTAAATTTGCCAACTTATAGTCGAGGGGCAACAGCAGCATAGGCTCCACCCTTTTTATCAACAAGTTGGGGCACATCACTTTCAGCCATTTGGATCCTGATTTAAAAACATTTTTGAGCGGCTTAAAAAAGGGTTTTATAATCAGCCTGGCACTCTGATACCACTTGTTGTTCCCGTTTCACAAGTAGCTTAAAACAGTTAAAGACTACTAATTGTGAATCATGACTGAAGTAATGCAAGTAAAGATAAGTTTTAACAAGATAAACACACTAAGTAATTTTCAACGTTTATATTCTTTATTAAAACGAATCAAAAATAATACATTACCCAAGTACTTGCGGAATAGTACTTGGGATTGAAATGACAAGTATTGTATAACTCCTCACGAAGCTTAGGCTAAGTCTAAGCACAACTATTTAGGTACCACTAAGCTATCTCACGGACATAGTCGTATTTGGAGGAGTGAAAGATTGCTTGTGCATGTTTTTCACAATTGATTGCACAAGCTTAAAAATCTTTCACTCCAACTCTTATGCTATTTATACAAGTATGGTTTTTAACTCTATCCTAGAGGACAAATTGACAGGTTATAGAAGACAAAAATACTGATGTATTTTGTCTCTATTTACAAAGGCTATATTTGGTAAGGGACAAAGCAACTTTCTGCTTGTTAGCACTGACACTGAACCTTTCAGGGAAAGTTGACTTCTTGAAGATGAGCACTCCGTCTTATTCGCTTCAAGCTTAACCATTTTGTCCCACCCATTCTTCAGTCTAATCAGCCTTCAATCTTGTCTTCAGTGATAATAGTTGGTGAGGATTTTTGGGATTCAGTGAGTTATTGTCATCACTCACTGAATCCACTATCTTCTTCTTGACTCAGTCTTCACCCCTTAAGTTCCGCCTTACTGAGTGGAGAGACTTCTTCTTCGTCTCTTACTGAGTATCCCGAAGACAGCTCATTTAGTTGCTATGCGCTCAATGACTTGTTTGTGTTTAAGGATCTAAACACTTAGGGTATTTTCTATTCAAATCCTAGAATTAAGGGGTTTGGGTATTCACTGAACCCAACAAATAAGAACTTCAACAGTTTGATAGAAATAAAGTCGTGACCTTGGTCAAATGTCCTCAGGTGGTCATTGTCATAGGAATGAAGTGGGTTTTCAGAAACAAGACTGATGAAATCGGCTCTGTCATCAAAAACAAAACCAGACTTGTAGCCAAAGGTTACAGTCAACAAGAAGGAATTGACTATGATGAGACATTTGCTCCTGCTGCAAGAATGGAAGCTATCAGGATCTTTCTTGCATATGCAACATACATGAACTTCAAAGTTTACCAAATGGATGTGAAAAGTGTCTTCCTGAATTGTGAACTCAAAGAGGATGTTAATGTGTATCAACCCTCAGGCTTTGAGAGTAGTGAATATCCTGACTATGTCTGCAAGAATGAGAAAGCCCTATATGGACCGAAACAAGCTCCCAGAGCATGGTATGAAACTCTCTTAGCCTTTCTGATCCAAAACAAGTTTGTCAGAGGAAAGATAGACAACACCCTGTTTATCTATAGGACAAAACAAGATGTGATACTAGTCCAAGTGTATGTTGATGACATCATCTTTGGCTCAACAAATTATACTCTTTGCAAACAGTTTGAAAAACTGATAACAAATTTTTTTGAAATGAGCATGATGGGGGAACTGACATACTTTCTTGGACCACAAATCAGGAAAACTGATAAAGGAATCACCATCATTCAAGAGAAATACACCAGGAATCTCTTGAAGAAATATGAGATCTCTGATTGTTCCTCAGTAAAGACTCCAATGGTTCCTCCAAATAACCTTGGACCTGATCCCACTGGCAAATCAATCAATCAAACTCATTTCAGGGGGATTGTAGGATCACTGATGTATTTAACTGCTTCCAGACCAGATATACAATTCTCAGTATGTCTGATTGCAAGATATCAGTCTAATCCAAAGGAATCCCATCTCACTACAGCCAAAAGGATTCTCAGATACCTGAAGGGAACTCCAATCCTTGGACTTTACTATCCTAAATGTTCTGGGTTTGACCTCAAAGGTTATTCTGAGTCCGATTATGCTGGCTGTAATATGGACAGAAAAAGTACCTCAGGGTCCTGTCACTTTTTTGGAGGAAAACTTGTGTGTTGGAGTACTAAGAAGCAACAATCAGTGGCTATGTCTTCAGCTGAAGCTGAATATGTGGCAGCTGCAGGGTGTTGTGCCAATGTGCTATGGATGAAAAGTCAACTTAGTGACTATGAAATCCATTACAAAATGGTGCCCATCTTTTGTGATAACACCAGTGCTATTGCAATCTCCAACAACCCTGTCCTTCACCAAAGAACCAAACACATTGATATCAGATATCATTTCATCAGGGACCACATCATGAAAGGAGACATAGAACTCCACTTCATCCCTACTGAATATCAACTCGCTGATATCTTCACCAAACCCTTGGATGAACCTAACTTCAGGAAACTGAAAGCTGAATTCGGAATGCTTGACATTGAAAGTCAGCAACCTGATAATCAATCCTGATCTCAGCAAGTTCTCTCTGAAATGGTCCCTGATCCCTGAACAAAGCCCAAAATCATCTTCTCACTGAATGAGTAAGACTTATTCAGGGTCCCTGACATTGGATATAGAGCATTGAATGAGTAACTAAATGAACCAAGTATTTCAGCTACTTAATGTCCTAGGTTGGTAAACATACCAATTTAATATAGGAATAAATGTCTCTACTCTGTTCTGTCATCCATGTCATGGGTCCCCTTCAACCTTACCTCATCCCACTTGGTATTTAATGCGTCCTCTCACAACAAATATCCTTACGATATTTTAACTCTATAATATGCACTTTTACTATGCACTGCAACTGTTTCCTTGAAAACCGTGAGAAAACTGCGGGTACTAGAGTGGCTGCATTAAATGAGGTAAATGAAACATTTTCAAAAACTAACTTTACAAATCCTCACATGTGAAGATTTTACCCCTTCACCACTCTATAAATACCCCTCTCACAATCTCAAAAAAACATACACAAATTGATTTCTGTAAATAAACGTTGTCAAATACCTTTCAAAACTCAGAAACAATTGTGTGTTTTTATCACCAACACTAGTTTTTAAGAAAAAAATATTCTCTGCAAATAATATACAAAAGTTCTCACTACAAACTTTTAAAAGGTATTAACTTCTTTGAGTGTTCTTGTCAAAAATTGTTATCAAAAACCCTAAAATCTTTTCTTGAATGGCAATGGCAAGAACACAGAGTCTTCAGTTTGCACCTCAGTGGGTAGGCAATCTTGAGAATGTTGAGTTTAAAACAAACAACGTTATAGTTAATTTTGTATACCCACATGATTTACCAGCCTATAAGGGAATCATGAAATTTTTCCTCAACTGCCCACTCAAACAAGCCTTTATTTAGTCCCCCTCTATACTGTACCAAAACCTCCTCAGGGAGTTTTAGGCAACTGCAGTGGCCTATGACCCGACACCCTCAACTAATGAGACTGGCCTTAGACCCCTCGGGGAGTTTCTCATCTAATTCTCAATTTTAAATGGGGAACAATCAGTCACCCTAGACTATAAAACTTTTTGCACCTCTACAGGGCTTGAATATAATCCAGGAAATTATGTTGCTCACCCTGATCCAACCACTGTTAAGGCTGAGTTAGGTAAAATTGCTCTGGATAAAAACTTTTTTGACAAAACCCTAGTCACCAAGAACTCATTTCCTATGGCTTGGAAGATCCTGTTCACTTTCGTGATTCAGGTTCTCGGCGGGAACCATTCATCCACTGAACAAATTAATTCTATTCAGTTGATAATGGCATATAGCTTGATGACTGGTACTGATGTCAACATTGGGTAGATCATTTACAATGATCTTGTAACCAAGCTACGGAAAAAAACTAGGGTGAAATACGTTTCATACCCTAGTTTTGTCTCTTGTGCTTTACAAGTGTTACTGGGTTGCAATTACCCTCAGGAATATAAATATGGCGCTTTACCTGCCACCCTGAGCCCCTCAAATTTTCAAAAGGACCCATCCCTTGTCACTGAAATCGAATTGATGACCCATATGGTTGCTGTAAACAACCAGAGGGACTTAGTGTCTCCAAACACTGCTCCCAAAAAGAGAAAGGGGAAGTCTCAGACTGGGACTAAAACCAAACCCAAGTCTCAGGGCCCTGAGGCTTCTAGAGCACAGCCTAAAAGGTACAAAGGCCCCAGACTGATAAGACACCCAAGGGCGACCTAGCAACAACCACCCTGGTGACAACGAAGGATACTGATAAATCACAGTCAGTGCCCGTGGTCCCAAAGACTACTCCCCAAGATCCATAGGGGAATACACAACCCGCTGGTAAGGGAGCACCTTCCACTTAGCCTGATGAGGACATTCGCAGATCAAAGCTTTTGTCTGAGGGCACAACTACTTGTCCCAAAGACTCAGGGGGAAATGAAGAATCCACTGATAGGGACATCATTGTTACTGCTTCTAAGGATGGCACTTAGAAACACCCACCAATACTTGAAATAGCATTGAGGGACAAAGACTCGGAGGGAAAGAAACAACCCGCCAATACGGAACTCACAACCAATCCTGACTCCGGAGAAGACACTGGGAAAACCCCATCAGTGTCTGAGGGGTCAATGGGGGACAAAGATTCAGGGGGACAAAAACCACCCGCTGATATGGAACCCATCACCCCCACTGGTCTTCTTACTGTTGTTGAAGTTAATGAGATTCTATTTGTAAGATATAACTTTTCACATACACATCAAACCATAACACAAGGTGGCGTATAAGATGAAATTCTAGAGAGAGAAAGTTAGAGGTTTAGGGAACTTAGTGAGAGAAAGTGAAAGATATTATTATGAGCTCCAACTCTCTACCTTGGAAGGTAGAGAGTATTTATAGTCTTACACAAATCGCCACACTTTGGGTTGTGGATCAGGCATACAGTGGGTAAAGACCCGTCCGTCCTCCACGGTGTTACTTAACTAAATAACTACTTAACTTAAAAGAACTACGACTACGAGCTTTCTAATGATTACATATACTTGAGGTGACCGACTCTTTAATACTGGGAATTTCTAATTCCTAACAATCTCCCCCTAAGGGAGGTCACCTCAATAATGTACCAAAATTACATAGAATACAAATAAATATAACATTTAACAATTGATCTTGTATTCTTGATGTAGTCCTTTGCTCCTAGGCTCGTAGTCATTGATTCTTCACAATGCATGTTTGGTTATTCCAAGTGGAGGTCTTTTACTGATCCACGTGATGATACGTTTGAGCCATCTTTGGAGATCATCAGCTATCAAAAATCTCTGAGACATCCATTGTGGTGTTGTGACTTTGGGACCAACATGCTCACATTCTGGATCATGATATCTTCTCATCAGAGTAGCGGAAGCATTTGTTGAATCACGATATTGGCAGCAGCGTAGCAGAAGCTTGGTGTGAAAATATCAGAGTCATTGATGCACTAATCATGATTTCTTTTGAGATGAATGTGTTAAGTGAGCATGCGGCTATGGATTGACCGCTTCATTCTGATCAGCTGCAAACGTCGGGCGTACCTGCATACAACAGTTAGCAACAAATCGCACGAAAGTGTCTTTGATCACTTTCGTTGAATTGAGGTACACGGCCCATGGTTCCCCGTTGATCAGTACAAGTACTGCCTGTGATCAGGTAGGATTCCTAAGAATCTCCTTGACAGGGTTTCGCAGCTGTTCTAGCTGTTCTCAAACCGGAACATCTCAAAGAAGACAACACGGAGTGAGTGAACCAGCGAATTTTAAGTCCACTGATTGAAGAAAAGAGATTTGAAAAACAATCGTGTATTGCTCAATAGAAATTGTTTTTGCAATACAACGAAGGTTTTATTGAAAATCAATTATCAATCATAAAAATACCTTTTGGTTTGAAAAATGAGTACACAGTCGATGTGCTAAAGAAAAGAGTTTTTAAGCACAAAGACTGGTTTTTCAAAGGTATCCGTCAATCCCTAACCTGAACCAGGATTGATTCAAGAAATTGAATCGCCCCATTGTTTCTGTTCAGTTGTCACATGGTTGATCTATATGATAGATCTCACATGCCACCTACCAGGAGCTTGTTTGATGTTGGCTCCAGAAGGCTTTCCATCTTCATTGTGAATGTGTAAACACATCACTCAGATGTTCTGGCAATACCACAAGGATAATGCGTAGGACTCAAGATATAATCTCTCTTTCCACATTGTGTGAAACAGAGAGTCTTCATTGAAAGTGTCCTAGTGAGATTAATTGATGATCTCGTGGCTCTAGACTCAATTTGTGCATATTTGGATCCTATAACGGAGACTAGGGAGAGGGTCTCCTTCTTCAATATCAACCATCTCTAAGAGAAAGTCGATAGATAATGTCGGTTCCCCGTGAGAATGAAACAAGCCCTTTTAAGAGGAACTTGAGTGGTTTGGAAAGTTGAAGTGCAGTGCGTCACTGGGTCCATGACGTCTTGTCTTCAATACCGATGTTACCATCAGTAGCATATGAAGTGAACCCGGTTTCTGCCCTAAGGTTGAATTAATGGAGGGCTATTTGTTTTCACCCTATTTTCATTCAATTCTTTTTAATTCTTCAACCCCTTCAGTGCTTACCGAGACTTCATAGCTATTACCTTGTTGGGTTTATTCCAGTACTAGCTCAGTCTTAGTCTGCACTCTTCCCATATCTCACTTTTCTCCTTTTATCATCATACCTAAGGACTTCTACACTAACTAGTGGATTGTCCCTGGGTAGATCCCTCCAGTTCTGGCGGATCATGGGAACCAATACCTAACCTTATCATCCTTATATCACCGTACATAAAGTAAAGTTGGTCGGTCAATTTGGTATTGTTCATCTGCCATTGGATCCAATTGAAAACCATTTGAAAATCAATTCAGATACTTGTGATATATTATCAAAGCATTTTGTACCTGAATTGTTTTTGATATTTTTAGAACGAGAACTCCCCCTCAACATGTGCATCAAGTATTTGAGAAATGTTAAGCACATGGAGGCAAGAGAAAGAATTAACTTCTTTGATTACAATTTTCTAAAAGATATCAACATCACTTCCCTCAACAGATCAAGTGGGTATAACATTTCCGGGAAGGATGAGGTTTCCATGAATTTTGCTCCCCCTCAATATGTGCCTTGAGGTTTGAAAAGAGTTTTGCACATACTAGAGGGAACCTGCACATTGGGATAAATGATTACGTTTCAAATCATAGGTTTAAGATAGGTGCTCCCCCTCAACATGTGCATTGAAAAATTGAAATCGTTTGTCACATGTGGGAGGGACAGCATGTTCATTCATGTGAAACCATTTACCTTAATATCAGTTTAAATCTAATTTAAATCACACATTCTCCCCCGATCACAATTATCAAATCATTTGAGATTTGTGATCTCGTATAGATTTAAATTGATTTTGAAAGCTTTTAGGGAGAATTGTGACTTGATTGTGAAAGCGTTTGAACTGATAAGGATCGGATTTTAAGACTTTAAACTCCATTTATAAAACCATGCATGTATATCTTTTGAAAACAATTTAATGCCAAATAACTTTTTAATTTAATTGAAATCATTCTCCCCCTCAATCAATGACGTAGGTTGTTGATTGAGAGATAGAGATTTTGACAAATAAGTCCTGATGATTATCAAAAATAGAGATTGAGTTATTTTTCAAAGCATTTAGTTTTCAGCAGATAGGAGTTTATAGAATCAGAGCATAGGATTTGAAAACATGGTAAAACATGGCTCTGTTCTTTCTTTAAAACCGGGTTATTGCCTGAAGATGACAATAAACCATCTCTCTTTCTCTCAAAAATTTTTTTTTTTTTTTTTTTTTTTTTTTTTTTTTTTTAGGAATTCGAACAACATCTAAAGACCCGTGTCATTCTTTGAATGACAGCACAAAGACCGTAGATATTATCGAACCGAGAAAAAAAAACATGACAAAAAAGACAATATTTTTTTGAAGAAATTTCGAATTTTTCAAATTTTTATGGATTTTGAAAGTTTTATAATTTTTCTATTTTGTTTTTCGAATAACTATTTACAAGAGATAGATGAAGAAAGACCTTTACTCCTCGTCTTCTTCCTGAAGACGTTTGAGAGTTTCTGGTTGAAGGCTTTTCAAACCAAGACGTGGAAGAATAAACTTGAAACGTTCTCTTGGAAGAGCTTTGGTGAAGATGTCCGCTAACTGATATTCAGACCTCACAAAATATAGTTCCACCACACCTTTTTCCACTTGTTCCCTGATGAAATGATGTCGAATGTCGATATGCTTTGCTCTTGAGTGTTGAACGTTGTTGCATGAGAGAGCAATAGCACTTTTATTATCACAGTACAGAGGGATTTTGTTGAATTCAAAGCCATAGTCAGATAATTGAGATCTCATCCATAAGATTTGAGCACAACAAGATGACATGGCTATGTATTCAGCCTCTGTAGAGGAAATAGAAGTACTCATTTGCTTCTTTGAAGACCAGCTCACAAGCTTATCACCCAAAAACTGAGCACCTCCTGACGTACTTCGACGTGTATCTTGACAACCTGCATGATCAGCATCTACATAGGCCGTTAGTGACATACCGGTGTCCTTCGGGTACCATAGTCCCATGTTGATGGTTCCTTGGAGATACCGAAAGACCCGTTTAACTGCTTCAAGGTGCTTTTTAGTAGGCTTAGCCTGGTATCTAGCACACATGCACACAGAGAACAAAATGTCTGGTCTACTGGCAGTGAGATACATCAGGGATCCAATCATACTCCGATATTTCGTTTGGTCAATCATGATCCCTGAGAGGTCCTCATCTAGTTTGGTTCGGTCAATCATGGGGGTGTCAACAGGGTCACTTGAATCAAATCCAAATTTCTTTAAAATCTCTGTTGCATATTTAGATTGATTTATGAAAATGCCTCCGGGACTTTGAGAAATTTGTAATCCCAAGAAAAATGACATTTGTCCCATCATTGACATTTGAAACTTTGAACTCATTTCATTTGAAAAACGATCACATTCCATTGGGTCAGTCGAGGCAAAGATAATATCATCAACATAAATTTGAACATGAATCAAATGTTTGCCTGACTTCCTGGTGAACAATGTAGGATCAACTGCTCCTTTGATGAATCCGGTTGATAGAAGAAACTTTGACAGTGTATCATACCATGCCCTTGGAGCTTGCTTTAAACCGTAAAGAGCCTTCTTCAAACGATAGACGTGAGTAGGATGCTCTTGGCTCACGAATCCTTCAGGTTGGCTGACGTAGACAAATTCCTTAAGATCTCCGTTCAGAAATGCCGTCTTTACATCCATCTGATATACCACCATGTTCTTACTAGCAGCATTAGCCAAAAAAGATTCTGATTGCCTCGATTCGAGCAACTGGAGCAAAAGATTCTTCAAAGTCTATACCCTCCTCTTGACGATATCCTTTAGCAACTAATCGAGCCTTGTTCTTCAACACATCACCATGCTCATCAAGTTTTACTTTGAAGATCCATTTTAGAGCTATAATCATAGCACAGTCCGGAGCAGGTACTAACTCCCATACATCAAGACGATCAAACTCATGAATTTCATCTTGCATAGCATTGAACCAGCTATCTTCATTCATAGCAGTTTTAACATCTTTTGGTTCGATCTTAGATAGTACGGAGTTGAAGAAGCACCATAAGGCATCGGTTGCGAGTTGCTTCCGGGTTGATACAGGGCGAGAGGGATTTCCAATGATGTTGTCTAGTGGATGATCGTGAGTCCATTTTCTGAGGTGTTCATGTGGCATTTGTTGAGGAACTGAAGTAGCTGAGTCGATGTCTCCTGAAGAAGGTGGTTCTGATGATGATTCAGGAGTAGCAAATATGTTATCAAATGGAGCATCTTCAGGAGTCGCAAAGGGATTAACTTCATCATTGATGCCAGAAACATTTCCATGATGTACATTTGAAGAATGATGATTTGTTGATGAGACTGAAGGATCAGCATCAGGTGCTTCTTGACTTACAGATATTGAAACTGATGGATTGACTTCATTCACTGGAATATGAGCATCCTCTGTTGTAGGGATCAGCACCTCATTAGTAGTAGACTCATACAGTTCATCGAACATTGGATCAAACAATTTCTTTACATCATCTTCAGATGGAGGTACATATGGTATTTCTAGAGAGGAGTTTGGAACAAGGGATGAACCAATAGGACTGTTTTGAAGTGCGGGTCCTGAGCTGGAGTGTCCAGGAGCCATTTGACCGGTCAGCTCATCAAACGTAACGTGAATTGTTTCCATGATATTTCGGGTTCTTTTGTTGTAGATTCGGTATCCCTTTTTGTTTGGTGCATATCCTACAAATACTCCAATGTCAGCTTTAGCTCTAAGTTTGCCCAAGTCTTGACCCTCATTAGTTGGATAGCACAAGGCACCAAACACACGAAGGAAAGATAGATTAGGTTTTCTGTTGTGGACAAGTTCATATGGAGTTTTTCCATGAATGGTGTGAATCAGGGAACGATTTTGTGTGTAGCATGCAGTGGCAATTGCTTCAGCCCAGAGAAACATTGGAACCTTTGAGTAGATCAGCATTGTTCTAGCAGCTTCAACAAGAGTACGATTTCGTCTTTCAACTACACCGTTCTGTTGAGGGGTACGTGGAACACTTCTTTGATGGCTGATTCCAACGCTTTCATAGAATTCACTAAGTTGTTTGTTGACAAACTCAGTTCCATTGTCTGTTCTGATAATTCTGACAGTTTTGTTTAGTCTAACCTGCAGCTGTTTGATGAGTTTGATGATGATATCAGGAGTTTCATCCTTTGTCCTTAAGAACTTGACCCAGGTGAATCTAGAATAATCATCAACCACAACTAACACATATTTCTTCCCAAAGATATTCTGCACCCTCATTGGTCCACATAAATCCATATGAATCATATGAAGAACTTCTGTGACAGAGTTAGTGGGTTTGGGTTTATGGGCATACTTCTTGCTTTTTCCCAATTGACATGCTGAACAAAGATGATCCTTTTCATACTTAAGTCTAGGTAAACCTACAACTAAGTCCTTTCTGGAAAGATCGTTGATGGTGCCGAAGTTCAAGTGATTGAGACGACGATGCCATAACCATGACTTTGTCTTTGAAGCCTTTGATAACAAGCAGATTGGTGAAGCTCTCATCATGTCATCGATAGAGATAGTGTAAAGGTTTGAGCCACGAGTTCCTTTCAACAGTTCCTTACCATTAAGATTTCTAACGAAGCAGGTATGTTTTCTGAAGGCTACTTCTAGATCAGAATCACATAATTGACCAACAGAGAACAGATTATGACCTAAACCTTCCACATAATACACTCTGGAGATGACACTATCACCAACAACATAATCTCCATAACCCATAATAGCACCGAAATGATCATTACCAAATCTAACAGTCCCGATGAATTTGCTCACGAAGTTCATGAGCCGTGACCGGTCTCCAGTCATATGCTTGGAACAGCCTGAGTCCAGGTACCACAGAACGATTTGAACGATCTGCAGTTGAACACAGACAAAAATGGATAACTGGATAATTGGGATCCCCATGCAAGAATGGGTTCCATTTGGTTAGTAGCAACAGTTGGACCACCCACATCAGAAATAGAAGCATTCATATCGGACAGTGAGGTAATGGATTCGTTGTGAATAGATGCAATACTAGTGTCTGTATTAACCCTATTTACAGTGTGACCACTTCTTAAGGGAATAGTTCTACCAGTAGGCATCCATTTTCTAGTGGGCATTATCTGATTAGTCTTATGACCAACAGGTATCCAATAAAAGCCTATTCTGCTGAATGTTCTTCCTGTGGGTTTCCATTGTTTTCTAACTCTCTTTCGCTTTTGCCTTTTAGCCTTTTTAGTATGAGTTTTAGCATTAACAATATTAACTGGACAATTAACATCATTAGGCAAAGCATTGACATCACATCCATGATTAGAAACAGAATTCAAGCAAACATCAGAACAAGTTTTGCAAATAGTATCAGAATTCGAATTAATTACAGTACGCTTATGGCTAATACTAGAATCAACACGATTCGTTTTATTCGATTCAAACATAAGGTTCCTAGATTGTTCTTCTACTTTCTTCCAGTGCACATTCTTAGCTTGAGAGGTCCTATCATTCCTTGTATTGTCTTGAGACTTTGACCTGCTCCCTTTAGTGTCACTGATTACTCCTGTAGAGGGAATGGGAACATTAGTTTGTTTTACTACTCTTTGCACCACGTGTTTAGATGTGCTGGGATCTGAACTACATGCAGGTGCACTACGGTTCACTTTCGCAAAGCTAGATGTACTGAGATTAGTACTCCTAGAAGGCACATTTGAGTTCTCTTTCTTAGCATTGACAGATCTAGAATCTGAACTACTCAATGGTACACTACTTCTCACATTCAAGCCATTGGGAATCGAGTGCATGTCATGTTTGGCCTTAGGCATCGAGCATGGAATCAAAGGGTTAACTCTCTCACCTAATGTCTTTGGGCATATTGTGATCAAACATTCTAAGATTTCTTGAGATCGTTTGGCATATGAGCATGCATGTCCAATTGCATTATCATGAGGTTTCTCTAGCTTATCCTCTTCAACAATCTCACGCAGGCATTCTAAGCAATCCTTAAGGGATGAGAAATATGTTTGAATGGCAAGTTTGTTATTCCTTAGATGAGGGGGGACATATGTCATAGATAAAGCATATTTATGACTAGAGTACACCTTAGATACAACATTCTCCTCATTGATCATTGGCATTTTCCCTTTTACCTGACTCTTTAGATTCTCGATTTCTTTTTGCAATGAAGTTATTTGTTCGTTGTTTTTGTTACGAGTGACTTTAATTGATTCAAACAACTCATTGAAATGACGTTTAACCTTTTCATTTTCTTCTAGAAAACTTTCATTTTCCTTTTGTAAGGCATTTACTAGATTTTGAAGATGAAACGTTTGAGAATTCTGAGAGTCTAAAGGAGGAGGCATTTGGGAGCCTGTCATATTGTTCGTATGACCCTTTAATTGAGAGATTTGGGCTTTCAATTTTCTGATCGTGTTACACTGAGCATGAATCTGTTCATCTCGTTTGTTAATTTGAAAAACTGCATCAAACTCTGGAGCATCGGAAGATGTCTTGATATTTGAAGTTTTAACATTTTCTTTGAGATGTTGATATTTTAGTTGTAGATTAAAATACTCAACTTCTAGTTTAGAAAAATGTTTAACCAAATTGTCATGATCATCCAGTTCAATTTTCTCATTTAGTTTAGAATTAGTTTTTTCAAGCTCAATGACACGATCATGGGAGACTTTCAGGGCCACAGATAGTTCATGAAATTTGGAAGCATTAATAGAGCAATTTGAAGCAGTGAAAAACACATCTTGCGCAACACATTCAGTAATAAGATTCTCATTTAGTGTATGCAAGTTCTTTCTCTCAATCTCATTGTATTTTAGTGCACGCTCATAATCACTAACTTCAGCAACCATTGCATCAAATTCCTTTTCCATACCCTTAATATTAGCTTCTACCCCTTTTTTAAGACTCTCAAAGTGATCTTTTAGAAGTTTAAAGAATGGCATGACCTCAGTTAAATAACATTCTTTCATTTGTTCAAAACCTCTTTCACCTTCAGTTATACCAGTGGGAGTGATCCTTTTCTTACAAGTTTTCTCAAAATCAACAAATAGTTGGAATATAACGTATTGGCTAATTAATGTCTTGCTTTTAGTGGCAATTGTTCTAGGTACAAGATGCATAGGTGTATTAGGAGGATACACAGTTGCTCTAGGCATTTTCGGAAGGGGAGGGTTTGTTTCTACAATATTTTCAGCTTTCTGCTTATCTAAATCCATTTTCCAGAAGACTTGTTCGGGAGTCAACAAAGTCTGAGGCTTAAACTTGTTCAAGGAAATCCAGTTTTCTTTCTTGTAATCATGAGGAGAGAAGATTATGTTTTTCTCTTTGCATTTGGGATCATTTTGCTTCTTATTCATCTTTTCCCTAGTGATTTCATTTAATATCTTATCTTCCTCAGTGCACTCAACGCAACTAGGTTTCTGCCTAGGTTTAAGGACTTCATTACCATCATAAATCACCTTATGAGCATTTCTAGCCTTTTTAATTACCTCTGGATTTGGTTCCTCTATAAGGGGAACGCTATGCTTATCGCTTAGAACTCTATGCTTAGTGATCATGTGAGCAGTCTGAATGGTGTTTCCTTGTAAATACAACTTGTTTTCAAGTTTGTTTTTCAAAGTTTTCAGATTAGAAAAATCTCTCAAGAGTTTTGATTCCTTTGCATTAAATTCTTGCTTAAGCATTTTCACATTTTCTTGAAGTTCTTGTTTTTGCTTAGCTGTTTTAGAAAGTTTTTCTTGCAAGGAATTTAATTCTTTTTTCAATACTTCTTCTCTAAACTTACTTTTTCTAATTACTGTACTTACTTGGACATCCATTTCCTGCTCACGAGTGGTCAACTCAAATTTTGCCCGTTGTTCATAAATAGCAACACGTTCCTTATAGGCATTTAGTTCAGAAATTATGGAATCATTAGGAGCACATGCAGTGTATTCATCAAAGACATAGTCATTGTTGACTGCAGAAGATGCATCACTTGGTACAATTTCACTTTCACTTTGTTTCACGTATTGATCGTATGGGACAATATTGATATTATCCATATTTTCAATATTTGATTCAAAGGTTTCAGTTGGTTGTACTTTGTCATGCATCTGTTGCACATCAGCATCATCGTATAGTTTTAATACCTCAGAGATGAGTTTGTCCTTGGATGTGCCAGCTTGTGGTGAGGAAGAGATCTTGGGAGAAACCATTGGAGAGATGCTAGCCATAAAGATTGTGTGTGCAGTAGGTCCATCATCTACATCAGAATCGTAAGCATCACAGTCAGCGACTTGAAAGGCATTCTGATGATTGTGACCTATCTCCTGAATAGGCTGCTCATCCACATCTGCATCATAGGTCTTTGCATTGCCCTCAGCAAGAAACAGCAATTCCTCTTCATCCAACGCAGCACCATTGTCCTGAGCTTGTGCCAGCAACATCTTATCTCTGAAGTAATCAGCATTCTGAGGACGCTTTGGAGATGTGCAGTTCCTTGCAATGTGTCCTTCACCACCACAGTTGTAGCATTTGATTGGCTTAGGTTGACCTTGGTTACCATTTCTTCCTCGATTCTGGTTTCCAACATAACCTCTCCCAGCTCCACCTCTTCCCTGATCATACTGTCTCTCCTGAACTGGTTGCACCACGATCCTTCCATCTTTAACAGTGGCTTGATTATGTGGGTTAGATGCAGTTCGAAGGTTGTTGTTGGTTTGTGGGAGAGAATTCATGTTTTGACTAATGAGTAGAGCTAGTTGATTAACAATGTTATCCACGCGTGCATCAGCATCAGCTTGTTTGAACATAGGATCAGGAATGAGTTTGTGATTACCATTACCCAAGGGTATGACTTGTGATGCTTTGGTTGTGATTCCAATGTTTGAGTAGAAAGCTGTTGAGTCATTAGACGAACTTGTCTCTCCATGGTTGGTTTTGAACTGATTGAGAATCAATTTTTCAAACATGGCATGTCTCTCATTCTGAAGGAGGAAGGCATAGAGTTGCTCATAGTTTGTGTTCTTCAATCCTTTAGTAATCTTCACAGCGGTAACAAACTTGTGCCATTCGGGATTCATGTTGTTCACAAATTTTGAATTCAACTGAATGTTAGGCATAGTCATTCTGATGTTCCTCATGTCATTAACTAACTTATGAAATCTCACATAGTACTCATAGACACTCTCATCGGGTTTCATCTTGAAGTGCTCAAATTCGTCATAGAGTTGGGATTCTCTGTCTTCCATAGTTAGTTCTGAACCTGAGAGAAGCATCTTAACATTATCCCAAACTGCCTTTGCTTCAGTGTTATGATTGATCAGCTTGTAGATGTCTTTAGGAAGACCTTGAAGAACAATGTTTGAAGCCCTGATATCTGCATCAAATCGCTTTTTCTCCTTATCATCAAGCTCATCATACATCTTAGGTCTGTCCATTCCGTAAATAGGAGTACCATCTTCATTAGTATCAAGTATGTCTCTAGTCGTTTCAACTCGATATGGTCCTTCATCAATGGATTTTAGAATATTGACACCATTTTCCTTTCCAAGGCAATACAATCTGATTCGTTGAGCCCAAGAATCGTAGTCAGTTCTGTCAAGCATGGGTGGACGAGTATCTGATCCAGCTGCTTGTACATCCTCGGCAACTGTGGAGATGACAGTAGGGACGTTGGTGGACATGTTATCAGATTATACGGGATTTTATAACTCAATGATTAAACCGGGAAATAGATTCTTTCACGGGATTTTACTAAATCAAGAGAAAACCTAAACAATCACTCAAGTCGCTAGATGATAAAGCTCTAAGTCGCTAGAAACAAATCCACTAAGTCGCTACCAATTAATTCGCTAGACAGCCAAGTCGCTAGTATCCCAAGTCGCTAACAGAAAACAAGTCGCTAAGTAGTAACTCGCTACGGACCAAGTCGCTAACCAAATTTTGGCAGCAATTCGCTACACAAGTCGCTAGAAACACAAGTCGCTAAAGAGCAACTCGCTACTGACCAAGTCGCTATCACAAGTCGCTACCCGTAGTGGAGAGTCCACTACTTGTCCTTTAACTCGCTAGCTCTAACTCGCTAGCTTTTAACACTGTAAGTCGCTACAAAATAATGAAGCAAGTCGCTATGAAGAAAGGTTATCCGTGAACTAACTCGCTACCATGAAAAACCATATAAATATCACTTTTCAATCCAAAAACAACCCAACCAAGATGATTCAAGCTTAACAAATGAAAACCTAAACACTTATGATGATTCTAAACACAAAAGTACCAACAAAATTCAAACTTTAACACAAGAAATCAACCAAATGATGCAGAAACCACTAAACTTTTTCAAACTCAAAAACCACCTAAAAACCACTATAAATCCAAAGATGTGCACGATATGATCTAACCATGGCTCTTGATACCAATTGTAAGATATAACTTTTCACATACACATCAAACCATAACACAAGGTGGCGTATAAGATGAAATTCTAGAGAGAGAAAGTTAGAGGTTTAGGGAACTTAGTGAGAGAAAGTGAAAGATATTATTATGAGCTCCAACTCTCTACCTTGGAAGGTAGAGAGTATTTATAGTCTTACACAAATCGCCACACTTTGGGCTGTGGATCAGGCATACAGTGGGTAAAGACCCGTCCGTCCTCCACGGTGTTACTTAACTAAATAACTACTTAACTTAAAAGAACTACGACTACGAGCTTTCTAACGATTACATATACTTGAGGTGACCGACTCTTTAATACTGGGAATTTCTAATTCCTAACACTATTTTCTGATGACGAGCTTGTTGTTGACAGTAAGGAAGAGATATTTTATGCTGGTGAAGAGATGGACGCCGATCTTCAAAAACAAGAACAAGAGCATCAACCTAATCCAAAAGAGACTGAAGAGTCACCCTTTCAGCCTGATGATGACTCCTCTGAATCTTCATACTCTTCTTCTTCCTCTTGCCCTGAGGATCTGAAAAAATATGACAACATTCAACCTCTTACTGAAAGGCAGCTTGTAATGTGGTTAAAGAGGCTACCAGGAAGCTATACTCCTCAGTGACTAATAATTTGTGGGATCAACATGTTAAATCTGTTGCCAGATACGCTGATTTAAAAGCTGAAGTGATTTCCACCTTTGATGATAATTATGAGCACAGGGATCTCATCTATGGTCACCTAGACAGGTTGGATGACAACCTGAAGAAGTTTCTCATATTCTTTCAGGATACTCACAAAAAGCAAGATGAAATCAGGGAATATGTCAAAGAAGACCCTGCACTCAACTCCAAAGTGCTTGAGGCTATGGAGACCTACATGAAGAACTCCTCCAGTCTCACTGAGCTCATCACCATGCTTAACACTACAAATGTTCAAGGTCTTACCTCCTCAGTGCAGGCTCTTCAATCCACCCTGGGTTCACTGGATACAAAGGTTGCTGATCTGGCTAAATCATCTTCTTCTATGGCCTGGAATCTCAGGCCTAGAATGATAGCACTGGAATTATCTCAGGCCAATCTTGATGAAAAAGGTCACAAGTCTTCAACAAGATATATCAGACATCAAGTCCATGGTCTCGGAGATCTATCAAGCCTTCAAAGTTCAAGCTGCTCCTTCTCCCACAGTGTCACAACCAACTCTTGCTCTCACTGACGCTGCGACAACAGTTGAGGGGGAGAGAGCTACTGAAGGAACTTCCTCTCACACTGAGGGGGAGCTAACTCAACATGTATCTGCAACACCCATCTCATCTATCCCACCATCACGAACACCAATCTCAGTACAACAGCAACAACAACACCAGTAGTCACAACTATACCCCCACTAGTATCATCCTCTTCATTAGTTCAGGACAAAGGCAAAGCCATCATGACCACAACCGAACCTGTGAAGATTCCCTATGTAATTGGTGACACTAGGTACCTGCTTACTCCTGAACAGCTAAGTTCCTACCTCAAAAAGGAAGACAAACGTAAGAAACAGGTTGAGGAGGAAAAGAAAAGCAGAGAAGCCCTGGTCAAAGTAGTTTCTGAGGAAGCTTAGAAGTTGGGGATTAATCCTAAAAATCTTGAAAAAGGACAAGCAGGCCAAAAGTTCAAAGCAGCTCAGGATGCTGAGATGGTCTCCTTCAAAAGGAAAAGGGATGAAAAGAACAAGAGGAATGCTGAAATAAGAAAGGAAATGATTGATCACTATAACAGGACCATGACAAGCAGAAGGGCACCTAAAAAAATCACCGATGTCTACATCATCCCCAGATCCAAACCACTGGCAATGAAGTTCATGATCCTTTAAAGTTCACTGACTTTGGGATCACTGAACTTGATGAACTTGGTCCCATCATTGAAAAGAAGAAAAATGTGGTGGTCAAGGAGTTGATGAAATCCCTCCGCAAACATTATGAAAGACTAAAGAATGCACCAGCTCATCTTGGGATACAGTCAGCTCTTCATGAGGCTCAAATATCTCAACCTCAATCATCCCAAAGAAAAATAAAAAAAGGTTGAATCTGAGCCTGAAGCCAAGGTGCCTGGTTTTGACTGTAACAGGGAGCTGCCTGAAGGGGTAAAGTTTGTGAATTACTTAGTCATTGAAAATCCTGAAAGAGGACTTTTCTTCATTGATGTATATGGGATCCTAGTATTCCAGAGGTGGAGTGACATTGATCAGGCTGGCGTGGCTACAATGGTAAGTTACTTAACAATGGCCTCTCAAATTAAATCTCCTAAAAACATCAGGTTCTGCACAGACATGAATGCCAAGATAAGAGATCACCGACAAAGTAACCCTCCTCTCCAAGAAGCCAAAGCTAGAAGCACTGGGAATCCACCTTGAATGACATCATTGAAACTTTTATCATTTCATCTTTTGTACTAGTGATAGGAACTTTGTAATCTTACGAATAAACGATGTATGTTCTTGTTAAAATTCAGTGTTCCTTATTATGTTCATTAGTACATTCAGTGTAAGAATAAGCCATTGCTCACTTACACTGATCAAACACTTAGGCTATTTGTATATCCAAATAAAGGGAGACTGCTGGGTTTAGTATATACTCAAACCTCTTAATTATAGGATTTGAATAGAAAATACCCTAAGTGTTTAGATCCTTAAACACAAACAAGTCACTTAGCGCATAGCCACTCAGTGAGTTGTCTTCGAGATACTCAGTAAGAGACTCAGTAAGGCGAAACTTAAGGGGTGAAGACTAAGTCAAGAAGAAGATGGTGGATTAAGTGAGTGATGACAATAACTCACTGAATCCCAAAACTCCTCACCAACTACTATCACTGAAGAAAATACTGAAGATAAAGACTGAAGGCTAAAGAGACTAAAGAATGAGCGGGACAAGACTGGATAAGTTTGAACAGATAAGATGAAGTCCTTATCAACCAAAGTCAAACTTTCCCTGAATCGCTAACTACCAGGCTCAGTGTCATCACTGACAAGAAGAAAGTAGCCTTGTCACTTACTCTAAATAGCCATTGTAAACATAGACAAAACACATCAGTATTTTGTCTTCTGTAACCTGTCAGTTTGTCCTTTAGGATATAATTAAAAACCATACATGTATAAGTAGCCATAAAAGTTGGAGTGAAAGATTTTAAGCTTGTGCATCAACTGTGAATTACACACACAAGAAATCTTTCACTCCTCCAAATACAACTATGTCCTTGAGATAGCTCAGTGGTACCTGAGTAGTTGTACTTAGACTTAGCCTAAGCTTAGTGAGGAGTTACACCATACCTGTCATTCAATCCCAAGTGCTGTTCCGCAAGCACTTAGGAAATATATTCTTTTTGATTCATTATTAATAAAGGATATAAATGTTGGAATATCTCAGTGTGTCTAAGTTTTCATATCTTGTTTAATTGTGATTTTCTTTATACTTTACTTCAGCCATGTGTTACTTTTAGTCTAATATTTGTCATTTTACTAATTGTGAAACGGGAACAACAGAAGGAACTATAGAATACCTGGAATCTCACAGAAAAATATCTTTTTTGAATTGTTCATTCAATGAAGTTATAATATGTCTTCCTCAAACCAATAAAGAGAGTTGGGGTTATAGTTGAAGCCATCAAAACCGAAATAAGTAGTTATATTCTAATAGGCATGAAGGAGCTAAATGAGATACGTTTTTATATCGTTATAGTACCTATAACTCTTTTAAAAAATGTACCTAAGTTTCCAGATACGAGGATTATAAAAAATATCAATTGACAGTTTGTTTTTTATTCATTAGTTATTAATATAAGGCATTAACAAAGATAGAGTGGCAGAGGTAGGAAAAAAATATTCATCATCTGTTACATCTACTCATCCCATGATTTCGAATCAACAAACCCCATTATCGAGATATGGCAACTCTTTTTGAAAGTTATAGTAATAAGAAATGTGTCGTCTAACTTCATTAAAAAAGAAATAGTTTAAGCGGAAGGGAACGTGAATCCTCGATCCTAGCGAGATGATCTGTTGAAATAAGGTTCCCGGTTGTCTTTGTATGGAGAAGCCTATCTTTCTAGCCCTAAGTGAGACATAGATTGTAAGTGAGCTTTCGAGGAGTAGAGATCGAGCGTGATATGTGCAAAAACACATATCATTTCTTTATCAATTTAAACCCAAAAATAACCAAGAAAAAGCCGTTTATTGCTAATATTTGTTGTTTTCTTGAGTTTGTGCTTGTGCAGGTACGGATATGTCAAAACACACAAAAGATAACCAAATCTGACAAAAACCCGAGCACGAGAGATAAAGAGTGCTAAAGCTAAGCCGGAAGGTCAGAATTGTGCATCTGTGAAGATTTCTATTCTCTGAGGATTATTTTTGAAAGATATGATCAAGTTTGAAGAATTGTCAGAATCAGTCCCTCAACTTTGAGCATTTGGCAGAATATACCCTCAAGTTTCAGAAAATGGCAAAATTGGCCCTTGGTCTATTGAAAATTGGCAAGTCTAGCCCTTGGATTACATTTTCATATTTACATGTTAGTCCCTGGAAATTCAGCTTTTACACTTTTGGTCCTTGTAATACACATTGGGTCCATTACTTGTCCAAATCCAATAAATACTACATTTTTTGGTCCAATTGATATCAAAGCCCAAGTCATTCCCAGCCCAAGTCAAAGGTCCAGTCAACCGGTCAACCAAAGTCAACCTAACTTAAGCCTGGTCAAACCAACATACCCGTATACCCATCTTTACCCAGGTCAACAACCCGGTCAATGCCACCTAATACCCGGTCAAATAAGTCAAACACAATAAAAAATTAATTACTTTTTTCCCGCGCCCCAATTCTTACCCCAATTACCCAACCCAGTAACACATGAACCCTAAAACCCCAATTACACCTCACGACTAAAATTACCCTCTGACACATTAAATTACCCAATCATTTAAGTATTCTAGAAGGTCCTGACATTCCCTGACACGTGCAGAGGTTCCACGTTGGCAATCCAAGTGAAGGCCTCAAAGAAACACACATCTAAGGGCTATGATTGACTGATTACTGATGGGATATGATCTAATGGATACGATTGATCATGAGAAAGCACAAGAAGCTCCTTCCAGACTCTTCTTAGCTCTAGGCTTGGCTATAAATAGCACCCTTGTTCACAAGTTGTAATCATACCTTAGTTTTCAGTAGCATAATTGTATTTCATTTCCAGTTTTTAAGTTTTCAGTAATTCTCAACTTTGTATTTCCTTTTGTACTCTTAATTTCAAAAGTTTAATAGAATTCAGTTTTCATTTTACATCTTTATTTCAGCTTCTATAATTGTTCATTGTTGCTTATTAAAGTTCTCTTATGAATTCTAGCTTATTCTAATAGTTTTCTCAGCTTGTTTCTTATTATTAATCAAAAATATTAAAAAAAATCAGAAAAAATAATTGAAAAAAAAAATATATGTTTATAAAGCTTAAATTAAGCTTTCTACTGTGTTATTAAACTTTCATGAGCTTCCTTATAGCTTTGTGAAGGTTTGATCTGTTTTTAGAATCCATTTCATTAAATCAATTCACATCAAACAAATTATAATCCAATGAGATGCTGATTTGGGTTAGAAGCTTATCTGGATCAGACTTGGTATTGGAATTGGCTTAACTGTGATCTGGAAATGGTTTTTGATTTATTTTGGCAAGCCATAGTGGCTGGACTCATGTGAGTTATTTTAATTTCAGTTTCAGCTTAATCTGTCCATCTGCATAATCTAGTATAAGGTTGCATCTGTTGATTATTATTGTCATTAGATTGCTTTAATATAGTTGTTAGATCATAGATTAAGCTGTCATGGATTAGTGTTAAGATTTAGATAGTTTTAATTGCATTTTAGTTTCATTAAAGGAGTGTTTGGTACAAACTTCAAATATGTGTACGAGGTTAGTTATAGAGATAAGATCACTTCATTCAGTTTCCCTTAGGTTAATTACACTTATTTAGAACATTAGTTTGCACCCTAGGTTAGTAAAAGTCAAATTCACTTCAAATCTGTCATGTGTTCATTACTGTTAGGAATTTTAAGATCATAGATCTGCACTTAGGTCTAGAATAGGATAAACTAGCTTTATTTTGCTTCATTTCATCTTTATACATCATTATCATTTCACAAATTTGATCCAAATCTCACTTAAGTCAAGTTGCAAATCTGTCAAACAAAAGTCAAAAGTAACAAATCAGTTTTTGCAAAACTTTGTAGATTTTTAATGACTTCATCTTTGGTTCAAAATAGCTGAAATCTTGGGAAAATCAAGTTTAGTTGGTCTAGTTTTGATAAATCATTTTTTGGAAATTTTTGGAAATTTTCTTAAGCTCTAAATAAGTTGTGCTAACAGCTGGATTTTCCCCTGTGCACACTCAGCAAACATTGAGTTGTGCACAGGCAACTTGCAGAAGCCCTCTAGGTTTCATTTCAGCTTGTTTGGATCTGTAACTTGGTCCATGTGTTTATTGGTTGGTAGTCAAAAGCTTCTCATTTCTGGATTTCAGTTTAGTTCACTAGAATAGCTTATAACTCAGCTGCAAGTTAGGTGATTAAGGCATATTTGGCTCAAGTGGATAATTAGCTTAAATCATATTAGGCTGCTTATTTGAGGTTAGGAATAGTTGCAATTAGGTGTTTTAGGGTAGTTATATCTTAATCTAGCTTCTGTGTTCACTTGGTGCCCTCTAGTACTCTTTAGCTTATTTCATTTAGCTTATTTACAAGTCAAGTACACTACAGCTTCATTTTCTTACACATAAGCTTAGTTTTTTATATTGTTTATAAACTTAGAATATAATTTTAGACTTTTCCTGAATTTTTTAGATTTTTCCATTACTGTTTGCTATTTTTCTTAATTTTAATCAGTTTTTGGGACTTTTTAAATAGAGAAAATTTCTAAAATAGACATATAAGGAACCGTGTTACAAAAATAAACCATTGAAATTTGTGTTGCAAAAAACTACCTTACACGCAAAATATTTGCGCTCTCACTTTTTTTTGCACTCCATGCTTTAGATCATTACACGTGTACTTTAAGATCAAATCTGAAATGGACACGTGGCATGGGAGCGCAATTTTTTTGCTCTCCCTATCTTTTGCGCTCTCAAATTTTGGTTTAGTGGGGATGGAGAGCAAAATTTTTGCGCTCCCGACCTTTTTTGCTCTCCCAATTTTGAATATCATGCGGACATTAAAGTGCCTAGTATACGGAGAGCAAATATTTTGCTCTCCCTCTACCTTTTGCGCTCCACACCATTTTTTTTACTTATCATCCGTTTTTTTTACTTTTAATAAAAATAATTTTTGCTCTCCCTCTATTTTTTAACTAATTAACTAAATATATATACATATTCAATCTCCATGTGTGTTCAAAAAAATCTACTCTGTGTACTGATTAAGTAATGTATTTCACATGAATACATGACACATTCACATCTCCACGTCCCCAGTTTAATTGTTAATTTCATGAAATCATGAAAAAATATTTATCTCATATAAGAGGCTTTTTAAAACAATAGGAGTAATACTACTATATATTGCATTTACAAAGTGCGTAAATGATGTTGGTTTTTGAATATTTAATCGATAAAGTCCATTTGTGTAGATTTGATAGCACCACACTAATTTATGTATATGTTCAATCCTAAAATTACACTAATAAATACATGAAACATTATTAAAAAATGAAATAGGTTAATACCTTACAAGGCCCATGGATATCATCATCTATTTTTATACAAAGAAAAGAATGGGAGTACGTTTTGAATGGGGACCAAACCAAAATATCTAAATGGGGACCATATGACAACTACTTTGAGGATTTTGCTCTCAAGAAGGGGACATTGGAACTTTAGGGGACCGGATGTATTTGATCTCCATGCGCTCGTGAGGATGTTTTGGGGACCAGAATTTTGGAGTGAAGTATAAAGAAGATGGGTAGATGATGAGGTAGCTAAAAATTAAATGGGTATATTTACTATATTTAAGATGAATAGTTTGGTTTTTCAATATTTAAGATGGGGAGCGCAAATAAAGGGGAGAGCAAAAATGTTTTGCGCCCTGTGTACTTTTTATTTGCTTCCATTTGCGCTCAACGTAGGTTTTTGTAATTCAATTTTAAAAGGTAGTTTTTTGTAATGTCATTCTTTTAAGTGACGTTTTGGTAATTCTTTTTTTTAAATAGCTTTTAATACAAATAATTCAGATTAGCTTCAAAAAAATAATTTTTCAATTTTTATAGATTAAGATAAATATAAAAATCAAAAAAATAATTTTTCCAGATTTTTCCTAGTTAAATTTGTATTTTTTAGCCATTTAATTAGTTTTAAAAAGTTTTTAATTCATAGAAAATAGAAAAATAATCAGAAAAATACAAGATTAGTATTGAAAAGTCTTTTGAGTTATTTTAGATTTTTAAAAAATAGTTTCATAATTTTCCCTTTATTTTCATAATTTTTAGTATTTTAAATTAGTTTTTAAAGTATAAAAATAGTTTTTAATTCAGATAAATAAAAGAAAAATCATAAAAATTAGTTTTAAATCATAATAAAGTTTTAAATTGCATTTTTAGAGTAAAAGTAATTTTAGATAATTTTTAGGACTTAGTATAGACGTAGTTGATTTTAATTCGCGTTTTATAAATTACGTTTAATTTTAGTTTGCGTAATTAGGATTCCCCGTAGTTTAATTTCCCTTAATTACTTTCCCATTTCCCGTAGTTTAGATAAAAACAAAACCATCAATCCAAAACATCGAGCATTTTAATAACAAACCAATAACGACGTTGCCCATTCACACCTCGTTGGGAAACGACTCGGATTTCCTAATCCGTATCACTATCACTCACGGGATTTGATTCACTATCCTTTTTCCTAAAGGGATTTTAAATCATTCCTTGTGTTTATTTTTGATATCGATATTGTGGTTTTATCCATACACACACACCCCTAAACCTACACGAATCAAATTTTGGCGCCGCTGCCGGGGAGGTTGTGTCGCGACAATATCGTTCACGGTTTGACGATTAGTGACTCGAGATCCTTCCTTCGTGAAGTTACTATTTTTCTAAAAATCAAAAAAGTTAAAAATATTTTCCTTTTTTCTTTTGTATATATACATATCATATTAAAAATACAAAAAGATTTTCTCTTGTGTTTTTGAGCTTAAATAGAATATACCAATTATATAACATTCTCAACTGAGGTGTTATCATTAGTAAGTTCCCGAACTAAAGATCAAAAACTTGTCTTTGTGTCACTTGTGAATTGATTTATTTCTATCGGATAAACAAACTGTCTGGTGGGTATAAGGACGGCCTGACATTAAATTGCGGCTAAAAAGAGGCGGGTTTTTAATAAGCTTCGCGCTGACCTAATAGCTTCTCTGCTCGCTTGTGCGTTTGTCTTATAGAAGTGATTTATTCACTTGGGATTATTGGTTAAGTTCACTGTTGTTTTCGAATACCGTTCTCTTTTAATTGCCTTGGTTTTTGAAAGTGCATGCGCACTCATTCTAATAACTACAGACCGGTACGTGAAACCGCTATAATTCCAAGAAGGCGAAATAGACGTGCTCCATTAGTCGAACCCGAGATTTGAACTAATCCGCCTCAACCCAACATCGTAATGGTGGAGGATAACCGATCCATGTTAGAGCAACTCCAAGCACCCACCGAGGGTTATGGAGAAGCTATCTTCGTTCCGGCAATCGTTGCCGACAATTTTGAACTTAAACACGGATTGATCAATTTAGTGTCGTCGAGCCAATTTTACGGATTTGAGAGGGACGATCCCCACTCTCATATCCGTCGATTTAACAAGCTCACGTCCACGATCAAGTACCATAACGTCCCGGAATAGGCTATCAAGCTACTACTCTTCCCGTTTTCACTAGAGGGGGCCGCCCGGATTTGGCTCGAAAAACAACCCCCTCGATCAATCACCACATGGGAGGATTTAGGTTCAAAATTCGTGAACGAATTCTTCCCACCGTCTAAAACAACACACTTAAAGAATGAAATAACAAAATTCATACAAAGATTTGATGAATCATTTAGTGAGGCATGGGACCGATTTAATGATTTGCTTAGGCAATGTCCCCATCATAGTTTTTCTGAGTTGCACCAACTTGATACGTTTTATAACAGTTTGAATGAAACTGATCAAGACTCTCTCAATGCCGCCGCGGGTGGTAATTTGTTAACCCGATCAATGAGAGATGCCTTGTCGGTTATTGAGAACACACTACTACAAAAAATCTCATAGAAACCGGTCAAAATAGCCCATGAAGAGTGGTTTTGGAACCACTCTCTGAAGGGGGGTATCTCCATGATCGAAAAATATAGAAACCGGTTAGGCAACCTGTCTCTATTAGAAGCATCGACACCGGTTTCTTCTTACAATCGGTCTCCATTATAGAGTAAACAAACATATTTTTATTGGACATTGACACCGGTTCTTTCACAACCTGTCTTTATAAAAGCATCCAACCTATCTTTATATAAAGTAAAAAGATATGTTTTTATCTAAAAACCTGTCTTTTTAGTTAATCTATTTTATTAAAAAAAAAATCATTTCTAAAATTTTCCAATTTTTTAAAAAATTGGAAATTTTTAGAAATGTTATTTTTTAATAAAGAAATATATATAAATGCAACACATATATATAAAGTGATTAAAATACACCACAAATATCGAAATCATCAAAGTAAATTAAAATAATACGTTAATTCAACTAAACATAATCCTAGACAAAATCCAAATTAAAATACTAGAATTCAAAAACTATAATGAAATACACTAGAATTCAACATAATTGAACATCATTATTTGGGATTTATCATGCCACAATGTAAACCATGCACCAATGATGGTGTGCAACTCTTTATTCTCTAATGGACGCTCGTCACTCCAAGGTACCTACATGTATATTAATGAAATAAATGGTTATACAACAAATAAACCATTCTCTAATGGATGCTCGTTACTCCAAGGTACCTACATGTAAATTAATAAAACAAGGTGAGCGGCGCCCGCTGCATTGCGATGGGGCTGTTTGACGGGGTTTTTGTCCTACTTTCCGGTGTCGTTTGGCGGATTGTGAATGAAAAAGCACATGTTTGAAATTTTCGTATAACTTATGTAAAAGTTTCAGAGCAGATCTACTGATTTATACAAATCTACTTATAAACAATGCAAGTAAGATGAGACTTATTGTCGCCACCTTCTATTATTTAGTGGTTCTATCATACTTAAACAGAAAAAAGAGGGCACTATTTGTTGTTTGATTTTCTCATACCAGTAACTGTCCGCAATCGCAGAAATAGACCTACCACTACAGTGTACGTACTAAACCGATAGTAACATCATTTGACAGTATGCACGCTTGTGCGGATGCATAAATAATCCGATAATAATAGCAAATTGCAGTTTAAATCTGTGTAACAACAATTTAGTGTGTAAACGTAGAAATAAACCGACAATGACGGCCTTTTAGCATCACAAATAGAAAATAAATCTATTTATAACAGCGACATTCAAGACTTACACTGAACAGAAGGAGTTAAATCTGAAAGCGAGAGAAACACCAAAAATCTTCGAAAGTCAAACCTCGAATTCCTCATCTCTCCATTTTCATCAACATCATTTGTTGCTGTCGGCGCCGCTTCTGCTGACATATTCTTTTGCAGCAACTCACTCCCTTAATTCACATTCCCCTTCACTTCTGATTATCTGCGACTTAAGACACATTTAAAAATTTAATCACTTACAAACACTACAAACTGATGTAACAATGCAATAATATATATCAGATTTGTGACATAGCAGAGTGGCGACTGCCATGTGACTAATGAAAATAATAAACGATTTGGATAGTGGGTAAACATGGATATCTTTGATACAGGTAACCATTTTGCCCAAATGCACACCCAAACACTTGCTTACTTTATACAGAAACTTGACATTGTATGCTTGCCTGGGATAATTTCCTATTTCTTTTGGAAGAAAGTTTGTTGTCTCCTAAAGTTTACGTTGACTGTTTTCAAAAGATATAATCCATTCCTCACCATTACCATAATTTCTCAGCTAAAACAGCCGTCCTCAACATGAAACTGATTTGACCTGTTACAAAATGAGTACCATAATCTAAAAAGCTTACCATAAATGAGTTTCAAATCAACCTGAAAAAAGAACTGCTAGACTACCATGTATTATCCTAGCAGTTGTTCGAGGGTTAAACTTGGCATTCGAAGTGCTAGCATGTATATAATGGATAGAAAAGCAAAAATATAGGAACTATATATAACTTAATTACCTGTTGTGTTCATGGACTTTCACATCCATGTATCTAAAAAAAAGTTAATATGCAAATTTTACCTTTAGAGTGTTGCCATACAACCGATGACCCAGGAAAGTGAACTGAAGAGGTGGAGTTTGGGTTTTTCTTCCACCGAGAAGAAAGCAGACGATTGCCATATACTGGGGACTCTGGCGCGGCAACTGGAACTCTAGAAATTGATCAGGTTCCTCAATTGGTGGTTTATCTGCAAATGCTCAAGTAAAGTGCAACATAAAAGAATATAATTAAACATTGTATCTAAATTAATAATTTCCTATTAATACTGGGTAGCAACTGTTTTCAGCAACCGAAATACCTACAATGCCGACACCCTCATATTGCAACTTTCAAATGCAGTGTTCCCTAGTTACGTCTTTAAGTTCTTTCGTAGGAAGATGCTTCTATTGAACCTGCTTAGGAAGAGAAAACAATGGTACAATATGGATATATAAGCCCGACAAAACTGAAAAAAATCACAACCCATATACTCTTCAAGTTTGTTATACAAAAACCAAAGCAAAATCACTTCAAAAATTATAAAGGAGACCATATTATCTCATCATTTTCATTCTATTGCTCCATATACAGAAACCCAAATCTGCTATAAAATTTCAAAATTTGCTATATGGATTGTTTGAGATGAAGACACATCAGACTATTGTATAGTTGATTTGACGTCAAGACACATCATAGATGTCAATAATGTCAACGTTGCCAGGATAGTAGACTGTACCTCACTTCTAATGTCACAACCTCGTAGTCGTAGTCCGGTTTCTCCAAACATTTCTCCTAACACTGCCCTTCCTATGATCTGCAATTTTCTATGTCAGAATGATCGTGCTCTTCTTTATGTGAATTATATCCTGCTATCGTAATACTGTACGAATTACTGACCCATATATCTTATATTCCTTTAAAAAAAAACTAAGATGCTATATAATATGTATGAAATTCACTTACTACGAAATCCTCTTCTTCCTCCCCCATCCGCAACTTCCTTAGTCTGGTTCCCCATCATGAATATGATTCTTTTTCTCATTCAGATTCAAGAACACGAACCCAAAATTTCATTCAACTTAAGAACAGTCCAAATGATAACAGAACCATATTTTATATTTGATTAACAAATTAACAAAACCCTAATTTTTCCTTCGGGCCAAAAGCATTAAGATCCCCATTATTCGACTTTTTAACTAAGAACATGCAATGATTCAAGAATATAACTATAGCATAATATAAATTGATATATAAAACATATTAATTACCTGACATTAAGAGAAATCGAATTGATTTGGATCAAGATCCCCAAACTTTTAGAGTGTGTGTTTGGGAGAAGAAGAAGAAGAATGCGTAGATATGTGTTTTCTACTTTTCTTCCAGTTTTATCAAAAAAAAGAAAAAAAAGAAAAAAAAAACGTGATTTCAAAATTTTGGAATGTGTAATTTTAAATTAGTGAAAGTGATAAAAAGAGGGGAAAAAACCCGCTTAAAAATTTTGCACATAGAACCGGGTTTGAGGAAGACTTGTTATTTTGACATAACCAGTTTTAATATTACAGAGATTGGTTTATTTTTGAAAACTGGTTCTAAATCTTTTATGCCCCCTTCTTTTTTTGTTATAGAACCCGGTTTTTATCTAACCAGTCTTTATTTAGGGGTATTTATAGCCTTTTGTGTAGTAGTGACAAATCAAAAGTTCGTACCTCACGTAGCAAATCGAATGCTGCCCGAGTAAGTGCTACACCGTCGTCCTCGTCTTTTGAAAATACGTCTAGCACCGATGCTAAGATTGATAAGCTTACGGATATGATTCAAGCTTTGGTTAAAATTAAGACGGCTAAGGTTAATTCTTCTCCACCCGCTCTAGTCAAAGCGGTGGAAACGACTTGTACTACTTGTGGTGGCCCGCATGCTTACTACAATTGTATCGCCACCGATGGAAATCCTTTCGAAGCTAATGCCGTAACCGGAGGTAACCAATACCGTCCTCAAGTTGAACCAAATTCTCATGTTAGTAATCAAATGGGACCTTCGGGATTTTCTCAATCAAACAATCAAACTCGTTTTAATCAAAATCAAGTTCGTGGACCAAATGTTCAAAACCAATTCAAAGCCCCACCAAATCAGTACCCGACCCAAGGAGCTAATTACAATCAAGGATATCAAGCTCTGAGCTATCAAGCTCCGCCTTTGCCTTCAAATGAATTCACAGCTTACTTTTAACACAACAATGCTACCATCCACACTATGCAAAATCAGATTACAAGTTTAAGAAACGAGTTTCAATCTTCGTTAACTAGACAAAGCAATGAGTTTAGGAATGAGATTCGAATGCAGAACAACAAATTGGATGCTTCAAAGAATAAACTCGAAAACATGTTGAATGCCATTTTGTGTAAGATCAGTCAACCCTCAACTTCGGGATCTCTTCCAAGTGATACCATTCCTAACCCGAAGGGTGAGCTAAAAGCTATTACCACACGGAGTGGTAAGGCTTATGCTGGACCGTCATTTCCTACTCCGCTGGTAAGGGAGGAAGAACGAGAACCCGAGGTTTTTAATGACAATGTGCAACCCGCACCCGTCCCACCTCCAGTCGTTCAGATTTCCATTGCGGAACCCGATGTTCCGAAGACTACTCTTAAACCTTCACTTCCTTATCCTTCTAGACTTCAAAATCAAAAGATTCGTGATAAAACCGAAAACCAAATGGAAAAATTTGTTGAGATCGTTCAATCCTTGAATTTTAACATCAGTTTCACCGACGCTTTACTTCTCATAGCCGAAATTTGCTGCTATGATCAAAAGCTTAGTGAGTAATAGGGAAAAGTTGGCTGAGATAGCCAAAACACCATTGAATGAGAATTTCTCAGCGGTGCTCCTCAAGAAACTTCCCGAAAAGTTCGGAGACCCCGGCAAATTTCTGATCCCTTGTGAGTTTCAGGGAATAGTGAAATGTTCCGCCTTGGGCGATCTTGGTGCGAGCATTAACTTGATGCCCCTTTCTATCTACAACAAGCTTTCTCTTCCGGATCTTACTCCTACTAAGATGACTCTTGAACTCACGGACCGCTCAACCTCTATTCCGAAAGGAATCGCTGAGGACGTCTATGTGAAAGTAGGACCACTTCATTTTCCCGCCGACTTCATTGTTGATGACTTTGATGCTGACCCTCGAGTACCTCTTATTCTCGGGAGACCTTTCTTAAGAACGGGTCGTGCGATGATTGATGTTCATGAAGGAGAAATCACTTTACGATCTAACAAGGAAACCGTCTCATTTAATATTAACCATCCTTCGAGATACTCTTCCAATTATGATGATGCTTCTATTAATCGAATCGACGTTCTCGATATTGCCATGGAGGAGTATGCTCAAAAGCTTCTTGATTTCATTGGTGGCAATCCCACCATTCCTTCTGAAAATGTTGAACCATCTTCTGAACTGATTATTGCCGATTCTTCCCCCTCTCTTACTCTGTTTGAGGGAGGTGACTTCTTTTTGGAAGAGATCGATGAGTTTCTTGCTAATGATGAATCAATTCCACCGGGAATTGATGATGGTGTTTATGATTCGGAGGGAGATATCCTTTATCTTGAGCAATTGCTAAATGAAGATCCATCACCGTCACTCCCTCCGAAAGAGATTACGATTGAAGAACTCAAAGAAGTATAAACATCTAATGAAAACCCTCCGGAGCCCGAGCTCAAGGATTTACCTCCTCATCTTGAATATGCTTTTCTTGAAGAACCGAACAAATTTCCCATCATCATTGCTAAAAACTTAAAAAATGAGGAGAAAACCACACTTTTGGATATTCTTCGAAAACATAAGAGTGCTATCGCTTGGCAAATTTCTGATATCAAAGGCATAAACCCTCGTTTTTGTACTCACAAGATCTTAATGGAAGACGATTGTAAACCCGTTATTCAACAACAACATAGGGTTAATCCGAAAATTCATGAGGTTATCAAAAAGGAAGTTCTTAAACTCCTCGACGCCGGAATCATTTATCCTATCTCCGATAGCTCATGGGTTAGCCCTATCCATTGTGTCCCAAAGAAGGGAGGGATGACCGTCGTTACCAATGAAAATAATGAATTGATTTCCACACGCCTCGTCACCGGATGGAGGGTGTGTATTGACTACCGAAAGTTGAATGATGCTACTCGTAAAGTCCATTTCCCGCTACCTTTTATGGATCAGATGCTCGAACGTTTAGCGGGGAATGAGTTCTATTGCTTTCTTGATGGTTTTTCCGGTTATTTTCAAATTCCGATCGATCCGAAAGATCAGGAGAAAACTACTTTCACGTGCCCTTATGGAACATTTGCTTACCGACGCATGCCATTTGGCTTATGCAATGCTCCCGGTACTTTCCAAAGGTGCATGATGGCTATTTTCCACGACATGATCAAAAAATCTATGGAAGTTTTTATGGATGATTTCTCGGTTTATGGAGATTCTTTCACTTCTTGCCTCTCTCATCTATACCACATGCTTAAACGGTGTGAAGACACCAACTTGGTCTTGAATTAGGAGAAGTGCCACTTCATGGTTCGTGAGGGCATTGTCCTCGGCCATAAAATTTCTAAATCTGGGATTGAGGTTGACCGAGCTAAAGTCGACGTTATAGCTAAACTCCCTCATCCCACTACCGTCAAAGGTATTCGGAGTTTTTTGGGTCATGCCGGTTTCTATCGCCGTTTCATTCAAGATTTATCTAAGATAGCCCGCCCTCTGACCCATATCCTTGAAAAGGATGCTCCGTTTATCTTCACCGATGAATGCATTGAAGCATTTAATTTTCTCAAAAAGAAATTAACTGAAGCTCCGATCTTAGTTGCCCCCGACTGGGATTTGCCCTTTTAACTCATGTGTGATGCTAGTGATTACGCAATTGGGGCAGTCTTGGGGCAACGAAATTATTTCGAAACACTTTCAACCATACACTATGCGAGTAAGACATTGTCTGAGGCCCAACACAATTACACGACTACTGAAAAAGAATTATTGGCCGTTGTTTACGCTTTTGAGAAATTTCAACCCTACCTTGTCTTATCGAAGACCATAGTGTATACTGACCATTCTGCTCTTAAGTATCTTTTGGCAAAGCAAGATGCTAAGGCACGATTACTTCGTTGGGTTCTCCTCCTTCAAGAATTTGATGTTACCATTCTTGACAAAAAAGGAGCGGAGAGCCTTGCTGCCGATCACCTTTCTAGACTTGAGAATCCTCATCAAAGTGTGCTCGAGAAAAAGGAGATTACGAAAACATTTCCTCTCAAGACACTTGGGATAATTGCTAAGAAAGACCCAAACACCCCATGGTTTGCCGACTTTGCAAATTACCATGCGGGCAATTTCATCGTGAAAGGGATGTCGTCCCAACAAAAGAACAAGTTTTTCAAAGATGTTAAGTGATGACGTACCCTCCGATCAGGTCGAAGGACCCCCCCTTTCGGCCTCAGTCGAATTTGCATTACGAAGACCCAAGTCTTTCTCCATAAGTTATTGGTGGCGTAAAACCATTCATCATTGACATGGTTACCAGTTGGGAATCCGCCAGCCGAAGGCCTATGCCCTTCGGTGTCTTCTCTTGAAGATGCCAAGATAAAGAAGAACCTTGACTTGGTCTTCCCCCACGTTCCCACTATTTCCTTAGCTTCCCCTCCAAGTCCGAGATAGTGGGGATGAAGCCCTAGCGGTTACCACAAATTAGGGGACGCCCCTCATGATCTCCTAAACGTGTGCTAGCACTCTCCAAGCTATTTTCATCACCTATAAAGAGGTTGGACGAGTCATTTCAATGGTATGTTCATTCAGCACAGTATTTCACATACTCCATATTATTTACAACACATATCACATACTTACTCTCACGCCGGAGGTGGTTCGCAGGGCCCAACCCCTGCGCAATCACTTAACGAAGTGTCTACTATTTCTCATTGCAGATTGGCTACAAGTTTGGCGCAAGCATATCACCCCTCATACCCTTCGATCACCATCGAAGGCCTGGTCGTACGAATTATTGTACAATCAGTGGCGCCATCCGTGGGACCCGCTACTATTGGTCTCGTTATTCCAAACTTACACCCAGTCAATCACTCTCACTAGTTTTACGGCATGAATCAAGGAAGAGAAGATACACCCCCTCCGGGTTTCTCGACCTTGACACCAATCCCGTTCAATGATCCTAACAACCTTCCCAATATAACCGCATCCACCTTTACCACACGATCTCACCCTGAAATAACTCCCAACAACCATGCTTCAACCTCGGCTAACCCTGAACTGGTAATCAGCCCAGCGTTTGTCGAAGCTAATATCGAAGCTTTAGAATCTTTACTGAGGGCTCGAAGGAGGTAAGCTCGGAATGTGGAGATGCGTAGGGAGTTAGAATACTCAAGCGATGAGTACGACGAAGAATTGGAAATGGAGGCTATGCCTTTGGCTCCTGGGGCTACACGCTCAGTGCTAAGGATAGGGTCCCCGAGCAAACGAAGGTCTAGTGGAAGGTCGTTGGTTTCGAAGATGTTCCGGAGAGGGCTCCGACTAGAAGGGAAGGCACGATAGAAGGCTCCAATGGAAGGAGTCACCGAAGGGATACTACGGAGGTTAATTTGCCACCACTTTTGGCGGCTCACCTGGGAAGAACTGAGGAAGGGGTTCCGTTGCAGCCTTCTCACGCATCCGGCGTAGAAGGCAATCCATCTCAAATAAACGGGGGAGGAAATATTCCTCCTCATGGTATGTACCCTCCTTTCCAGTCTCAATCTTACCCTCAAGGGGTTTATCCCCCGCCTAATGGGCAGGCTAACAACCCCAGTTTTAGTCAACCATACGGAAGCATGCCCTATGGGCAACCTATGGTATATCCTTCGTACCCTGTCGGAAGTCACCCACCTTATATACCTTCTGCTTACCCTCAATATGTTAACCAAAACCCTGTTGGAATACCTCCAAATCATAACTCGTACAATGTTGCCCCTACCTACATGCCACCTTATAACTGCCTTTATTCGGAGCCCATGGGCTCCACAACACCCTTCGTAAGATGGATAAAAGACTACCCTTTGCCTGATGGGTTGAAAATGCCCGCACATATTGGTACTTATGATGGGAAAGGGGATCCGGATAACTTTGTACACCTGTTCGAAGGGGCTATCAGAATGCAGAAGTGGGTTATGCCTGTTGCTTGCCACATGTTTACATACACCCTACGAGACTTTGCTCGTATATGGTGGAACGGGCAAAAACCAGGTAGCATTGTGAATTTGGATGATCTCAAGGCCAAGTTCAGATCACATTTCAGCCAACAAAAAAAGTTTACAAGAACACACCTAACAGTGCACAGCATCAAGCAGAAGGAAAATGAGAGCACCAGGGCTTTCATTACCAGATACACCGATGACACCTTACAAATAATGGGCTTGCACGAAGACCAACGCATCTCAGGTTTCGTGCATGCCCTGCGAAACAGAAGTTTGGTTGAATTCCTCTCCACTGATCTTCCTGCAACCTATAAGGGTTTAGTGGAGAAGGCTTACACCTGGATCGAAGCAAAAGAAGTGTCTACCAACAGGGCTCCGGTCAAAAAAGAAAGTCACAGCAAAGTCCCGAAGCATCCTTCATGGGAAGGGCCCTACGTTATTAAGGAAGCATATGGCAACGGAGCCTACAAGCTGAAAACCTTGGATGGAGACGCTATTGATAGAACCTGGAATGGCACTACCCTTCGTAAGTTCTACATATGAAACTTACAATGTCTGAGGATATTTTTTATTTTTGCTTTCAATCAATGTATTTGCATTCTTCTCACTTGGGGAAAGAAGCATTAATGGTAGGCGTCTAGTATTCATTTCTTAAAATGATGTAATCCTCCCTACCCACTTAATGAGATAACGCATTTCCCTCAAATCTCTTGTTTCGTTCAATACAACAAAGATTTTCCCACCAAGTCGCTTTATAAGTTTCAATGTCGAAGGGATGTACAAAGACTAACAACATGTCTTGCTCATATGCATAACATCCATCTCAACTTCACATTAACTTTCCTATATGGCCTTAAGGTATTTTAAGCCTTTCGCTGCCCAAAGGATTAAGATGGAGTGGGTCGCGACCCTCTGTCAGCAGTCAAACTATACGATTGCTAATATTCTTGATGAAGTAACTACACACAATGAGGCTATGCATCTACCATACGCCTTAGGTTGTAAAAAAAATTTTACGCAAGTAAAATAAAAAGAGAAGAATCACACATGGCAAAATACAAGCCCTATTGGCTTTAATGTAGATTAATGACTAGTTTAACTAGTCTAAACAGGCCGTAGCCTTAACGATCCAACCAACCAAAACATTGTCTTAGGCCGTAGCCTACATCACACATACGAAATGTTAATTGTTTCATCAGGCACGAAGCCTGGAAAGGAACACAGACATATTGTTTTAAAACAGGGTACATACCACCCTGGGGATCAAATTACAACCACATGGTTGCCTTCATCAAACCTTGGAATGAGTGGGATCAGCTGAACCTGGGGATGGAGCCTTGGGTGACGGAGTCTTCTTCGAAGGAGAGGGAGGCTGGACTTTCCTTGGCTTCTTAGCCAGCAGGTCCTCCACAGAGGCCGCTGGGTCCTTCATCACTTCAGCAAGGAAAGGGAACTCCAAAGCAGCTAATTCATTACCTGCATCATCATACTCTTTTTCATGAGTTGCCCTGTAGTATTGAATTTTATACAGCTTCACCGGTTTCTCTGTCGCAGCTATCTCCTCTAAAGTGGTACACTTGCCATGATATATGGCAGCATTCACCAGGTTCCCAATGGCATTCCCCACATCGTCACTATGGTAAAGTTCCATAGCAATGTAAGGAATAACCTTGGTTACCAAGTCCACCCTGTCCTTCTTCAGCATCTTCAGACGTAGGTTTAACCCATCTACCTTCTCTCTGAGCTTGATCTCTTGGTCCACCAGCTTCGCTCTCTCTCCTTCGAGGCCTCCACACTTGGATGAAAGAACAGATATCTGCTCTTTATAGCCTACGACCTTTGAGCCTTCGATAGTCAACCTGCTGCATTCAGCCTCGCTCGCTGCCAGTTGACCTTTGAGCTTTTCATTCTCAGCTCTGAGATCTTGCACTAAGGGGTTCTTATCAAAATCCTCCAAGGCATCTTCACACTTCTTCTCCAGGTCTGCATACTTCTGATCCCTAGCCTTCTCCCTTGCAAGCATAACATCCATTTCCTCTCGAGCTTTGGTAACAGCATGAAGAAGCTCCCTAGTTCTGGTGTTGAGCTGATTATCCAACATGCATTGCCTGACATAGCTCTTGTCATGGAGATCACATAGCCTTTCCATAGACATGTTGTCCATCACCCCCTTCCAGCTGGGTGGGATTACACGGTCCACGAGTAGATGACAAGCTAAGGGAGAGGAGAGCTCCTTCGTATCAGGAAGTCCTGCAACATATGTACAATTGTTAATATATTATTACTCGTATCTAATTTTTTGTAACAGGCAAGAAACATTACAATGGATATCATCGCCGTTGGGCCCTTCGATGGCTGGAAATGCCACAGCCTTACCCTGGGCACTCTTTTTCCGGGTAGTTCGAGAGGGAGGAGTAGGTAGGATGAGTTTCCTTTTTTAGGCAGACTTCACAGCTTTTGCACTGGTACCTTTCCTGCTTCGAACCCTCTCACCAATGCCGGAGGGTCCTACGATGGTCAACTGTCCTTCGGAGACTGGTTCGTCAGATTCAGCAACATTCTCCACAAGCTGGTCTTCCACATCTATGGGTTCCTTTGATGGAGGAGCAGACGCAACAGGCTCGATGGGCTGGGCTTCCACATCATTATTATTTATCGACACTGATGGGGAACCCACACCATAGCTCGTCTCTTGGGGATTATTTGGAATGAAGCTCACCTCCTTTGCACCACCAGCTACCACAAAGTTCCTGAATGACATCTCTGCACGAAGGAGCAAATAAGATAAATATCCGAAAGATAAGTTTTTATTTCTTATTTTAATCAAAAAAATACATACTTTCTCCATCACAAATAATCTCAGGTACCAAAGGAGATCCCTCCCATCTTTCAGCAAGACCAGCCATGAACAGAATTGGCTCAGGAAATGTTTGGCAATTAGCTAGATGACGAGCCAACCGCTGATACAAAGGATTCCTTCTCACAGTATAGGGCAAGGGATCGTTGAACCTTTTTTCATCATATTGAAATTATGGGTTTAACAATGCAGGGAAAGTTAAAGGGACAATGGTGTTTTGGATGTAAAAGAATTTGCCTTTCCAGTTCCTGATGTTCGTAAATGGCCTATCTATGAGAATGGGCACATCCCTTTCACCCCTCTTAGCCAAGGTCAACCAATCTCCTCCCGGGTATAGATTCAGAAAACCCCTAAGCACAGTCAATGATGGTTCGAACCCATAAGCTTTGCACATCACAATGTATGTCGTAAGCTTGGCTAGGCCAAATGGGTTAAACCTAGATATGTGTACCTCATAGTACTAGAGGAATTCTAAGATCAAAGGGTGCAAGGGTATCCTAAGGTTGGAGGTGGTGAATGCATGGGTGTATAAGCCTACATAGTTTTTAGGGGCATCAAAAATCCCTTGATTGCTACTAGGTAACATGATTTTATGCTCTTTTGGAATTGGGTAATCGGTGAGGAACGCTTTAAGCTCCTCCCTTGTCAAGTTACAACCTTGTTGTTTGATTACAAACTTCTTATTTGTAGACATTGATCCTTCTAAAATCTACAATAAAGTATTTGAAAACAGATACGAAGGAACACTTTACCTTGTTTGCTCGAAAGCTTGATCGGAAGAGGTTTTAGTAGGTGAAAAATTGGGCGTGAGATAAATTATGTTAGGGTTTTATTGTTTTTACATTTTATATACCCCTACATAAGTTAAATCTCGGCCCTACACGTGTAATTACTTATCCCCTTACCACCGGATTTCAAAACTCTTTCAAATTTTGAAAAGACGTTTTCTTTTACCGAGGAAAAGGGGTGGTTAGGATAATTTTTTGCATTAATTACGGTCAATAGGTGCAAGACTTTTTATCTTCGTTTGTTTTTTGTGACGAAGGGGAAGTTTCATTCCTATTTCTGAGTCGTAAGCAATATTTCTTGTTCGTACATATCACTTTCGACTGGGGGCTTGATGACGTACCCTCCGATCAGGTCGAAGGACCCCCCCCCCTTCGGCCTCAGTCGAATTTGCATTACGAAGACCCAAGTCTTTCTTCATAAGTCATTGGTGGCGTAAAACCATTCATCATTGACATGGTTACCAGTTGGGAATCCGCCAGCCGAAGGCCTATGCCCTTCGGTGTCTTCTCTTGAAGATGCCAAGATAAAGAAGAACCTTGACTTGGTCTTCCCCCACGTTCCCACTATTTACTTAGCTTCCCCGCCAAGTCCGAGATAGTGGGGATGAAGCCCTAGCGGTTACCACAAATCAGGGGACGCCCCCCATGATCTCCTAAACGTGTGCTAGCACTCTCCAAGCTATTTTCATCACCTATAAATAGGTTGGACGAGTCATTTCAATGGTATGTTCATTCAACACAGTATTTCACATACTCCATATTATTTACAACACATATCACATACTTACTCTCACGCCGGAGGTGGTTTGCAGGGCCCAACCCCTGCACAATCACTTAACGAAGTGTCTACTATTTCTTATTGTAGATTGGATACAAGTTTGGCGCAAGCATATCACCCCTCATACCCTTCGATCACCATCGAAGGCCTGGTCGTACGAATTATTGTACAATCATTAAGCATTATTTCTGGGACAACCCCTACTTGTTTAGGATTTGTGCGGATCAAGTAATCCGGCGGTGTGTTCATGGCCAAGAGGCCCTTGATATTCTTCATGCTTGCCATAACGGACCCGCTGGTGGCCATCATGGTGCAAGCTACACCGCTAAAAATATTTTTGATTCCGGATTTTATTGGCCTACCATATATCGAGATGCTCATGATTTAGTTAAATCTTGTGATTCTTGCCAACGTCAAGGGAAAATTTCGCAGAAGGATGAAATGCCACAAAATGCTATTCAAGTTTGCGAAATTTTTGACGTTTGGGGCATCGATTTTATGGGGCCATTTCCATCTTCTAAGGGTAATAAGTATATCCTCGTGGCAGTCGACTATTTGTCGAAATGGGTTGAAGCGAAGGCGCTCCTCACCAATGACGCCCGAGTGGTTGTTAAGTTTTTGAAGAACTTTTTTTCCCAATTCGGAGCACCTCGTGCTATCATCAGTGATCGCGGTACCCATTTCTGTAATGAACAATTTGCAAAAGTTATGGCTAAATATGGAGTTACTCATCGTCTTTCTACCCCATATCACCCGCAAACGAGCGAACAAGTTGAGGTCTCGAATCGTGGTTTGAAAAGGATCTTAGAAAGGACTGTAGGAGAAAATCGAGCTTCATGGGCCGATAAGTTAGATGATGCATTATGGGCTTTTCGCACCGCTTACAAGACACCCATCGGGTGCACCCCATTTAAGTTGGTGTATGGAAAGGCTTGTCACTTGCCCATCGAGCTCGAGCATAAGGCATATTGGGCCTTGAAACATGTTAACTTTGATCTTAAGACCGCGGGTGATCACCGGAAAGTTCAATTGAATGAATTAAATGAACTTAGGGATCAAGCCTACGAGAATTCTTTGATTTTCAAAGAGAAGACTAAGAGGATTCATGATGCTAAAATAAAAAACCGCTTTTTCAACGTTGGTGATCAAGTTCTCCTCTTTAACTCTCGATTGAAGGTATTCTCGGGTAAACTCAAAACCCGTTGGTCCGGACCATTCACCGTTGCTCAGGTTTTCCCGTATGGAACGGTAGAGCTTTCTCAGCCCGATGGCCCAAATTTCAAGGTGAATGGTCATCGTGTGAAACATTATTTTAGAGGGGAGATCGCGTCTATGGTTTTCCCGGATCTCCAAACTTTCCCTAAGGACAATTAAATTTGGGGATCGAGTCAAGCTAGCGACTCGGTTACCAAAAACAGTAGCGCTTCGTGGGAGGCACCCCATGCTTATCTCTATCTTCTTTCTATCTTCTAATAAGTGACGTGAAGGGGTTAGCCTCTTCGATTTCTCGTGTTTGGTTGTTTGTGATGTTGTGTGTAGGATTTTCCCGATATGAAGACTCTCGTGCTCGAAGTTTGTCTTTTCTCCACTCGAGTTTCATGTTCGTTGCTTGTGGAAATCCGATATCCGAAATCTTATCGACTAACGTTTATCTTCTAGCATACTTAATAAACGGCTTTTAGATTTTCGTTATTACCCTTGCCTTTAAACATTGAGGACAATGTTTCGTTTTAGTTTGGGGTGGGTAATCTTCGATTTGATTTGACCGCACTTGCTTATTTTTTGTCGTATACTCTCGCAACCCCGTTTTTCCTTAGAAAATAAAAAAAATATTGTGCAAAAATGAGCATAATTTAAATTTTTTTGTAAGCTTTTGCTAGTTTTATGATCGAAAAGTTCTTGCTAGTCTCTTAGAAGTTACTTTAAATATGCGTGTTTCTTGAAATAGCCTTGCTAATTGCTTAGACAAGAGGCTATAAAATGCGATTCTAGCTCACAAGGCCAAGAATTTGCAAGTCTCCCTAAGTGATTTTAAATATGAGAAGCTAAACAAGAATTTGCGAGTTTCTAATAAGTGATTTTAAAAATGCGAGACTTGAGATTATTTGACGAAGCATTTGCTAAGTTAATATATGTTTTGACACCTTGTTGACTTTCCGCTGGTGAGAGTAGGAATAGAATTCTGACTTTATCGGGCGTGTTGAGCCCTAGCTTGTTCCCTTAACCATAGATAATCTAAAATTATCGGCTAAGCATCCGCGGATCTCATTATTTGGGATTTTAAATTTGCGGAGATCGAGGAATGATAGAGTTACCTATGAGTTTAGATGCTAAGCGTGGAGTAGATGGTTCTCTTTAGAGCCCATCGAAGGTACTTATGGCGTTTTGTTCCCACAAAATTGTTTCACCCCATATTTGTCTAATAATAATTAGAGATGTTCAGTTTTTGACGATAATTAGTTCTTTATCTTCTTTAGAGAATCCTTGCCCATGAGAGTTGGGTACACATCAAGGTACTGTCAGTGTTGCGGTGTAATAGACAACTGATTCCTGATAGTTTGCTGCTATTGTTTCTATTGTTATAAAAGCCGTGGGATTCGGAGTTTGGCAAAAATTAACATGAATTAAAGCCCAAATGTATTAAAGTTGAAAAATCCAAAGCCATAAAAGTTTTCTATGTCCGACGGTACCCCCGTTGTCATGGACTTCTATAAAGGTTGAGGAAAATCCAAAGTCATAATAAGACTTCTGATAAAACGGTAATCCCGTTGAATTAGTGGTTGAAAAGATCAAGGGCCTAAAATATTAAAATCCAAATGTGCTGAAATAAGTGTTAAGCCAAACTTTGAATCCGGGAGATGTCTAAATAAAGCCTCTGTCTCTGGACTCGTAGATGAGTTGTTTCGGTCGTAATAAAAAGGATATCTCCCTAAATCGTGCGAAATTAGGACCTTGATGTGGAACTCATTCTTGTGTGCAACGGTTTTTGAGGGAAGGTGGATAACTAATTAGCGACTTAGCTTCATATCTTTATCGGATTAATTCTTATCGAAACGAGAAATTTGAAGAAATTCATTTCTCACCAAAAATTAAATAAATAGAGGAAAATAGGAAAATGGGGGAAAAAGGTAATTACACAAGTAACTTCCATGGGTAGTGTTAGCATCTAAAGTCATATTTAACAATGATTTCGATTTTACGCTTAGTTTGGGGACTTGTGAAAAATCAGGGACGATGTATTCTATCCGTATGGTCACTTCACGCTGTGTTGTGTTTCCTACTCCGTGATCCTAACATGTCTTTTGAAAAATGTTAGAGTTATTGATCGACATGAAAGTTCAACAAACCGTCACTCATAATCGGAATGTGCTTAATCGTAATATCTATACATATGAATAAAAAGGTAAACGGGGCGTTTTTAGAATTAAGGGTTCTTAATCTCTTTTGAGGAAACTTTTCTACTTCTCATAGGGTTAGTAGAAAGAGATTGAAATCCTTGGTTTTAAAAGCGTGAGTTGATTGCATTGTGTGAGGACACGACAATGGTCTCGTTTGGGTATTTTGATATGTGCAAAAACACATATCATTTCTTTATCAATTTAAACCCAAAAATAACCAAGAAAGAGCCGTTTATTGCTAATATTTTTTGTTTTCTTGAGTTTGTGCTTGTGCAGGTACGGATATGTCAAAACACACAAAAGATAACCAAATCTGACAAAAACCCGAGCACGAGATATAAAGAGTGCTAAAGCTAAGCCGGAAGGTCAGAATTGTGCATCTGTGAAGATTTCTATTCTTTGAGGATGATTTTTGAAAGATATGATCAAGTTTGAAGAATTGTCAGAATCAGTCCCTCAACTTTGAGCATTTGGCAGAATATACCCTCAAGTTTCAGAAAATGGCAAAATTAGCCCTTGGTCTATTAAATATTGGCAAGTCTAGCCCTTGGATTACATTTTCAGATTTACATGTTAGTCCCTATAAATTCAACTTTTACACTTTTGGTCCTTGTAATACACATTGGGTCCATTACTTGTCCAAATCCAATAAATACTACATTTTTTGGTCCAATTGATATCAAAGCCCAAGTCATTCCCAGCCCAAGTCAAAGGTCCAGTCAACCGGTCAACCAAAGTCAACCCAGCTTAAGCCCGATCAAACCAACATACCCGTATACCCATCTTTACCCAGGTCAACAACCTGGTCAATGCCACCCAATACCCGGTCAAATAAGTCAAACACAATAAAAAATTAATTACTTTTTTCCCGCGCCCCAATTCTTACCCCATTTACCCAACCCAGTAACACATGAACCCTAAAACCCCAATTACACCTCACGACTAAAATTACCCTCTGACACATTAAATTACCCAATCATTTAAGTATTCTAGAAGGTCCTGACATTCCCTGACACGTGCAGAGGTGCCACGTTGGCAATCCAAGTGAAGGCCTCAAAGAAACACACATCTAAGGGCTATGATTGACTGATTACTGATGGGATATGATCTAATGGACACGATTGATCATGAGAAAGCACAAGAAGCTCCTTCCAGACTCTTCTTAGCTCTAGGCTTGGCTATAAATAGCACCCTTGTTCACAAGTTGTAATCATACCTTAGTTTTCAGTAGCATAATTGTATTTCATTTCCAGTTTTTAAGTTTTCAGTAATTCTCAGCTTTGTATTTCCTTTTGTACTCTTAATTTCAAAAGTTTAATAGAATTCAGTTTTCATTTTACATCTTTATTTCACCTTCTATAATTGTTCATTGTTGCTTATTAAAGTTCTCTTATGAATTCTAGCTTATTCTAATAGATTTCTCAGCTTGTTTCTTATTATTAATCAAAAATATTAAAAAAAAATCAGAAAAAATAATTGAAAAATAAAAAAAAATGTTTATAAAGCTTAAATTAAGCTTGCTACTGTGTTATTAAACTTTCATAAGCTTCCTTATAGCTTTGTGAAGGTTTGATCTGTTTTTAGAATCCATTTCATTAAATCAATTCACATCAAACAAATTATAATCCAATGAGATGCTGATTTGGGTTAGAAGCTTATCTGGATCAGACTTGGTATTGGAATTGGCTTAACTGTGATCTGGAAATGGTTTTTGATTTATTTTGGCAAGCCATAGTGGCTGGACTCATGTGAGTTATTTTAATTTCAGTTTCAGCTTAATCTCTCCATCTGCATAATCTAGTATAAGGTTGCATCTGTTGATTATTATTGTCATTAGATTGCTTTAATATAGTTGTTAGATCATAGATTAAGCTGTCATGGATTAGTGTTAAGATTTAGATAGTTTTAATTGCATTTTAGTTTCATTAAAGGAGTGTTTGGTACAAACTTCAAATCTGTGTATGAGGTTAGTTATAGAGATAAGATCACTTGATTCAGTTTCCCTTAGGTTAATTACATGTATTTAGAACATTAGTTTGCACCCTAGGTTAGTAAAAGTCAAATTCACTTCAAATCTGTCCTGTGTTCATTACTGTTAGGAATTTTAAGATCATAGATCTGCACTTAGGTCTAGAATAGGATAAACTAGCTTTATTTTGCTTCATTTCATCTTTATACATCATTATCATTTCACAAATTTGATCCAAATCTCACTTAAGTCAAAGTTGCAAATCTGTCAAACAAAAGTCAAAAGTAACAAATCAGTTTTTGCAAAACTTTGTAGATTTTTAATGACTTCATCTTTGGTTCAAAATAGCTGAAATCTTGGGAAAATCAAGTTTAGTTGGTCTAGTTTTGATAAATCATTTTTTGGAAATTTTTGGAAATTTTCTTAAGCTCTAAATAAGCTGTGCTAACAGCTGGCTTTTCCCTTGTGCACACTCAGCAAACATTGAGTTGTGCACATGCAACTTGCAGAAGCCCTCTAGGTTTCATTTCAGCTTGTTTGGATCTGTAACTTGGTCCATGTGTTTATTGGTTGGTAGTCAAAAGCTTCTCATTTTTGGATTTCAGTTTAGTTCACTAGAATAGCTTATAACTCAGCTGCAAGTTAGGTGATTAAGGCATGTTTGGCTCAAGTGGATAATTAGCTTAAATCATATTAGGCTGCTTATTTAAGGTTAGGAATAGTTGAAATTAGGTGTTTTAGGGTAGTTATAGCTTAATCTAGCTTCTGTGTTCACTTGGTGCCCTATAGTACTCTTTAGCTTATTTCATTTAGCTTATTTACAAGTCAAGTACACTACAGCTTCATTTTCTTACACATAAGCTTAGTTTTTTATATTGTTTATAAACTTAGAATATAATTTTAGACTTTTCCTGAATTTTTCAGATTTTTCCATTACTGTTTGCTATTTTTCTTAATTTTAATCAGTTTTTTGGACTTTTTAAATAGCCTTTAATACAAATAAATCAGAAAAGCTTCAAAAAAATAATTTTTCAATTTTTATAGATTAAGATAAATATAAAAAGCAAAAAAATAATTTTTCCAGATTTTTTCTAGTTAAATTTGTATTTTTTAGCCATTTAATTAGTTTTAAACAGTTTTTAATTAATAAAAAATAGAAAAATAATCAGAAAAATACAAGATTAGTTTTGAAAAGTCTTTTGAGTTATTTTAGATTTTTAAAAAATAGTTTCATAATTTTCCCTTTATTTTCATAATTTTTAGTATTTTAAATTAGTTTTTAAAGTTTAAAAATAGTTTTTAATTCAGATAAATAAAAGAAAAATCATAAAAAATAGTTTTAAATCATAATAAAGTTTTAAATTGCATTTTTAGAGTAAAATTAATTTTAGATAATTTTTAGGACTTAGTATAGACGTAGTTGATTTTAATTCGCGTTTTATAAATTACGTTTAATTTTAGTTTGCGTAATTAGGATTCCCCGTAGTTTAATTTCCCTTAATTACTTTCCCATTTCCCGTAGTTTAGATAAAAACAAAACCATCAATCCAAAACATCGAGCATTTTAATAACAAACCAATAACGACGTTGCCCATTCACACCTCGTTGGGAAACGACTCGGATTTCCTAATCCGTATCACTATCACTCACGGGATTTGATTCACTGTCCTTTTTCCTAAAGGGATTTTAAATCATTCCTTGTGTTTATTTTTTATATCGATATTGTGATTTTATCCATACACACACACCCCTAAACCTACACGAATCAGAGCGTGGAGTACCAATGGAAAAATTCTCCTATCATTGATGTTCTACCGAACTGAACTACTAATAGTTTATCATTTAGAAAGAATGACGAAAGAGGCCTCCTTACATTGCCCAACTAGAACGAAAAGCAGAACCGTACATGAGATTTTCACCTCATACGGATCCTCAAAGGTCACAATTAAATCTAAGGACTCGTCCTTTATTATTTTTCTTGATATGTTTGTAGGATAAATAGATATAAAATGAAATCTCTTGTAAGGTCCCCATTAGACACTGGAATTCTGTCTGCTATATTTATTTATACTATGATAAAATAAAGTGCTTCCGAATTCATCTTATCGTTTAATAATTTAAATTCTTCTTTGTTGAGAGATAGCTTAATCCTTGAATAAAATATTTCTTGTAAAAATATCTATAGATATTTCAACTAACGTTTTCAATTACGAAATCCAATTAGACCTTGAAATTAGTTCATGAAATATGACAAAAGCTATATCTCTATATAGAGAACGAAAATAAAAGATATTTTGATGTTTCTTTTTTTCTAGCGCATTCAGTCTTTCGATTTTTTTCGTTCCTTTTCTCCTTTCTAAAAAAGGACCTTAAACAAATTTAAAGATTACTTCGTTCTTGACAGTTATTTACTTAATCGGTGAATAGAAGTATACTCTGGATCGGAATCGTGGGAAGTACTCGTTGATCATTTCTTCCAATTTAAAGCCCCAATTATAATTCTTTTTTATACACAGGATAATACACTTGCAGAATCTCTATTACGAATCCTTTGTGTACCTTAGTGTTTCTAACTATCCATTTATTTTTATCAATCTACTTTTGGGTAATACATATGCTAATAGATAGTAAAAACCTCATAAAGTAGATCTTTTGAACCTACTTCAAGTTATCATGATTAATCAATCAATCTTGGGGTAAAGAGTCTCTAATACTTGACGTTTACTTTTATTAACTCTTGTACATAGGAAATGAGATTCAATCTTTTATTGCAAATTTATAAGCCGTTTTTTCACTCATATAACTATCTGGTTTCCTTCATCAACCCTCGAATAATGAATAAAAAACGAAAAGATATATTCAACTCATGACATTTCCTTCCTAGAAAGAAAAAGTAGGGTCAAATTTATATCTTAACGAATCACCACATAGAGATATTGATAACACATATAGAGTTAATGGTATTTCATAACTAATTGATTAAGCAGCAGGTCGCATACCACTTAGAAAAGAACATTTATTATTGGAGCCATATCCTAATATAAGAAGGCTGACATGTGCTATACTTGAAATAGCAATCCATAAAAAAACACCGATACTGAGATCAGCTAAAACAAGATGATCCCCAAAAAAAATTACTAAATAACTTAATAAAACCGATATTACTGCTATAGATGGTTCAGTACGAATAAACGAGTATCTCCTCTAGATGAAAACTAGACACATAATGATCCACATATCATTCAACTCAATTTGTTCAAATAACCAAGCATTACCAACATCTTAACAAATGCAAATTTTCATGTTTGTTCATCAAACTTAGTTAGAAACTCAAAAATAATAAATAAGTAGGTGCAAATTTCATCCAAATTCATGCAGCAAGTAGAACCATTCAACAAATCTATCATCTTTCGCACAAATGGAATGATTCAAACCCTTAAACACAAACCCCACTTGATTTTGAACAACAATCTTTTGTGAATAATCATTCATTAATCTCGAAACTTGTGTTCAAAACTAATGCAATCCTAAACATGTATAATGATCCTAAAAAGCATTCACAAGAGGGTGTGTTTGGAGAGGGGCTTATGGGGCTTGGGCTTCTAAAATAAGTCGGTTTATAAAATAAGTCTTGTTTGTCATGCGGGCTTATGAAATCATAAGCCCCTAAAAGAGGCTTAAAACTTTAGCCCCATAAAAGGGGCTAAAAACTTTAGCCCGGGGCTTATGAACCATAAATTACATATTTACCCATAGAAATATCTAACCTATACCATAAAACTTATTTAATTATATCTTTTTTAGTAATTTTGCAATAATAAGCTCCAGCCGCAGCCCATTTACCAAACAAGTCTACAAAAATACATATTTCAACTTCGGCTTATAATAAAAGCCTTAGCCCAGCCCCAACCCCATCCTCAACCCATTGCGCCAAACATACCCTATGTCACTTAATAGTAACCAAGTTATAAAACTATCAAAGTTTCAAAAACTGTTTCATTCTTATGTAACTATCTAAAATTTGTGTGCTTAAAATATTCATATATGAATAATATGTTGTACATTAATTTAAAACACCCGCTTCTGAATTTAACTACTCTCAATCAATTTTATGTACAATCTGTTAATGCACAACTAAACGTAAGCAATAACTACAAAATAATAATCAAGTTTGAGAGGTTTTCCGTTCAGGTCATTATAATATAAAAATTACGCAATTTTGAAACTTTGATAACTTTTATAAAATTGATATAAAGTTGAACTGACTAAATTGAAACACGTCTCAAACTTTATTGCTGAAACACAAAAGCGGTACGACACTAGTTGGTACAGTACTAAACATTTTCCCGATTTGTATATCTTCCAACCCAACCATATGTTCTTGTCTTTTCCCATTTCCCACCAAACCATTCCCCCAATTCCCCAAATTTAAGGTTTTTAAGCATATTTCAATGGCTTGTTGCTCAGTTCAATCAATGGTTCCTTCAGTTTCTGGTCTTTCATCATCCTCATCTGTTGTTAACTGTTCATCAGTTATTGTGGTACCTATGAAATTTGGTTATCAAAACATGAAGAAAATTGGTAAGAGATATAATGGTGTTTGTAAAGCAATGGTGCAGCAGCAGACAAGTGCTGCTGCTCAAGGGGCTTCTGCTACTTATGCTAAAGAGATGGAAAGATTGTCTGCTAAAGAGTCCTTGTTACTCGCTGTTAGTTTTCGATAACCCGAGTTTTTTTATTTATAATTTGTTTGGTGGGTGTGATTGAATTTGTGTTTTTTAATGATTTTGTTATAGAATATGTAGATAGAGATGTTATGTGATTGGTTATGCATAATTGTGGGTATCACTTATTTAGCACATTGTTAACGATATGGGTAACCGAATACTGCCAAGCTCGAGCTCGACTTGACTGCTAAAACTCCCTCCAAACGAGCTCGATCGACTCACTTTGTATAGATATTACTTTGTATAGTAATGATAGTTAAGTAATTATATCTATATGTATAAGATGGTAAATAACTAAAAATGTAATTTGAAGCTCGAACTCGAATAGCCCAACTCATTTAGATTGAGTCGATTTTGAGTAATTGCCTGTCGATATCGAATAGCTTGCGATTTGTCGCGTCTCATATTTACCCTAGCTAATGTGTACACAAACGACGAGAAAAGTTTAATTCAGTCCTAGAAGGTAATCACTGTTAGTCCAAAGGCGTTTGCTTGTGTTTTGTGGATAAAATTAGTGTCCACTACACGTAAAGCACAGAGCTTTAAGAAAGCGTAATTAATTGTTTAAGAGTCAAATGCCGGATACTCTTTTTATATACCCACACTTTTAAATGTACAAAAAATCTCATATTGTGATTGGATGTAATTTAGGGTGTGATGGAACCTTCTAAAGAATTTTAGAATTGGACACTAGTTTTGGTAAGATAATTATTTATTTTGGGATCGAGGGGAGTACCTTTTGTTATATAGAAAAAAATGTTATAGGGGGTTGCTATAATGCTCGGCCTTTAAAAATGTGGTCCCCTTTTAAGTAGATTTAGTAAGTGTGTATTAGACAAGAAAGTAATAACCAAGAAACATCTGTTTAGGCAGCCTCTTATGTAATTCTAAACTAGTTTGGGAAGAAACCATGGGTAGATTATTCAAATGTGATAATGGAGAATTGAGCATCAACTAGTCATGCTTTCAGCAAGTTTATATGTGAGGAAATGTAAATTATGCATTGGAAGAAGGAATCTTTTCAAATTGTTTGTATGTGGTAGTTGAGTGGCAAGGTCAGTACTCTTTGTATGGTAGAAACAGTTTAGATGAAGCATCAATGGTGTGTTTCTAGTAAACTACGAACAGAACTGTTAAGTCATAAGTGTGGCATGATTGCATGAACATGAATGTATAGTGATAAACTTTTATCACTTTTTATTTTTGTCACTCTCCGCACAGTCGCACACACATATACATGAGATGTTAGTAAGTGGATGATGGCTGCGTAACAAATATAGAAATATCATCAGTTGTATGTGAAGTTCACAATAAGGGTTACTGTGAATATGATTGACATTCTGACCTTCAAATTTGCTGATGGGAAGAAGCTTAAATAGAGTGGCTACAACACGTTCTACGTAAAATCCATCCTCAATTTAAGATGCTGGTGTGCATACCAGGGTAATCTAGTATTGGCAGACATTATGCTAGATTAATTGATAGAGTAAAGATCTTGTGGAAGCTAATACCAGTGTAGTCCAGTTAATTCCATATACTGACAGAAGTTCAGTAAAAAATATATCAAATTATTTGCAAATATATATAAGTTGGAACCTCTTTTAAGACATAGAGTAGTAGACCTTTCGCAACCTTTGACTCCTCTTTTTGGAATAGGTGACAATAGCTCGATATTTTACCTAGAAGGCTAGAACCACCAAAATTTTGACAACCTGTCAAGTGATATAATTCTAGCTGAATGCTGAGAATCCCATCACGCCTTGACAAGAGACCTTATATGATTTTTAAGTGTCAGACAGAGTACATTCATCAATTTTGAATCCTAAAATTATTATGTTAGACATAAAAAGCTAATTTGTCGACTTTTCTATTGAAATAGAGGTGGTACTATGAATTAGTATGTTTGTAGTTGTTAACACAGCATATCAAGTTCTTGTTTAAAAGGGGGAAAGTCATAGATCAACTAAAGTTTATTTTTTCTCTATCTCCCTGAACGCCATCTTTCATCCTATGTGTGTGTGAGGACTGGTGTTTTAATTCTTTATCTGACTTGTATAACTTTCTAAATGACCTAGTATTACCATATTCTGCTATTTTTTCCAATCATGTCGCCAGTTGCAGTTTACATCCCAAGGTTTTGAATGTGGAAACATAACTCCATTTCGTCAAATTGTATTATAGCCTGACAATTTTGATACAATGTTACGCAGTCTTGTAAATAACTTGCAGCTTCTTATTTTTAAGTTAATGTTTTGGTCTCCATTGAAAACGCTCTGTACTGTTTGGTTACATCCTTTAGAAAGTGAAAACAGACAAAAAGCACTGTTTGACAAGTGTCTATGTTTTTGTTACCTCATACGCTTACCCAAACATGACCCTACATTGCATTTTATTATTAAATAAGTTAATAGATTTTTTTTTTTTTTTTTTTTTCCTCCTTTAAAAAACTTAAGCTGTATAAATAATTAGGTCCCGAGATAAGCAACTTCATACAGATTTTTTGTTCTTATACATGTTGTATCAAAATGCAACCCTGTTAACGACACACTCTTAAATTTTGGTAGGTTAGGCTATTATTTTGACCACCTAAAGTTAATTGAGCAAAAGCATGTTAGGACATTAGTTGGTACTTACATTTTCCCAATTTGTATATCTTTCAATTAAATCTTTTTCCAACCATATGCTTGTTTGTCCATTTTCACCTAACCTTCAATTTTCTCCAGTTCCTCCAATTTCAGTCATATCTCACTATTTGTAATTTCCTTCAATGGCTTGCTCAATTCAATCCATGGTTCCATCAATTTGTGGTCTTTCTTCTTCACCTTTATCTTATTCTGCCATAATTTTGGTACCGGTGAAGTTTAATAATCAAATTGTGAAGAAAATTAGTAAGAAATTCGAAATTTGTCGAGCAACGGTGCAACAGACGATTGCTGTTCAAGGAGCGTCTGCTAGTTATGCTAAGGATATGGAAAGATTATCTGCTAAAGAATCGTTGTTAATCGCTGTTTGTTTTCGATAACCTAGTTTCATTTATCTGTCTTATTTTCTTATTTTTGCAATAAAACAATCGATAACCTGCAACGTTGACCGGCCCACACGCTGGTTTATTTGAGCATTGGTAAATTAGTTAAATGATTGTTTGGTATATGTGCCTAAATTTGAAATTTGATGGCTTTAAGTGGTTACTGGTTATAGGATGTAGATGAAGCTGTTATGTTTGAAATTTTTTGTATTTGTTCTGCAAGATGTAGAGTTACTATGTGATTGGTTAAGCATAATTGTGGATATCACTTTTTTTGGTACATTGTTTTATATGTACAGTAGAGCTGATAAGAAAAGGTTATCCAGGTCACCGACGTACTCCCTATTAATCCAAAGGCTTTGCTTGTGTTTTGCGAACAGACAGTATAGTGAGAAAAAGTTATTACTCCCTCGTATGACCTGGAGAAGAGGATTTTTAAAATATTTTGTATTTTGTATGTGGTGGTTGAGTGGCAAGGTCGGTACTTTACGTATGCTAGACACAACAGAGTTGAAGCATCTATAGTGTGTTTCTACTATAATATGAACGAAGCTGTTAAGTCACAGGTTTGGCATGAACATTGATATGTAGTGATATCTCTTATCAATATTATTCTTTTTATTGACTGCAAATAGTCACATAGACATGTGAGATTAGAAATTGCATAATAAATGAAGAAATCATCTGACTGTATACGAAGTTCTGAATATGATTGACATTTTGACTTTCCAAATTTGCTGATATGAAGTGCTAATAGAGTGGTTGCAAAACTTCTAAGTAGTTTCATCCTCAATTTACAATGCTGTTGTGCATAGTTTACTGCCTTCCGAGTTCTCAAGTTAATATTAAGCTGACCTTTATGTTAAATAAATAATAAAGAGTCAAGATTTCGTGGAAGCTATTACAAGCTTAACTCAGTTATCCACATATATTGGCAGAGGTTCAGTCAGAAACTTATAAAATTACTAGCAAATACATTTGACTTTAAACTTTGAGCAGAATAGAGTTCAGTTAGAGACAATAACATGATATCGTACTTCGAACCACCAAAATTATGACAAAACTTTCAAGTGATATAGTCTAACTGAATGCTGCTAATTCCAAGTAATTATAATATATTGCTTCGGTGAGAAACCTAGAAAATACTGCTAAAACATACCCCCTACCCTCACCCACTGGAGCCACATATATGACTTTGAAGTTTGAAGAGACCGAGTACATGTTCAATTCAAGATGGACATGAGTGTTTGTACAAGAAAGTATCTGTAACAATACATAGAAGATCAGGAATTACTATGCTAATCTATCTCATTAAACAAATAATAACAATCATGTCAGTTTTGAATCTGAAAATTATTACTTTAGGCATTAAAGGTAAATTTTAGACTCTTATCTTCAAATAGAGGTGGTACTATGAGTTAGTATGCTTGTGCTTATTGACACATTATATTGAGTTCTGGTTTATAAGGGCAACACCAGAGATTGGTTCTGTACATCCTTATTTGACTTGTATAACTTTTTGAATGAGCTAGTATTACCATATTCAGCTATGGATCCATCATATAGCCAATTGCAGTTTACATTTCAGGGTTTTAAATGTGCGAACATGACTTTTCTTACACCAAATTTTTTTAATAGTTTCACAATTTTGATAGCTATGCTCTGTATTCTGTTTATGCTTACATCTTTTAAAAGTGAAAACAGACCGGAAGTACTGTTTGACAAACGTCTACGTGCTCAGAAAATCAAAATAAGTTCCAATTATTTTGTGAGCCACAATAATTAATGGTAAAGTTAATTGTGATGTTTCATGGTTTACAAAAACACAGGTTGATAGTTTGGTTAATGCGGTTGAATTTTTCTACCTAGTAAGACACAGTCTCGATGTTAGTCATAAATGCTAATCTTTTTCTCTGTTTGGAAAAAGAAGCAGGTTACACGACATGCTTTTCAAATAAAATTATAAAATTGTTCACTATACCGATATATAAACAGAAAATAGAAATTTAAAGTGTTACCCAACGAGATCTTAACATTTTCAAATCTAATTTTTAGTTATCTGGGATCATCAAGGGGTTCATCTTCAGTGTATATATGTGTTTCTATAACTGTTTACATGCAAGATACTTTATATGTTACCCACCAGTTCAATCCAAACTTTCTTTAATTATTTGATCTTTTTAATTTAGTTCAAAGATGCTGGAGGGTTTGAGGCACTGATTGCTGGAAAGACATCCGATATGCAAAAAATAGACGTGAATGAGAGAATAGTTGGTCTTGAGCGGCTCAATCCTACACCTCGTCCAACAACGTAAGTGTTTGGTCTAATAAACAGTTAATACCTTAGAGATTATCTGGAATTTATTCATTAGTATTTTGCCTTTTCAGGTCTCCATTTCTGGAAGGTCGATGGAACTTTGAGTGGATTGGATATGGAAGCCCTGGATTATTTACCGCTAGACTGTTCTCTGAGTATGGGCCTTTTGATTTCTTATTTGTAAATGCTCAGATAATTATATGTATTTTATTTAAAATGAACTTTTTACTGTTAAGAATTTTTCATGCTACTGAACCTCTAGTGAGAAACCAAAGCAGAACATGAAATTTATAAATTATAATGGCAGTAATATACTCTAATTCTGAACATATACCATTTCATTAAAGACAAATGTATACTTATGTTAGGATACTTGATTCTTATTTAAAGACATATAGTCATACCAAACTTTGTTCTTACTAAGAGTTGGAACTAAGTTTTTCAAGCTACGCGTTAAATGCTACTATTGCTCATTTTCCTGTGAAATCTTTTACGAATTTGCAGGCGATTTCCTACAACATTAGCGAGTTTGTGTAAGATGGATTTGGTGATTAAGGAGGGATATGCGAAGATTACTGCAAACTTGAAATTTCTAAATGCGGTAATATTTTTCAACACCTTCCGATATGGATGGAGAAAATTGAATTAAATATATAAATGTCTGCAGTTTGATTCCTCCTAGTTCTGTCAGTAATAATATATAATGGGGTAAATTTTCAGTTATTTGGAAATTGTTAGGGATACTGTAAATTGAAGGGGGTTTAGATTTATGTCACCAATTAAGTTAGATACATCCTAAGAGTTTGAGCCTGAAGCCTATTAGTTTTCATATTACTCGTATTACATTATGACTATATGGGGGGCCCAGAATTAAAATTCAACTTGTTGCTATGCAGATAGAAAACAATCTCATTTTAAGTACAAAGTTAACAGTGGAAGGCCCACTTAGAATGAAAGAAGAATACACGGAAGGAATGCTTGAAACTCCAACAGTCGATGAAGAGACAATCCCGCAACAGCTAAAAGGTGCTTTGGGACAAGCGGTTAACACAATTCAACAACTTCCCTCTCCAGTTAAGGATGTTGTTTCTGGTGGATTGAGAATTCCCCTCAGTGAGTTTTCTTTTTCTTGATCTTATTTACTATTCAATATCAAGATTTCTTTCAACTTTCGTTACTACTTTTTTTCCAACACATTACATGTTTTAATATATCTGTCAAAAGGTTTCTGCATAGAAGTTGCAAAAGTTTCCTGATTGGATATTATGAAAATCACAGCGTTTTCTTTTTGAATTGGTCTTCTTACAGCGTTACCTACTTGTTCATTGTCATCATTACAAGTGATAGGTTTTAGTTATTTGTGCTTATGGATTTTTCCATTTTTTTTTATTGAAAACTATTAAGAATATTTAAAAAGCAATTAAATGTTTTTTTCAACTATGTGTCAAGTCAAAGGTTCCGGTTTATATGGGACACTTCACTGGTATTCATTGAAGTGGCTGATTTGCTAAATACTTGCCATGTGACTTGTTTTGCTCGATAATAAATTATTAATCTGCTTTAGTCCAAAGTAACTCTGTAGAGGTCTTTGTTAAAATAGTATCATTTATAGTAATTTTATTCAAAGAACTTAGTTTTAGTATATACTAGTAGTGTTTAAGTATCAGAAATTCAGAATGTACACAAGTTGTCACGTGTTACACAACTACTATCTGCATGATAGGATCTGATGAGATGTACTATCTCTTTTGCAAAAGTTTTAATGAGTTTGAAGATTGTTTACTACTGACTGTTTAATGATTGTTCAATTTATTCATTTTCTTTCCACTTTTGTTTGGGGATAGACATTAGAGAGAACACTTATTATGGTTATTTTGTTGTGACTAAAAGGTACTACGTAATTGGTTCCGACTTCCGAGTCAATAAGATTTTTCTTTAGCAAAATGCACGAAAAGGACTATTTACAAAGACTTCATACCAACTATTATAAAGCTGAAAAGCCTTGGTTTATTATGGCCACCTTATTTATAATTCATAATTATTATCGGTTTATATTAGTTTCGTAAAGCATCTGAGCCCAAAAAAAAAAACGAAACAATGGTGTTACTTCAGTTTTGTTTCTGAGTATGGGTGCTGTCTTGTTGCTTCAGATGGGGCTTTTCAGAGGCTGTTTATGATTTCGTATCTTGATGAAGAGATCCTTGTAAGTTGGTTCTACCCACACATAATCAACTTATTTCATAATATCTTGTAACATTTGCAATCCATTTCATTCAGATAATAAGAGATACAACTGGCGTCCCAGAAGTACTTACAAGATTGGATGTGGTTTTATCCCCCAGCGATCCAATTGAAGAGTATGAGAGTTGAACAAGTTGATATGATTTGTAAGGGTATTTAATTTATTTCTTGAACCAAATATATCTTAGCACGACACAACCGTCCTAAGCGTAACCCAATTTCCTGTCATGGTCTACTTCTGTAATTTTGTGAACCATGTATTGGGTCATGCTTGATATCCGTAAACTTTCCATTTTTAACAAATGTAGGAGTAATTTAAGTTGGAAGTTTCAGTAACTAATTACTTAGAGTCTAGTGTGAGACATATATAATCTATATACATACTGGAAAAATTTTAAAAACAAGTTTTCCAAACGTGTAGGCTTGTTTTGAACAAAAATACTGGACATTGTAATATGTTAACGTCTGCTTACGATTCTTGAGCTAGTTTGTTTAAGGATTGTGTAGTGTTTTTCTTTTCCGTTTGTGTGTTGAGTGGCCACATCACCTTTCATTTTAAAGTTGTCTCTTTGACTTTTATTTTAAAGTTTTACAAACTCAACTATAATAATTTACCACGCGTGGTGATATGGGGCAGGTGGACTTAAGATTATACTCTATGGTTATCAAACCCATCATCTCCACATTATTGCAACATTATCATTCAGCACACTACCAAACTCATCATGTCTTATTGTTATGTATCAACAAGATATGATCCTTCCAGGATTCAATAGAGAATCGAAGATGGCCTGGTTCAACAACAGGAACTCAAGCAAATAAAGAATAGAGACTCTTATTGAAGAACAGTGATTGTTATTAATGGAAGATGGATAATTTGTTACAATGATTTGAGTGAAAATAAGAAATGATAAGTGTTTACATCAAAGACTAACTTGCTAAATGTGAAAAGACAAGTATTTATACAAAGTAGTTATTGTTGGTTGGGCGCGTTTGGTTTTGTTTAAACTAGTCACGTGCATAGCACGTGACTCTTCCATTTTGTGAGATAACACTTATTCTTTATGATCACCACCTAAACTACCACCAAACCAAACATATAAAATATTTTACTTTATACATATATATATATCTTATTATATATCTCACACACACTTATAAACCAAAAAAATAATAATGAACACACCCATTTTACCTTGGTTTGCGTTCGGTGATATAGACCACCAAATACTTGCCAAAAATCCCAACACGATGCGTGCTGGTGGGTGCCTTATATGGTGTTTCACGTGCCAAGTGGTGGTTACCATAATAACCGGCCTAAATGCATATTTTAAATGTATTTATATAATTTGTCTTCTAAATTTTTATTTAAAATATGTTTTGAGCTTTGTTATTAAATTTTATAAAAGTTTCATATAAAATGTAAAAATACTAAATTCGGTGGTCACCATTACATTTATTTGATGGTAGGATGATGGTTTATTTGATTGTAGGCTGAATGATAGGGGTGTTCATCGGTTCGGTTATCGGGTTATTCGATTTATTCGGTTTGGTTAGTTCGGTTAATTTTTTTTCTGGGTATAACCGAAAACTGAACCGAACCGAATTCAAATTTGATACAACCGAACCGAATAACCCGAATTACATAATTTTAATTATTTTTTTATTTAATTATAAATATTTTTACACAAAATATTTTTTTCAAGCTTAAATCATGTTATATTTATACTAAAAAAGAGTTTTAGTGATTTTTTTCATATATATACATAGAAAAAATATATATTTTTATATAAATTCGGTTTTCGGTTTTCATTGCCAAAACCATATCCAAACCGATAACCAAATATTTAATTCGGTTCGGTTCGGTTTTGACCAATTCGGTTCGGTTACGAATTCGGTTTAGTTATTTTCGGTTCGATTCGGTTTCGGTTTTCGATTACTGTGGATATTACTCAATCCGTGAACACCCCTACTGAATGGTGAGGTAAAGGTCTTAAAACAAGAGGATTGTGAGATTAATATGTGGACATAGGCGAAGACCTTTTGCAAAGCAAAATATTGTCAATGTGGAGCGTGTTTACTTTAGGGATATAAACATGATCACCGAACAAGCCTTTACATGGGCTAGAGGGCATCAAACACACATCATTTAATTAGCGTGACTAGACATATTATGAAACTTAAAAAATATGGTGATGACAAGAACTAGCTAGTGTTGTGATATTTCTTGGTAGAGGTGTTGATCGGTTATCGGTTTGTTCGGTTCGGTTAATTCGGTTAAAAAAAAAATTTAGGTCAATCCGAGAACCGAACCGAACCAAATTCAAATTCGGTTTTCGGTTTGGTTCGGTTGAATTCTAATTCGGTTCGGTTCTTGGTTGACCCGAATAACCCGAATTTCACTATTTTTTAAGAAAAAATTAATAATTACATAAATATTTAGCAAAACAAATTCATTTCAAGCATAAAATGTGTTTTATTATATTATGATAACCTTTTAATAGTATTTATTTATATATAAATATACATTAAAATATATAAATATATATATATATAAATATATAAAAAAATATATATATTTATATGAATTCGGTTTTCGGTTAAACTGCCAAACCCATAACCAACCCGAGAACCGAATTAGTAGTTCGGTTTGGATCGGTTTTAGCAAATTCGGTTCGGTTATTAGTTCGGTTTGGTTATTTTCGGTTCGGTTCAGTTTTGGTTTTCGGTTTATTCGGTCTTTTCGGTTTTTTCGCTCACCCCTATTTCTTGGAGCTGGGAAATTGGGCCGGTCCATGTTAGTGTTGGACATTTCCTGCATGGCCCAACAAACCACCAAATGAATCAATGAAATTAGGGATGAGCACGGTACCGATCCCGTACCGAATTAATGGTACCGATTTTTTCCGGAGCAAAATTAGTAGTACCGGTATCGTACCGAACGGGATTCGGATACCGGTACCGGAAAATCGGGTTTTCCCCGCTTTTTTTCGGTAATTTGCCGATTTGGTACCGGTCCCGTACCGAATTAGTGGTACCGAATTTTTTTTCAACTTATTTTGTAGTCCCGGTATCGTACCGTATTTCAAGAATCGGTATCGTTTCGGTACGGTTCCGGAGAAATCATCAAAGCAAATTCCACCAACTTCCGCATTTCAAGGAAACCATTATTATAAACCATCCAATATCCAGCAACACAACACCTATCACTACGTGTAAACCATACATACACGTGTCACTTCAACCTCCCACGTGTCAAACATATGTTCGTGACTTCCTATCCATCCTCTAACTCTTGAAATACAACCTAGAAAAACATGCTCAGCAAGAAAAAAGAAACAAACCATTTGTAAAAAACAAAGAAGAAAAAATTCGTAAAATCAAGTGTGAAACATGCAATCAGTAAAGGAGACAGCGGCGAATATCGCCGCATCGGCCTTATCTGGGATGGAAAAAACAAAGGCAGTGCTAGGAGAAAAAGTAGAAAAAATTAGTACAAGTGACCCTATCGAAAAGGACATGGCTACGTTGCGAAAAGAAGATCGAATAAGGCTAGCCGAGCTTCGAAAACAAGAAGCGTACACTCAAAACGCTGCAGCCGCGGTTCATGGTGGTAACGGGCCTAATAGTCCCACTTTTACTGCTTCTGGTCATATTAATCCTGAAAAAAATCCTTTTCATAATGCTACTAATGATGTCAAAAACACGAGTAATCCGGTTGCGGTGCAACCTACTAACGCCATTTCGAGCTAGCTATAACGAATTTGGAGATTAAAAACGTGTTGTAATGTGATTGATGAATAATTGTAAGGGATGTAATTTATGTGGAGATTATCATTAAGTAACAAATCCGGTTTCTTAATATGGAAAATTATCAACTAGGGTACATTATTTTTTTTTTCTCCTGTAATATTCAGCTCACATTTTACATCTGATGATGCCATGTGAATCGCTGGAAACATGTGAAGTGTATGGCAAACCCAATAATGAAAGTTCCGTAAGAGGACTGGGGCAGCCTGTACCTCATATGTACTCATTTAAATATTAAATACAAAAGCACACTCGTGGTGATTGAGAGGGTGCAGTGCGTTGCCCATTCATTACGACCAGCCTAAGAATGAACCATGAAGATGGTGGCACGTATGACACGAATGACCAATTTACAGACTACATATCATGATGCAACAAGAAAATTGAAAAGCTGAACTAACATTGTTAGACAAGGAGAACAAAACAGGAAACGAAAAAGGACAATGATGGAAAGGCAGGTGCTAAACTGACATCGATAAGACTGCATCGACATTGATAAGACTAAGCACAGTAGTAGTGACTATGGGCGATTTCATTTGCCTACTACATCAGCTTTTTCTCTCTGACAATCTATAACTTTTTACGGAATCAAAGCGACTTACATTAAAAAAATATCCCACAAAAATACATTTTAATTTAATTTAAACACACAACCAACACACGACATCGATCGTACCTACGATCCATTCAAAGAAAATAAAAAGTCGACCAACTGCGACCTTCATGCCACAATGGCGATCAATTGTGACCAAGAAAATGAGTCCGTTTACCCAACGGACAATAATGGAAAGAGAGGAGATAAATGAAAAAGGAGATTAATGAACAAGGAATGCAAACGTGGGATATGTTATTGATACCCTGGCCAACTAAGAAAGTAAAAAAAAGTATAAAATATTTTTTTGTCTCTATATTTACAGTATAACACAGTTTTTTTATTAGTTTTTGTTCTGTATTTTTTTTCAGTTTAATACTTTTGACTTGTTAAACTTTATAACTTTTATTCTGCACTTTCCGTTTCACAGTTTTATAATATAAACACAATTATAAAAACAAATTGATACCTCTGGCCCAGTTTAATACTTTTTACTTGTTAAACTTTATATTTTTCATTCCGCACTTTCCGTTTCACAGTTTTATAATATAAATAAAAAATGAGGAGGGGGGGGGGGGGGGGGGGGGGGGGGGGGGGGTACAAATGGTTTTTTTTTAAGGGTCCTTATAAGTTATAACCTTACCCGCAAACAAAAGCAAGAAGAAAAATCAAAAACCGTACTTGGTGACATGTCTAAATAGATGGACGGAGTGTTTCTTATTCACTTAATGAGTAGGCCTAATCATTTGTTTCATCTTAGTGGGGAGGTCTACTAAAATCTCTCTCTCAATTAAGTGGTTCATATAGTAATATTTCTAAAGCACTTAATTTAGTAAACAAGCCTTATGACTTATGCATGGGCTGTGTATGTGATGATGATATGAAATTGGCTCAACACTTATTTATTCATTGTCAAATCTTCGATGTGCTATGATTTTTGGTTTCCAAATGGTGGGTTTTAGATTATTCTAGGCGACAAAAGTTGATCCAATGCAACCAATCTTTCAACTCCGATTAGAACATGCTTCGATGGGGTTGTTCAAACCACGATGTGGGTTATATAGCAAATAAAAGTGTAATATATAAAGTTTCGATATATATATATATATATATATATATATATATATATATATATATATATATATATATATATATATATATATATATATATGGGAGAGTTAACGTGAGATCAAACTTAAAGTTGTAAAAATAAGATCTAGTATAAAAAACTATTAAAACATATATCATTTGGTTTTTTAACTCTCCCAAACCTTGATACACATTACACTTCTTATCAAAGTGTATCACCTAAGTTTCGTAAATTTTAAAAAGAAATCTATCGAAACTTAACAATTTTAGTTGTAGTTAAAAAAAATTATTTTTGTTGTAAGGAGAGTGTCACTTGTCAAATTTTAGTTGTATCTCATTTTAACAACTTTAAGTTTGATCTTATTTGATCTAGATTCTATAGGGGAGAGTTAACGTGAGATCAAACTTAAAGTTGTAAAACTAAGATTTAGTCTAAAAAATCATTAAAACATTTATAAATAACAATTTTAGCAATAATACACAAAAAATATTATTTTAATACAAATTAACATTTTAGCAACTAATAACCAAATGATACATGAGTTTGGATTAGTGATACACCTGATACACATTACACTAATAAATATTCCAAAACCTGATACACATAAAAAAAACTGATACACATTACACTTCTAATCAAAGTGTATCACCTAGGTTTCGTAAATTTTAAAAAGAAATCTATATTGAAACTTTAACAATTTTAGTTGTAGTTGAAAAAATAATTATTTTTGTTGTAAGGAAAGTGTCACTTGTTAAATTTTTGTTGGATCTTATTTTAACAACTTTAAGTTTGATCTTATTTGATCTAGATTCTACATACATATACATATACATATATATATATATATATATATATATATATATATATATATATATATATATATATATATATATAGAGTTAGGATCAAATAAGAAGATTACTTAAAATAAGAAGGAATAAGAAGAACCATAACCACAAATCCGAGATACACCGACATAAATTAGATGCATCCCTATAATCTTAGATGCATTATAACGCACCATAGTGTGTTTTCTAGCTTTTAATCAGATGCATAAACGTAAATTAGATGCATTTCATGATTTCTCTTATTTTTTGTTCCTCTGCACGTGCCAAAATCATGAAAATCAATTTGCACCATTTATACATCAAATTAACTTTCGAAACTCAAGATGTTGCGTCTATATGAATAAAAATGCATCTAATGCAAGTCGTTGCATCTCAAATGCATGGTTTTGGTCACTTCTCACCACTTCTTATTTTAATTTACTTCTCATTGGATCCCTACTCTATATATATATATATATATATAATATTGACACAATGTTACTACGCTATTATTGACACACAAAAGAATATTTAAACAAACAATGTTTACAAACTCGACACATAACTTCTTAAAATTATTAATGTTGACACACTCTCAATACGTTATTGTTCACACATGAACATTTTAACTAACAATGTTGACACACTTGACACAAATTTTTTAATAATTGATACACTATCAATGCGATATTATTGACACATAAAAGAACTTTTAAACTAACAATGTTGACACACTTGACACATAACTTTTTATAATTTACACACAACCATTGTTAACATAAGGTCACTAGAAAATTATTGACACATATATAAATGTAGTAACTAGCAATGTTAACATACTTGACACGTAACTTCTTATAAATGACATACAATCAATGTTGACACATTAATAATAAAACATCAATGTTCACACTTCTTATAATTGAAACACAAAATAACATTAAATATTAAAAAAAAATAATAATAATAATAATAAAAAGGACGTTTTTTGAAGCTTGCATTTACAATAGTAATGGTGGTCATATAAATACAATAAATGAGTGGTTAAAAGGCTTAGATGAGCATTTAAAACAAGAGTTTTTAAATACCTAGATTACCCTTATTAATTAAATAACATATTTTACACATTTAACCCTTTTTATCCTTTCTATCCAAATAGCCTTTTTATTTGATCCAACCTCTCTCTCTCTCTCTCTATATATATATATATATATATATATATATATATATATATATATATATATATGTGTGTGTGTGTGTGTGTGTGTGTGTGTGTAAGTTATTAATTGGTTTTCTTTTACGTCATCTAAAAAATATAAAACGATTTTTGTTTTTAACTTTCACTTAGTTTTTCTTTTTATTTTTATCTCATATGACGTTTTCCAAATCGCTCCGTGTTTGTATAAACCCACGTTCTTAGGGTAAACAACTCAGCTGGTCCAATTTACGAGCTTAAACGTAAGTTCAAAAAGAAGACTCGTAAACCCGATAAGCCACCAAACGTAACTCACGAGATCGAATCCGAGCCTTATATAAAAATCAAGTCACCCGAACCTTGTACCAAACAATCGTTTATCGAATAACTCTTAGTTGTGACATCCAAACTCGACATGTTTGAGGAAAAAGTCGAAACTCCACCCGATTCCCCACCCGTAACCGTCATTGATCCCGATGACCAACCCATCTGGTCAAGCACTAGGACCGTTTCACCAATGCCTAGTTATGCTACTTTTCAATGTCCTCTTCCCAACAATTTTAATGATTCACGAGAATCAATTTGATGGGCGAATCCGGTCCAATCCTCATCGTCACATAGCCGATTTTCTTGAGATTAGTAACCTATTCCAATATGGTGAAAATCAAGAGGAAGTGGTTAAATTAGGGACTTTTCCTTTCTCATTATCCGGAGAAGCTAAGACTTGGTTGAACGAATTAATTGAAGGAACGATTACTACGTGGGATAACTTAGAGAAGCTTTTTTTAGCCGATACTTTTCTCTCCCGCAAAGTTTAAACGTCTGCTAAGTGAAATTCATAGTTTTCACCAACTCAATCACGAAACTTTCGTTTATGCTTGGCTCTGAATGAAAGTGATGCTTTGAACTTGTCATGGACATGGTCTAACGAAAGGAAAGATCATTCAAGCATTCTATCATGGTTTAGACAATGAGCTCGGAGGAATCTTCCTTTATAAAACTCCGAACGAAGTTTACAAAATCCTCGAGGACAAAGTCCAATTCAAGCTCTATTTCTCAGAGAATTCTTTGATCAAACCCAAACCAAAAACTGTTGTTTCCGCTGGTGGAGGCAATATCTATTCCAATCATGCCATTTTGATGGAGAAAGTCAAAGCTCTCGCCACACGTATTGATTTCGAATTCATAAAGATTAAAGGAGAGATGGAGGAGATGAGAGACGGTCATACAGGCGATGGAGGAAACCACTCTTCGGAAATCTATGAGAGTGATGACACGCCGACGTGTTATCCTATCGAAGCATACTACTCCCAACATGAAGGATATCACGGAGGGTATCAAGACCAAAATTCCAAAAATTCTTACTCCCATCCAAACCATAACCTAAACCATAATTGTCCTCGATATCAGCCATGAAATAGAATTCCACATCCATTACAATATTTCGAAATACCGAAAGCCTCATCGTAGGAGATGATGAGAGAATGGATGGCTAGTCAAATGGAAGTGAATGAGGATATTAAGAATCATGTGGCTGAATTGGAACATCAGATTGATCAAGGTAGAAGGAACCACCAAGCCATAATCCAAGACATGGAAATGAGTAAAAAAGGATTAAATAAGGAACATGAAGTCCTGATTACCGAATCCCTTCCTCATACCACAGATTCCAATTCAAGACATGAATATGTCTACAAACCACCCTCAATCCGAAATGAACATGATAAGGGTGATGTTGAAGTTATCAAGGAGGATGAAATTGAACCTATTCCAACCATACCTAACCCGAGCCCAATCATGTCTAACTCACCAACCATATCACCTTTTCTTAAGGATTGCACCGTGCATATCCCTGCCACTGGACGTTTAGCAAAATAAAAGATGTTTACACATGATAAATTACCGAACCCTGTTGGTAATAAGGAATTCAATGCAACTGGAGGCATTGGAATTGGAGTGATAACAAAGAAGTAAATTAAGAAGGATAACAAGGGTGTGTCAAAGAAATCAAACAGAGAGTGGAAGCTGAATGAAAAAGTGGTTCCTCATGACGAAGACGTGTATCACTATCTTTGGTATGCAACTAAAATTCCCCATTGGAAACGTATCATCAAAGGAAGAGTCTAGCTAATGACTCAGAAATAAATTAAGTGCTTCTCGAAAGGCAACCCGAGCCTTTTAATTTTTTGTTTTAATTTTAGTTTTAAATAAACATGTACACCCTCTAAGGAAATTGTTTTTCAAAACTTGAAAAATATTAACTGTGGGGGTGTTACATGCTAATTATGTTTAGTATATATTGCTTGCATTTTGTTTGTTTTGTTTTGTTTTGTTTGAATAATTACAGCATGTGATGGTAATATGGACGCTTGGATCTGAAATCGATTGTTCTCATAACTAGCTCAACCAGAAGCCAAAGCCAAAAAATGACGAAAGAGCTGATAGGCTAGTACTTCGACCGATAGGCTGGATGCTTCGACCAATAGGCTGGAACCATTTCTCAGCCAAAACCCATCCAACCGATTGGCTTGGCCTCATAGCCAATTGGCTAGATAATATTGACCTCTCCAAGTCATTTTTAATGCCTAATTAAGTGTCATTAAGCCACAAGTCCGGTCATATGGTCCTAATAACTCTTAAACCTGCTACTTTATGACAGTTTTCACCCAAGAAACTTTACTTGGTGGCTAAGGGGGGCTTCTACTTATAAATAAGACCATTTGGCTTGGTTTTTATATATGAAAACTCACCCTCCACCCTCAAGGACAGATTTTCACCAACTTATCTCTCCCAAAAGACCACAAACCTCTGCCAAATTCGTGTAATGTCTTCAAGGGCCGTTGATGCCGTTTGGATATAACTTTCTGGCTTGGTAGAACTATTGTAGTCAATTGGAGGCTTGAAGGTTGCTATAATCATTCATCCGTACCTATTGTAATCTCACTTTGTGTACATTTTTGTTACTTTTATGATGTTGAATTCTACTATTCATGTTGTACTTTGGTTATGGATTAATCTTGATATGGAGTAGTTTTCTTTACTTGTTTGGAATGATGTAGAAATTGATATGGGTTGTTTGGTATTTGGCAATATTGACATATGATTGTGCTTACGAGTTTGTTTGAATTGATATGCGTCTAAATAACTTGTTGGTAAATCATAACCAGATCTATAGGTCGAAAGGATTTGTCGTGATGATTTATTCCAAATGTTAGCACGCGTATATGTTTGGTATTTCATAATTGACAACTATGAATATACAAGTTAAATGGACTAATAAAGGTTTAATAAAGAGTATCGGTCAAAAGGGATCTTATGAACAAATCGGTACGAAGTCCATAGAATGCACATCCGTTTTGCACCAACCGGATGGTGTCAGATCGCAGGGCCGTAGTTTGAGCTTGATGTAGAATCTCAATGGTATTCCTATAGCCCTGATGGCTCGGTCTAGAGTATTCACCAAGAGTACGGGCTCTTGGCGGGTCTTGTTGGTTTTAAATGGGTAGGCATTGTGGTGGTTGATTGTGTTGTTGTGGTTGGTTATGTTATGGTGGTTGATTGTGTTGTGGTGGTTGGGGCAAACCGGAAAAGGCATCTCATTCACCATGGTGACAAATGAGCAGTTTTACGAACAAAGGGCACAAAGAAAGAGATAGATTAAAATAAAGCTAATAAAATAAAAAGAAAAACGTTACTTGATAGGAATCTAGTGAGTAGACCTAAACGTGATAGAAATAGAAACCAAAACTATTCACTGGCAGTGGCGCCAAAAACTTGATGCGGCGGATGTAAGAGCTCCGAAAAAGTTTTACAATCCTCCTAGGCTGTGTTCCTAACCGTTGTAGTGTAGTATAGGTAAGACTCGGGGGATTTATTGTTCTCTAGGGGAATAGTTTTGGGAAGGTAGAGATGTATGACGAATAGGTCTAAGGTGAGGGATGATTCTTTTTATATTTTATAAAAGCAATTAAAATCTCGGTATTTGATTGGGGGTTTTGATTATCAACTTTCTTAAACTAGTAGTTAAACTAACTAAAACTTATAATTAAAACTAAATGACAAGTAAATTAAATGAGATTCTTATGATAGGTAAAAACGTGTTTACTTAGATTTCACTGCTCCCTAGTTATCTCCTATTGATTAGTCGAATTGTCACATCCTTATTTAACGTTGTATTCTATTATTCGTAGGGAGATGTCAAATGCCCTAACTCTATGATGTATTGATCTCCTCTAAGAAACCAGGATCTCTAAGTAACCTAAGTTATCTCCCCCAAATCTCCTATTATCAACAATCACAATTCACGCAATAAACACAATGCAAAGTCTACTAGTGCACTCTAGGACATGAATACGTTGTTTAGGAAGAAACAAAGTCTACTAGTGCACTCTAGGACATGAATAAAATCGCAATTCACGCAATAAACACAACGCAACACTAAAGGAAGAAGCAAGTTTTCATAACCTAATGTGTAACAACCACTTAAACAAGAGACGGAAATCAATAGTTAACAACTATGTTTCATTAGATCTAAGGAAACACTATATTGAATTAGCTAGACATGTAAAAGATAATGAAACAAGTAATCATAATTAAGCATGAAGTAAACATAATGATAAAATGAATTAAGAGACTTATCTCTTAATGAATGAGGGTGTTAAAACCCTAAAGTTATTGTAAAAACCTAATAAAATTTGTACATCACAATTACCCTCCAAGTGTGCACACTAAATGCAAAAAATTCTAAAACTATATATAGGATTACAGATTCGACGACGTCACTTTATAGATTTGACGCTGTCAGGTCGCCGCCATTAGGTTTCGTCTCTTCCAAGTCAGCTTTGTGACGGGGTCGCTTTATGCCTTCAGAAGCCGTCCAGAATGATCTGATGCCGTCGTTCTTTGATTTTTCCAAGCCGTCAATTTATAATTTCCACAGAAAATTCCAGCTCTCTTAACAAGTGACGGCGTCACTTGTTATTTCTTTAACTTGTCACTGAGCCGTCTCTAGTAAAATCTGGGAAGTTTTGATATTATCATTTGCAAGTGATGGCATTGCCTTGTGGGTTGTGACGCCGTCTGGTGCCCTTTTCCAGACTTTTCATGACTTGGTTGTTTTCTTCACATTTTCATCCCTTTTCATCCAAATATGCATAATTTCCGGCTTTTGCTTCCAAAGTACCTAAAAAGTGAAAAGAAATGAATTTAGGCAATATTTGATCATAAATACATTAGTTTAGGGCTTAAATGACCCCCTAAATGTACATTTTAAATCCTTATCATTTATAAGAAAACCAGATTATGACGTGATAGGCTAGGCGAATTGACCAGAGAAGTCTAGCAAAACTTACCCCCACATGAAGCGTTAGAAAGCACTTATAAGAAAACCAGATTATGACATGATAATATTAGTAACTAGGCTAGCACATCTCTCTCTCACTGATTGTCTAGCATTTTATTTTTCATTTTATTCTGTTTTCATTAGTTTAATATAATTCAAATCTTAAACCCCCCCTTTAAGTGACATTAGAGACTTAAGTTAGAATCCGCACACATAGCTCTTGAGACGACCTCGGCTTTACCGAATACTACACTACACACGACCGGGTTCTCTACGCGTAACTGCATAGGTAGACCATAGATAGCTGAGCAATTATAAATATTAAAACCTAGTCTAAAATTAGCATCATATTGGCTTTTCCTAAACCGTAGGGGAATGGTATACAAAGGAAACTATTCGCATTGAATATGAGTGGGAACCACCTCAGTGTAGTACTTGTTTTCTCTATGGTCATTCGAATGGCGATTGTCCTAAAGCCACTCCAAAACGTATGGTGAATGGGATGGGTAAAAACAAAGATATTCATTCGGTTGTATCTAAGAAGCTTTCTAATAATGGATTAACTGTTAGGAAGCAGAAATGTGGTAATACTAAGAAGTTCAATGCTATTCAAATGAACAAATTTGAGTAACGACCGGTTGCTCCTAACGATACCAAGACGTCTCCTACTAAAGATAACACAAAAGAGGCATCTAAATCTAGACAACCAAAGAAGGTTGCGAAAGTGGTGAACACTTCAACCAATATGGCGTCTACTTCTAAACAACCTACAAAAGATCTTAATGTGGTTAGTACTTCTAATGCGCTTGCTGCTCTTGATGAGAAAGATGATTCTACTATAGAAAATGTTCAACCAAGTGGTAATTCCAACACACCTATTGTTGCTTTGGATGAAGGTGCTATTGTTAATGTAACATCTAGTGGTAATTTTGATACTAATATTGATGGAGGATACGTAGAAAAAATGAAAGCATCTCTACTTCATCCAATGTTGCTCCTTCTTCAAAGAACAAACATGGCATGGTTATAGATGGAAAAAAAGGTTGGTAATCCATTTTCTAAGGTTGATAATTTGGTTATTTCGGATAGTGATAGTGATGATGATGAATTTCTTGAGGATTACAATGAAACCACAAGTTTTATGGCATTTGACGATTCTAAAAGTGGTAGTGAAGTGGGCTTGAAGAGCTTATTAGAGCAGTGGAAGGAGGACACCTATGACCAAAACCCTTATGATGATGATGAATTTGATGATTGTGGTCTGACTGATACATAATTAAAGTTTGCTAATGCATATGACATTAGTCTCCATGGTTAGCTTTGATAGGCTATTCTTTTTTTTGTGTGCATAAGTATGACATGTCATTTCTTATGCTAGTTTAGGTCTTAAGCGTTGTAGGCGCTTTTGGTTTGCTTTTTTGGGCTGAGGTGTGGGACTCACCTACATCCATTGTATTTAATTGTTTTTTTGGAGTAATAATATTTTACCGGGGTAATTCTTTTACCAAACAAAAGAAAAAAACCCTGGTAAATGGTGCCATGTTCATTGCACTAGTAATCGTTCTTGTCAGAGCTAGATGAAGAACCAATAGAATTGATAATTCCTACACGCATCATAGAACCAGCAATGTTCTTTTGTGTATGCGATGTATCTTTGCATAAAAAACCACTTCAGAATCTTGTCTTTCATAAATGATGGTTTTCAAGAATATTTTAATTTAAGAATTAGATTATATAGTGTAATATTATAATTAACAAATAGTATAAAAAATGCTTATCGGTTCAACATCACGGATACCACCAATCCTGCATCTAACGGTATCTTTAAAGAAGACCCAGGGTGTTATCTTGACTTTTTCTGGTGTGAAAAGCTCTATCTTGTGCTGATTGTCATCATAACCGTCTTTGGTTGTGTACCTAACTATGTGTGGGAAACGGTGTACACTTTTTATTATAATAATAAATCAGATTACAATTAATAAATAACAGAATGTAAAAACAGTAAATAAATGCAGACAGAAAGGTGTAGAAGAAGAAGACAGACACTATTAAACGTTAATTAAAGGAAAGCAGTAAAGGTCGTGAACGAGGCTCGTGTTTAACACGATTCCCTTAAAACAGATTCGCCGTCTGTTTCCCAGGGTACAACGTTCTAACTGTTGCACAGTCGGACCTGACAAACTTGCCTGAAAGATCGCTGGAAACCTGTGTGCTTCTGATCAAAAGATTGCTGGAACTCGTATGGTAAGGAGCTACGTTTTTCTGAATATGTAAAACGAATGAGACATGGGGCTATATTTATATTGAAGACTCAACTTGTCCTCCAAGAAAAATATCCCAGCCATATTAACGAAAATCTATTATATCAAAAACAGATTCGCAAATCTTTTAATGTATAAAACTGATTTGCATATCTTTTAAAAACATAAACTGATTTCTGTAAACTTACTTGATAAGTTTCAATCTATTCCTAAAATAGATTTAAAGAAAATTCTGGAAAAATGAAACTCGAAACTGCAGCAAAAAGATACGCACGTATGCGAGGCTTCGGAGCTGCATTCGTGTCCGCAGGTCGCGCGGGCTCGCATGAGTTCAGAAGCTTCGAACTCATTTTGACCCGGAAATCCCATTTTCTGCACCCCCCTGCGCGCGCGCACGTAGGAGTGGGAGCATAACCAACCTAAAGGAATTTGATAGCCAAAACTATAATTTCCTTATAAACAAGCCTCCACTTCTTGTTTTGGGCGATGTGGGATTCTCTCATTTTTCCAAATTTTATGTTTCAAGTGCCTCACTTTGAGACACGATATCTCATTCATTTCAACTCCATTTTGGACATACTTTAGCTCGTTGCGAAGCTCTCGTCGAGGAGAACGCAAAGCTACTAAGAAACATAAATATATATAACATATATCATATATTAAATAGTGTCCAAAATTTGCAAAAACTCATTTTGCAAAACCAATTTTCCAACAATCCCCCACATGAATGGAGATCGGTCGAAAACACACGAAAGTTTCGGTGAAATTTCTACGGTTAAGTCTTGCATAGGATAGGTAGGTGTAACCCTTTGAACCTTCCCTTGTGTGATGTACTTAGTCTCCTAGATCTGAGTAGACGCGATGTCCTTGAACTCATCATCCATTTACGTAGACGACAATACACTTCACACAAGACTCTCCCTGACAATGTCAAGTCCTCATAGTCGTGTTCGTTATGGTCATGAACACTAGCTTGGTTCTGCAAGAGCTCTTAGGAATTGCGTCCCCACATTTCCCTTCGAAGCGACCCCACTTCTCTCTCACATAGGTGATTTTATCTTGAATCATTAAAAACATATGTTTTGTGATTTCATCTTGAATCATTATGCTTTATGATTTCATCCTGAATCATTAAAGCCATATGTTTAACCTCTCAACAAGTCACATTTGTTATAGGAATGGACTAGGAAAGTTACAATATTTAGTAACTCCCCCACATTGACGTGACTTCCCCCACATTTCTATGATTAGGTTGTCCTATTGAACCCAGATCTTGGGATCTCCAGTCAACTGGGTTAGGTTTTCCTTCATAGAAACTCATTCCTTCAAGGGCTTTAGTCCCATTCCTCTAGACGACTTACTTACTAACTCTCTGCTTAAGCCTTTCGTAAGCGGATCCGCGATGTTATCCTTTGACTTCACATAGTCAATTGAGATAACTCCTGTTGAGAGTAGTTGTCGTATCGAATTATGTCGACGACGGATATGTCTGGACTTTCCATTATACATTATGCTATGAGCTCTGCCAATTGCCGATTGACTATCACAATGTATACCAATGGCCGTTACCGGTTTAGGCCACCTTGGTATGTCCTCTACGAATTGACGTAGCCATTCCGCCTCTTGTCCGCATTTATCTAACGCGATAAATTCTGATTCCATCGTGGACTTAGCTATAATAGTTTGCTTGGAAGACTTCCAAGATATAGCTGCTCCTCCTAGTGTAAACACATATCCACTAGTCGATCTAGAATCCTTTATGTCAGATATCCAATTTGCATCACTGTATCCCTCGATAACAGCTGGATATCAATCATAATGCAATCCATAATCGCGACTGTATCTCAAATAGTGAAGTACCCTAGTCATAGTTGCCCAATGTGCATAGCTTGGGTTACTAGTATACCTACTTAGCCTGCTAACCGCATATGCTAAGTCAGGTCGGGTACCCGTCATTAAGTACATTAACATGCCAATAACTCTTGAATACTCTAATTGGGCAACTCCTAAGCCTCTATTTTTAGTTAGATGCTTACTGGTGTCAATTGGAGTTCTAGCCAGGCCGGAATCCCCCGCATTATGAGTATTAAGAATTTTGTCCACATAATGTGCTTGACTTAACACAAGTCCATTCTGAGTTCGTATGATCTTTATTCCAAGGATCACATTAGCCAAACCCATATCCTTCATGTCAAACTTTGATTTCAACATGTCTTTAGTAGATTTGATCATCTTGTCGTTACTGCCAACGATAAGCATATCATCAACATATAAACACAAGACTACATATCCACTATTTGTGTCTTTGACATAAACACATTTGTCGCATTCATTAATTTTGAAACCACTCTCTAGCATGGCGTGGTCAAATTTTTGATGCCATTGTTTGGGAGCTTGCTTTAAGCCATATAATGACTTAACAAGCCTACAAACTTTGTTCTCTTGTCCAGGAGCCATGAAACCCTCAGGTTGATTCATGTAGATTTCTTCTTCTAAATCTTCGTTTAGAAATGCCGTTTTCACATCCATTTGGTGAACTTCCAAATTTCTTAAAGCGGCAATAGCAAGTATCATCCTAATCGATGTTATTCGCGTAACAGGCGAATATGTATCAAAGTAATCAAGACCTTCTCGTTGTCTAAATCCTTTGATTACTAATCTTGCTTTGTACTTGTCAATGGTGCCATCGGCTTTCATCTTCTTCTTGAAGATCCATTTATAGCCTAGTGGTTTACAACCAGGAGGTAAATCCACGAGCTCCCAAGTATGATTTTGTAAAATAGAATCTATTTCACTTTTAATGGCTTCTTTCCATTGAGGCCCTTCTGAGGAAGTAACCGCTTCTCGGTATGAAGTAGGTTCGTTTGCAACCATAAAAGATACAAAATCGGGTCCAAATGATTTCTCGGTTCTTGCCCTTTTGCTTCTTCTAGGTTCAACTTCTTCTTCCTCAGTTTGATCTTGTCTCTCATCCTGGAGATCATTATCATCTCATTGTCTCTTATCTTGGACAACTTCGTCATCTATTCTAGATGAACTTCCAGTTTCCTTCGTTAAACAAGGAAATATAGTTTCAAAGAATGAAGCATTCCTTGACTCCATTAATGTACCCTTTTGTATATCCGGATTTTTTGAATCATGTACAATGAAACGATAAGCACTGCTATTCTTAGCATATCCGATGAATATACAATCCACAGATTTAGGTCCAATCTTTTGGGCCTTGGGAGTCGGTATAGCTACCTTTGCTAGACACCCCCACACTCGTAAGTACTGATATGATGGCTTTCTTCCCATCCATAATTCATAAGGGGTCTCTTCTTTTTCCTTACGAGGTATCTTATTTAAAAGATAAGTAGCCGTTAAAATGGCTTCCCCCCACATGTCCTGGCTTAGACCAGAACTTATCAACATGGCATTAACCAACGGTTCTTCCTTTCGGCAATACCGTTCTGCTGAGGTGAATAGGGAGCAGTGAACTCGTGTCTAATTCCATGTTTTGCACATATGTCAGCGAATGGATACACATATTCACCTCCTCTATCACTTCGGACCACCTTGATTTTCTTACTAAGTTGATTCTCAACTTCGTTTTTGTATAGAACAAACTTGTCTATAGCTTCATCTTTACTTTTCAGTAAGTAAACATAGCAATACTTTGTACAATCATCAATAAACGTGATAAAGTACTTATTGCCACCTTTTGTGGGTAGTGATTTCAAATCACATATGTCAGTGTGTATCATATCAAGTGGTTCGGTTTTTCGTTCAACCGATTTGAAAGATGCTCTTGTAAGTTTGGCTTCAACACAAGTTTCACATTTATATTTTGAGTCAATATGGAAATTAGGTATGCAATTAAATTTAATCAAGCGACGCATTGAATTAAAATTTACATGTCCAAGACGGCCATGCCACATATTAGAAGACTCAATCAAGTAAGCAGAAGAATTCATTTTATTGATAGCATTCTTAACAACCATTACATTGAGTTTAAACATACCATTCAGGGCATATCCCCTACCAACATACACTTGATTTTTAGAAAGAACAAACTTATCAGACTAAAAAACAAGACGAAAACCAAACTTGTTCAATTGCCAACCAGACACAAGATTCTTGCGAATCTCTGGAACATACAAGACATTAGTCAACTTGAGCTCTTTCTCGGATGTCATCTTCAAGATTACATCTCCTTCACCCTTGATTTCAGCAGTTGCAGAGTTGCCCATGTACAGCTTCTCTTCACTATCAACCGCTCTGAAAGAGTGAAACATACTCTTATCAGCACACACATGACGGGTAGCCCCAGTATCCACCCACCATTCCCTGTTGTTGGAACCTACCAGGTTAACTTCAGAGATCATGACAATGACATCAGACACCATAGCAATCATGTCCACATCTTCATTCACCATATTAGCCTGGCGTGGAGTCACCCGCTTCGGCATCTTACAATTAGCAGCACGGTGACCTGGCTGGTCACAGTTGAAACACACCCCTTGGAACTTCTGTTTCACAATTGCAGCTTTAGGAGCAAGGTACTCAGACTTCCCTTTGTCCTTCTTGTCATTCTTTCCTTTTCCTTTGCCTTTAGCTTTGACATTGGACTTTGAAGATGACGAACATGCTCAACCATATTTGCCTTTGCAGAATCAGGCGTATACGTGTTTTTCTGAGCCAGCTTGTTGTCCTCTTCAATACGAAGACGAACAACCAAGTCTTCAACACTCATCTCCTTTCGCTTATGCTTCAGGTAGTTCTTGAATTCTACCCAGCTTGGAGGTAACTTTTCAATAATAGCAGCAACTTGAAAAGTTTCACTCAAAGTCATTCCCTCAGCATGAATGTCGTGTAGCAGAACCTGCAGATCTTGAACCTGACTTATCACATTCTTTGAATCAACCATCTTGTAATCCAAAAAACGAGCTACCACGAACTTCTTTGTACCAGCATCCTCAGTTTTGTACTTGCGTTCCAATGACTCCCATAATTCTTTGGCAGTCTTGGTCTTGCAGTACACGTTGTACAAAGAATCAACCAAACCATTCAGAACATAATTGTGACACAAAAAATCTGAATGTTTCCATGCTTCCAAGGCTTGAACAGCCTGTTGATTAGAGGATTGACCTTCTGCAGGAGGTTCCACGTTAGGTGGGTTTTCTTTTAAGAACCGCGCAAGGTTCAAAGTAGTCAGATAGAAAAACATCTTCTGTTGCCACCTCTTGAAATTCTGCCCATTGAATTTCTCTGGTTTCTCAGCATGATTAGCAACCGTGTTGGTAACTGGCGCACCAGGTACGTTCACAGTAGTAGTCACAGGAGGGGTAGTCATGTTTGTCATCCTAAAAAAACAAACACAAACAGATAAACAAACTGTTTTAAATGGTATCTACTTGTACCAGATCTGATTCAACAAAACTCTAGCTTGGTTTTGATGGATCGAGTAAATCAGTTTAATAGAAACTCTATTTTGGTTTCGTTAAAACTGATAATAAACTGCTTTTAAAAAAAACGTTAGTCTGTTCAATCCAAACTGTATGTATAAACTGTTAAAAGAAACTGATTTCCAAAGAAACTCAACAAGGTTTCGACAGAAAACAGTTTATAAAATCCTGTTAATTATTAATCCGATTTTATAACAAAGTGTTCTAAATTCGGTTAAACCGAATCTGTTTTAAGACTGTGGGAAACGGTGTACACTTTTTATTATAATAATAAATCAGATTACAATTAATAAATAACAGAATGTAAAAACAGTAAATAAACGCAGACAGAAAGGTGTAGAAGAAGAAGACAGACACTATTAAACGTTAATTAAAGGAAAGCAGTAAAGGTCGTGAACGAGGCTCGTGTTTAACACGATTCCCTTAAAACAGATTCGCCGTCTGTTTCCCAGGGTACAACGTTCTAACTGTTGCACAGTCGGACCTGACAAACTTGCCTGAAAGATCGCTGGAAACCTGTGTGCTTCTGATCAAAAGATTGCTGGAACTCGTATGGTAAGGAGCTACGTTTTTCTGAATATGTAAAACGAATGAGACATGGGGCTATATTTATATTGAAGACTCAACTTGTCCTCCAAGAAAAATATCCCAGCCATATTAACGAAAATCTATTATATCAAAAACAGATTCGCAAATCTTTTAATGTATAAAACTGATTTGCATATCTTTTAAAAACATAAACTGATTTCTGTAAACTTACTTGATAAGTTTCAATCTATTCCTAAAATAGATTTAAAGAAAATTCTGGAAAAATGAAACTCGAAACTGCAACAAAAAGATACGCACGTATGCGAGGCTTCGGAGCTGCATTCGTGTCCGCAGGTCGCGCGGGCTCGCATGAGTTCAGAAGCTTCGAACTCATTTTGACCCGGAAATCCCATTTTCTGCACACCCCCCTGCGCGCGCGCACGTAGGAGTGGGAGCATAACCAACCTAAAGGAATTTGATAGCCAAAACTATAATTTCCTTATAAACAAGCCTCCACTTCTTGTTTTGGGCGATGTGGGATTCTCCCATTTTTCCAAGTTTTTATGTTTCAAGTGCCTCACTTTGAGACACGATATCTCATTCATTTCAACTCCATTTTGGACATACTTTAGCTCGTTGCGAAGCTCTCGTCGAGGAGAACGCAAAGCTACTAAGAAACATAAATATATATAACATATATCATATATTAAATAGTGTCCAAAATTTGCAAAAACTCATTTTGCAAAACCAATTTTCCAACACTATGTAAAATCATGATATGTATTTAGATGAAATGAAAATAACATATAAGTTTACATTATTTTAAAATTTAACTAAACCTCTGATTAAATGACAAGATTGAGGTATGTCTTTGTTGATAAAAATTCTGCAACCGAACAAAGAGTTGTGAACTGCCGCTTCATCCGATAAGAAAACAACGTTTTTGTAAATACACAATGAGAAGTATTTTTTGGGTAAAGGGTTTCCCCGGTAAATATATTACTCCAAAAAACATTTAAGTACAAAGGATATGAGTGAAGTCTCATAAATCAGCCCGTTACATAGGCGGTAAAGCTAACATAACAAGACACTTCTTATCCTTAAAACATTAGAACAACCACTACTTACTAGATTACATTTGACACAAAACCAAGCATAACCTAACGTCTAGATTGCTTACTACCACGACCTTGGAGCTTAATATCATGCATGTCAGAAAAAGCATCCAATTGCCTTGGTAAATCATAGACCTGATCCGCATAATCATCATAATAATCTTCAAGCTCATGAACGCCTCCATTTGATGCGAGAAATTTAGCCATAAGATTATCCGGCTCAAGCACCTCCTCATCATCACTGTCAGAAACAATCACATCCCCCACTTTAGAGAATGGTTACCCACCATAGAATACGGAGAGGAAGAAGAACTAGGCTTAGTAGCCGTATCATGCGCCTTTTCTTTCAAATCAACCTTTTTAAGAGGTTTACCATCATCATCCACAAGAGTAACTTTCCCCTCAATAATTAGCTTTTCAAGCTCCTCAATTTTTCCAACAATAGGAGTAGTACTAGTGCTACCATTTCCACCCTTAGCAGAGCTACCATCTTTGGTCAAGTCAACAGTAACATTAGGAATATCAGCCTCATCAGTATCAACCATATTAAGAGCATCAAACGGATTTGATGTAGCACTATTCGTCCCACTTGTACTAGCCACTTCAGTAATCTTCTTCTTTGCAGCATCCTGCTTCTTCGACACAGGCTGATACACCTGCTTCTTATTTTTAGAAGGGCTAAATTTAGCCCCTTTTCCCACCTCAATACCACGAAACGCCTTCCTTTGAGGCATTTGGAACCCATCATTCTTTTGTGCTTGATGTTTAAGGTCAACAGGAACACGTTTGGGACATTGGGTCTCATCATGGCCAAAAACCATACAAACACCACAACGAGGTGGTTTCCACTCATATTCCACTATGACAGTATGCAATACCTCCCCTTCACCATCCCAACTTGGCACATCAATAACCATTGTCCCCTTAAGATCCCGATCCGCCTTGATGTCAATCAAAGCTCGAGCATAATCAAAACGCCCCCATGACTGCAAACACATAGAGCTCGTGTATGCATCAAGCATAATAGGGGTACCGAGTTTGGTAGTCATGGCACTCAATCCATCTTCAGTAAAAGCAGCAATAGGAATATCATGTAGTTTCACCCAGACAGGGATCGAATCCAAATCCTCTTTAATAAAACTCGTCCTGGGGGTCCACTTCTTCAAAATAATAGGAACGAATCGAATAAACCAAGGTCCATTCTCTAACACTCCATTTAATCCCTCAATAGTGGCAAATTTGAAGAAAAATAAACCCTTAGAATTCATCATAGAACGTACCACCTTCCATGCGTTCTTCACGTAGTTATCAACTATGGGAAATGCAACCCTCTTGCCAATAAAATACCCGAACAGAGTATTATCAAACTTAGAATTAGCTTCCAAGACAGATGACAAAGGAATGTTTATCTCGGCCTTCTCATTAAGAGGCTTGCCCGTATCAAGAGCGCGGAAATTAATTTTCCGGGTAGCAGAAGTAGATCCCACCTTACTTGCAAATGTTGGAGCTTTCAATCCATCGTTGACCTGCTCATCCCCTTCCTTAGTCACATTCGGATTACCAAACAAAGCCACCTTAGGCATAGAAGTTTTAAAAGATTTACTTACAGCCATATCATCAAGATTACTAGCCAAAGTAGTACGATCGTAGGTGCGATTAAGAGAATTAACACTAGTGCTGTTAGTGTCCATGCTAAGACTCTCAACTCCAGGAGTAACGACACCTGGAGCCTTTTCCGGAGTAGTCTCATTCAATGATGTGTAGTAATCAGCACCCCAAAAATCATGTTCCAACGTTCCCCCACATTTATCCCTCTCTCTCTCGTAACCCCCATCATGAATAAATCACAGCAATAAGACCCTCAAAATCGCATACAGACCAACGCCAAGATCACAAACAAAAAAACCCTAATCGCTTAGGGTTACCAGCGTTTTAATAATCCCCACCAGAATCGATCGACAACTAAATAGAAGGGTGGATTAAACCCTAATAAACAACATGTAGCAATCGTAGATAATGTATATTAAGGCACAAGCAGCCACCAAAAACGTTTTTGGGATTAAATAAATAAAGTATGAACGCTATTGATGACTTACTCAATGTCTTCAATAACCACGGTCCTTCTCACCTTTTTGACAAGTGTGGTGGGAACTGTCATAATATCCCCTATAGCAACAACAATATTGATAGGGTCAATTGCATATATATCCACTAAAACTTGCATATTTGCATATATACCCAAAACCTGCTTAAAATGCATTGTACATCATGTAATAAAAACTTGTATTATGAGGAAATATGCAAATTTTTAAGTTTTAGTATGTATATATGCAATTTCCCCATATTGATAACACCTGTATGAATTTTTTTTTAGGTTTTAAAGGACTATGTTAAAATTAAGAATATTAGAATATTTGTAGGACTGAGCAAAACTTACCAACAAAATCCATCTCATGATATTTTTTTTTAGAATTTCATTGATTGGTTCAAGCTTAAACCAAATAAATCATCATCAAATGGGTCAATCTGGTAACAATGGTTGACCTGAAAAAGGTAATCTTGTATTTGTGTTGAAGCAATAGAAGTTTCTTATTGTTCTCACCAATATGATATAGCACTATCCCGCTTGCAACAGTGGTTCAAAGCACTACATAGCATCTTTCCTTATTGTGCATTGGATCCGGTTTGTCTGCCATTTTAGAATAAGAAGTTAATTTCACCATCATGTGGATATTTTATTTGGAATAAAATGAATGAGTTGAAAACATACTTGTTCATCTTGCAGGACCATATCCAAGCTTTTTTAGCTTGATTGGGCTTACCAACAGGATAGGTGTGCCATAAAGATCGAGATGCACCTTGACTTTACTTTGATATCATCTAACATAGGGTCAACATGATCCTGGGTTGCTCATCGTTCCCAGAAACATCGCCTTTACCTTTTGCACTGGTTGAAGCTTTCTTAGAAAATGTTGCATCATCTACATAGTAAAGAATTCATGTTTTAGACTAATCAATTAATAAAATGTATAAACGTTGAGAGTCAACTAATATCAATCTATCATCAACATTGTAGAAGCTTTGTTCACTACACCAAAATCACAATTTGGGGACGCCTATTTTTTTTGGGTCGACAATGTAGTCCCAAAATGCAGGTAGGACCCACACGTTTTCAACAAAAAGGGCAGTCAACTTAAAATTTTTGTAATTATTTGTTTTTTATAATTTAAAATCTTTTTAATAAACCAGTCACGTAATTATAAACCAGTTTTTAATTAAATTATTTAATTTTAAAAAATTATTTTTATTTAATTTAAATACTTTTATTTAATATAGAATTAAAATTAAATAGTTTATATTTATAAGAGTGAATTACATAAATCGTCCTTGTGGTTTAGTAAAAATTACGGATCTTGTCCATGTGGTTTTTTTTTAGCGGGTTTCGTCCCTGTGGTTTACAAAAGTTACGGATCTTGTCCTCCGTCTGACCCGGTCCAAAAAAAAGGACCTCCCTTGCAAATACTTTCTAACGTGAGGGCTAACGTCATAGTTTTGGTTTTAACGATCGGAGTCAATTACATAAATCGTCCTTGTGGTTTGGTAAAAGTTACGAATCTTGTCCCTGTGGTTTATTATAATATTTTACTTTAAAAAAACTGTTTTTTCTTTTAAAAAAATTAATTTTATTAAAAAAAATTAAATAAAATTAAATAAAAACAAAAAAAAAAAAAAAAAAAAAAAAAAAAAACTTTTTTTTAATTTTATTATAAAACGAATGAAGGCGTATCAAAAAACGATTTTATACGGATTTCTCTATTTTTACGTTTCGTTTGTTTTTATACGGTTTCGTTCGCTTTTGTATGAAAACATTTTTTCATACAAAAATGAACGAAAAAATGTACGTTTTTGTATGAAAATGTATGAAAACATTTTCGTTCGTTTTTGTATGAAAATGTATGAAAACATTTTTGTACAAAAATGTACGTTTTTGTATGAAAATGTATGAAAACATTTTTTCATACAAAAACGAACGAAAAAATGTACGTTTTTTTATGAAAATGTATGAAAACATTTTCGTTCGTTTTTGTATGAAAATGTATGAAAACATTTTCGTACGTTTTCATACATTTTCATACAAAAACGTACATTTTTTCGTTCGTTTTTGTATGAAAAAATGTTTTCATACATTTTCATACAAAAACGTACATTTTTGTACAAAAATGTTTTCATACATTTTCATAGAAAAGCGAACGAAACCGTATAAAAACAAACGAAACGTAAAAATAGAGAAATCCGTATAAAATCGTTTTTTGATACGCCTTCATTCGTTTTATAATAAAATTAAAAAAAAGTTTTTTTTTTTTTTTTTTTTTTTTTTTTTTTTTTTTTTTTGTTTTTATTTAATTTTATTTAATTTTTTTTAATAAAATTAATTTTTTTAAAAGAAAAAACAGTTTTTTTAAAGTAAAATATTATAATAAACCACAGGGACAAGATTCGTAACTTTTACCAAACCACAAGGACGATTTATGTAATTGACTCCGATCGTTAAAACCAAAACTATGACGTTAGCCCTCACGTTAGAAAGTATTTGCAAGGGAGGTCCTTTTTTTTGGACCGGGTCAGACGGAGGACAAGATCCGTAACTTTTGTAAACCACAGGGACGAAACCCGCTAAAAAAAAACCACAGGGACAAGATCCGTAATTTTTACTAAACCACAAGGACGATTTATGTAATTCACTCTATTTATAATTAAATACTTTAATTTAAAATAAAATACATTTATAGAATTAAAAAAAATATTTAATGTGGAAGAGTAAAAGATCATGATGTGGATATTTTATGTGAAAGAGTGAATGTGAAAGAGTGCTTAAACAACTCAAACGAAACAACTCGCGGACAAGCAAACGAAAAAACTCGACAAGAAAACGAAACAACTCGACAAGCAAACTTTTTTACCGCTAATAGTTTCCCGCCATTATTTTTACCGCTAATAGTTTCCCGCCATTATTTTTCCCGCCAAATTGCAACTTTATATATCCCGCAAAGTTTTCCTTATATATCCCGACAAAACATAAACAACCCAATCGTCAATTCCCACAAAACACACGTAACAATATAATGGCTGATTACACGCCGGAAAAAGAGTGGTCACTGGTTTTATCGTCGATATATCTCTTTACTCGAGTTCTTGATACGTATGGGTCAGAAATTTATGATGAATATGGTTCTTATAAGAACATAGACCCGTTGATGAGAGACCGCATTCTGGAATGGTTAAGGAAATAGCCATTCTACAGGGTGTATTTGGACTGTGAAGCTAATGGTGTTGGAGGAGAAAACACGCTGGAAGCTGAAGCAATGTTTGAGCAGTTCGTCAAGCAAAGGAAGGAAAAAGATGGAGCTGGAGAAAGCGCGTTCGGTTACACATTTGATGATGCGGGAAATAGGGTAACAAATCTTGAAGCATTGTTTGAACAGTTCGTCAAGCAAAGGAAGGGAAAAGATGGTGCAGGTTCTAGCAGAGCGGGAAGTAGCAGGAAAAAAATTTGAATGGGCGATGTTTGTTATGGTCTATGTCGTGTGTATCATATCGTTTGAGTTGTTTCGTTTGCTTGCCGAGTTGTTTCGTTTGATCTGTTTCGTTTTGTTGTCAAGTTGTTTCTTTATTCATGTGTAATTTAGTATTGGAAAAGGGGTGTTTGGAAACCATAATCTTGTTAACTTAGAACATGGTCAAATTGAAAGGTACATAGTAATAAGTGAAACATACGTATTATAAGAACAATATTCAATTAGAACTTCATTAAAGATGAGTTCTTATAAGAACCATATTCATCATCATCAACAACAACAACAACAACAGCAGCAACAACAACACCAACAACAACACTACTACATACGAAGATTTTCCATGTCACCTAACAACTCACGAAGTAATGCATCCGACTGACATGCGTGGTCGTCAGGAATCCTTGCCATTTCAAGTCTTGCCTCAAGCAACCTTACTCTTGTGTTAGGTCACTAGTTTTACAAACACAAACATCAATGAAAGAAATAGAGAAGAGAAGAGAGGCGGTTGAACACGTTAAACACACACACACGTATAAAGCTAAACCGGTTATGCGTAAAGGTGTAAAGGAGTGAATAAAATGAACAACCAACCCTCAAGTGAGGGTTATACAAGAGTATTTATAGGAGGGAAGCTAGGGCAACACTTCCTAGTCCCTTCCTTTCTCCTATGGGCTTGGGCCTAAGCTCATGGGCCTTCTACATAAGCTTAAGGCTAATAACAAACATAAAGGCCATAATTAATCTAACTATTACATATGAATTACTAACACTTGATTTAGGATTAGGAGTGATTCCAACAATCTCCCCCTAAGTGTTGGTGATGAATGAATATGAACGGTGAAGGCGTTGATGTAATAGTAGCTTTGACGTCTTCTGACATTCTTCTTTCTTGTGAGAAGAATTGCCTTGATTTGAACAATCTCCCCATTGTAGAGAAATTGTTTTCTTTAAACAGTTTTGCTTTGACGTCATATTTAACTTTGTTCTTTGATCATTGTTCTTTGTGATGGTAGTGATAGTATGTTGTTGTAGTCTACATCAAGTCTGCCTCAGGTCTACTTCGCTGCTACAGTGTCTCCACGTCATTCTTCAACATGCTCACACGCTCTTTGACGTTGGATTTCAGTACTGATGAAGTTCTTTAAGTCTTTAACTTTGTAGATTCTTTGGTTTGACGAAGAATCATTATAACTTTTGTGTTGCTTTTAGATAGAACTTCCATTAGTGATGATGTTGGCATGAGCATGTGAAGAATATGCACGATCATTCCGCTCCAGAGCTTCCATAAGAAGAAAACATTAAAACGGTTAGTAATAAGCGGATTCCGGCACTTACAAGTTAGAACTTCGAGAGTGTTAACAGCACAGTGTGAAAACACAACTCTAATTCTCACAAAGGCCGTTCCTGAACTGGAGTCCCACAAGTGAGATAACACTATGTACCGAAGTACATCTACAGTTCAGATGAGTCGCTGAGGTACACCGAAGCATCACCTCACGACTGTAGACCATTTGAGACACACTAAGGGTAATCCACGGGGAGTTACCGAAGTGACCTGCTGTCAGGGCTGTTTGATGTTGACCCTGGCAGGAGTTTCCATTCAATCACTGAGGATCACAGTTGTGAACCTCTCATAAATGTTCTCGACATATTGCTAAGATCTGTGAAGGACTCGATAACGTACCACTAATGTTCTTATTGTTGAACATCAAGTGATGAAATGTCAAGTGTTCCTAAGAGATCTTTTGATGAATCTCGTGGCTCTAGACTCAATAGTGCGTTTTGGTTTTCCTGAGCGGAGACTAGGGAGAGGGTCTCCTTCTTCAATACCAGCGATCTCTAAGAGAAAGCCAATAATTTATGTAGGGTTCCCTGTGAGAATGAAACAAGCTTCTTTTGAGAGAGACTTGAGTGGCTAAGAAGGTATAGTGCATGCGTCACTGGGTTCATGACGGCTTTTATTCTTCAATACCGGTGTCATCAAGTGACAACCAGTAGCATATGAATTGAACCCGGTGTTTGCCCTAAGTTGAATAATTTGGAGGGCTTTTTCTTTTCACCCTTTTCTTTGCATTTCTTTTTAATTCTTCAACTCCTTCTTTCTCCAATTCTCATTTTCTCCTTTTTCATAATCGTACCTAAGGACTTCTAAGTACTAACTATTTGTGATGTCCTTGGGTAGATCCCTCCGGCTCTGGCGGATCATAGGACGGTTATTCCTAACCTTAGTCACCTTATAACTCCATGACTAACCTATGTTGCCATAAAACCAATTTTCAAGAAAATCTCTCACAATGGGTATGATTGTAAAACATTTTGTACCATTGTAAGAGTTTGATCTTTTGCAAAAATACTCCCCCTCCACATGTGCTTAAGAGTTTTTACGGAAATCTGCACAGTGAGGAAAGAGCGCGCACTTTATGAATTGATCAACTCAAGATAGACAATCCCCCGCGAGACACGGTTACGTTGCATAGTTAAAGAGTTACATTGTCAGCTTTTAGGTGACAACTAGCTCTAATAACTACCTTGAAGGTGTAGACAAGCCTCGAAAGGTTGTCAGACCCGTCAGAGTTCATGTCTACCAAGAGTTTCTCGAATGGTACTTTCTACTCAGACAAGTCCTTTGCGAGACACGTTTACATCACTAGCGAACTAGCTTGAAATTATTACCCGTCCCGGACAAGTCTTTTCGAGTTACTAAAAGTTAAGTATCGTCAATTCATTAGTTAAGTCTATAGCACAAAGATTCATTTGCATTTACACAACATATTTCTTATCACATAATTTTCTCCCCCTCAAAAATGGCATATAAAGTGTTAGTTTTGAAAAGTTGAGAATAAATATGACCATTTCGAGTGTTGCGGGAAGATGACCACTATGAACAATTTGTGAACAAAGTTTTAATTCAAATACTCCCCCTCAACAAGTGATATAAACGGTTGAGGTTTTGAAAAACATACGGGGAAGTACTTGTTCTTTTGAGCAAAACCTTTAAAAGTGAAAGGTTTGATAGGTTTTACTCAAAAGTAAGAAGCTTTCGCTCCTTTTATAAGGATTGTGGCACTGAAGCGTACCACAGGGTCCTTTCTTGACAAGAACGGGTTGTACACTGTTATGTGTGCACAAGCCATAGACATATATAATCACACATCCAAAGTAATAATGAAAGAAGCAGTTTAAGGGGTACCAGGAAGTCCAGTGATGTTGCCAGGAGTGCGAACCGGGCGTTGATAGCCGGTGATGTTAATCCTGGGTCGACCACCAACAAAGCTTTCCATTGTTCTGAACTAATCCCGTCGATACAACCTTTCATCAATCATTCTGATGATCCTCTGCACATCCCTTCTGTCCTGAGAGTTCCATCGCTTTTGAGACCCTATGCCTTCATATATCGCCTTCAACCGATAAGCCAATCCGTCCCTAACCTTCTTCAAAGTGTGATCCCAAAACTTGTGAAGATCTCTACACGCCATCAAGCAATTTCGTTTAAGTTCACTGCGATAAACGACGCCGAATGGTTTGCTGACGAGTGTGTATTATGGAAGCTGGTTGATGTCGGGAAGATCTAGCTGAGGTGGAGTGAAGTTGACACGGGTCTGATATGATTCAACTGCAAGCTGAAGATCTTCTACATGTTCTTTGATGACTATGCGTCTGATGAAGATGAGCAATGACTTGATGAATTCACGTTGTACTTCAGTTGAAAATTGTCTCATGCGACCCTGTACTTTGGCAAGGTACATGTCTTCAATGTCGTTGATAGACAAATTCTCAAAGTCAGCTTCAGAGAATGCATAATCCCTTTCGTCTTACCTTTTGACCACAATATTCTTGAGAAAAGTGTAGTCCCATTTGGACGAAAGATCAACGTGTTTGATGGCAACGATACTCTTAGTACTGAACATTGCATGTTGAGACTTCTGAACCTGGCAGCTTCTGTAGTAGATTCTTCGGCGTTCCGGCCAATGGTGAATCCCATACAGTGCATCACGGTCATACTCTGCCACATTGTTGGAGAACATGTGGTTAGCTCTTTCCTCGATGGCTATGCAGTTAGAGTATATGGCTGCCGGGAATGGATGTGTCAGAGATGTAGCGTATTTCCTTGAACCATCGCCACCATGTAGAAGAAATTCCAAGTCTTTGTTGAAGAAATATCGGAATGGAATCCTAGGCTCATCTGGTTGGCCAATTGTTGGTAGAGGTTTAGACCAGTCGGTGTAATATGGAGGGTTGTCCCGTTTGGTGAAGTCGATGTTTGCTTCTGGGTTGAGCCAATCCATGTTGTTAGACATAGCTCGAGCAATGTTTTCAAGGTGATATTCGACCTCGATGGCACTTTCCGAGCTATCTTTTAACAGTTGAAAAGCTTCATTCTTGATTCGCCTCAACTCAGATTTCGTCATCTTCTTTACTCGGAATTTTTCTTGCAGTATCTTAGCATGCTCCAATGTATTACCGTCTACCAGATCTTGACCTTCAGCTGGATAGGGGGTGGAGTTAACAAGTGTAGAAAACCATTCAAATTCTTCAGTGTTATCTTCATCTAGCCATGATACGACGTCAGCCTTGGGCACATTCTTCTTCTTTTTTTTAGGCCTAGATAAGGATTCTGGTTTCTGTACTTTGTCGGGAGAGGCGGGTTGTTGTTGGGGCTCATGGAATTCCTCATCGTCACCACCCGTATACTCAAAGTGATCACTGGTTTTCTGAGTCTCGGGTGGTAACTCAGAAGAATCCTGAGGTTTTTCAGCAGAAGTGCTAGGAGGACACTTTTGTTGTACTGGAGTCTGTTGGGGTGGAAGTTGCATTGAAGATGATTCACCAGACTTCTTCGGGCGTTTGGGCTCGTTGTCTTTATCCTTATCCTTTTCATCATCGTCTCTTGGACGTTTCGGCCTTTCAGCTTCTTCTCTACATGCTGATTTTACTTGGTATTCCAGCAATGCTTCAAGCAATTTACCTTCGTGAGAGGCAAGTGTTGCAGATCGTTTGGACAGTTGAGCTACCAGCCAGTCAACTAATTCAGCATCTGAAAAGATTATGGGATCAACATGATTGATGTTCATGTGCATTGGTGTTGATTTCATAGTCTGCTTGGCCAGATGAAGTAGATTCGGATAGAGTTGTTTGGTGAATAACTCCTTTGTAACTTTAGGAACAATGTCAAGAAGGTAATTGTGAGTGTAACCTTTGATCATTTCGTCCATTTTCCCTTGAAGATCATCTTTCATGAGCTTCTGAACATACTCCCTTTCAACTTTCATCTCGTCATTCTCGTCATGAAGATACTGTATCTGATCAGCGTAGAAATTCATCTTCCTGTAGAGCATGTCTTTCTTTCTGACTTGTTTGACAGCATTCACAATTCTTTTATGAGTATGAGAAATCCAAGATCGAGTTGGCTTCTTCACTGATTTGGATGTTGATTTGGTTGATCTTTTAGATGGTGGTGGTGAAGAATGAGATGATGAATCTGATGATGAGGAGACATGAGGAGGCTCAGGGTCCTTTGGAGGTGCAGAAGTATCCTCCTTGGAACGAATTGGACTGTTGAGAAGATAATCATCATAATTCCCTTCGTTATCTTGTCCAGATTTAGCTTTTACTTCCGTCTGAGCCCGGGCGTCTTCATTAGTCTTTTCTTTCTCAAACTTATCCTTTTCTGGTTCCTCAATGTTATAATCAATAGAGTCCTCCACAAGCTTTTGCTGTTGCACAAGAGTGGTGGCACCAGTTCCCTTATCGGGTTGATTAACCGCATCAGGAATTGGTGAAGAGTGGACACCACCACTCGACCCTCCGGGGCCACGCATTTGATCTTGTTCAAATTCTTTAGCTTTTTGCAGGTGTCTAACGATTTTAAACTTCTTCATGTAGGATGTATCCAGTTGCTCTTCATCTGAGCTTGAGCTTTCATCATAAGGTACAAGTACTGGAGTCTTTCCTTTTCCTTGGATAGCTGGTGGACTGGGAGGTTTTGCTACTGAAGGAGGTGCGTCGGTTGCAGATTCAGAGTAGAAGACCTCTTCGTCCGATTGTGTATCTTCAGAGCTTTCGTTCACTAGCTTTCTTTGTGGTTCAAGATTTGGAATGGGAATAGGACCAGCTTCCTTAGAAGGAACAATCTTTTTACGAGGAGGATTCCTCTTGGGAAACTTCCTCTGACTCTCAGTGCTTATAGCACTTCCTACACTTCCTCTTCTGGTTTTTCTTGCAGGAGTACCAGAAGATTTTTCATCAAGAAAGCCAACTTTGTTCTCTTTCACAACTACCATATATCTTTTATAAGAGTAGAGCTGTTTGAGTTCATCTGATAGAAGGTGATCTGGCAACACGGCACCCTGTTTCTTTGTTGACGATTCCTTGATTCTGACAGTTAAAATAGGCTCAGTCAACATGTCGTGATTGTCGGGGTCATTGAGTCTCTTGAGAATATCAGGATGAAGTCCAAGTGCTCTCTGGATCAACATTTTAGTGTATCTGACATAGGGAATCTTTGAGCCAAGCTTTTTGAGAAATGACATCATGTCATCCCATATCAGAGCTTCAAGCTCGATGTGCTTCATGTTGATTAATGACCAAAAAATTTTCAGTTCTATTAGCTTGGGATGCTCATAGCCGCTATCACGACCAGAGACAGATTTGGTAATGATGATGTAGAGAGTTCTCCACGGTTGAGGAATGTTCTTAAGCTCCACATGAGAATGCTTAGTGATAATTCCTGAAGCTTCATCATAGCCAATATCAATCAAGAATTGCAAAACTGTCTCTTCAGCAGGTGTGGCATAGAATTCGGTTGGCTCGATGTCAGGGATGATAAGAACAGCTCGTAAGTCTGCATGTGTGATGGTGACTTGTTTGTGATTGAGCGTCACTGTCACTGCACTTTGACCTTTGATCCTCTGCATTGAATTCCAGAACTGTTGAATGTAGATCTCCGGTACTGTAGCAGAATGTGAGAGCATGTTCTGATAAGGATGATTCTTTAGAATATCCACAGCAATCAAACAGGAAGATTCTGAACAGGTGAGGGTTTCAAAGTCAACCCGAAGGTTGTTCTTTCCAATCTTCCTCGGATAGCCATTAGGAAAGATATCGGCAACTGTGAGAACATCTGGTGCATCCACATTCATTTGAGCAGCCATGTCGTGATCTGAAATAACATTAGCCAAAAGAACCAACATATTGAAAGACATTATGTTAGTCAACAGAAGGTTTTATTGTCTAATTATTGAATGTACAATGTCAATGATTGTTATGAGTCCAAAGTCACTTTTGTGTCCAATAGTCCAATGACGTTGTGATAAGTTTCGTGAGTTAGTTAACTTTACCTTTTAAAGTTTATGTTATCACTTATTTTACACAACATTTTAAACATTTAAGCTTATTAGTGACATTATTGGTTTCGTGACGTTATGATTTGTTTATTTACAAGTTTGCACGCGTAACAATTCATAATTAAGGTCAATCAAGGCTTAGGCGTAAAAGTGGAAAAGTTATGCGTAAACAGGAGTGTTATACGCGTAGACGAAAGCTTATGCGTAGGATCCTGACTTACGCATAAGAAATATTACGCGTAGGAACAGGGGACCTTATGCGTAGAGCTTACGCGTAGGCGTATAAAAACCTTATGCGTAAGGCTTACTCGTAAGAGTAGGCCTTATGCGTAGAGATCACTGTTTACGCATATCCTTTACAGGATACGCGTAGTCCCATTGTAGAACCTTATGCGTAGACGCTACGCGTAAGATTACTCTTACGCATAACATGCTACGCGTAAGGTGATCCTTATGCGTAGTTTGCTTAGAACCTTGATTCTGAATTCTCACTTATAACAAACCTGAAATAAATTCATCATATCATCAATATTAACCCATACATTCATCTTATAACAGATCATGGCATGAATTTTTATCAAACAGAATACGCGTAAGATAACTTATGCGTAGACTTAAACCCTAAAGTTCAATAGTTACGCATATGAAATCTAGCCATAGGATTTGTACCAAAGTGTTTCTGGGAGGTCTAAGAAGCATATAGAGTATGTTTATCCAAGTTTTAACATCAAATATGTCAAGAATCAAAAGTACCCAAACCATATGAACATAAACCCTAATTTTCAAATTATGAATCATTAGTGTTTCTGAGTAGTTTCTGGGCTTAGATATGATTAATTCTACTTGAAAACAACCTTATACAACTATCTTTATCACCAAAAACGTTCACATATGAAAACACCCAAAACCACGCATAAACCCTAATTTTCAAAATTCATCAATTCGTGTATCTGGGTGCATTTTGAGGATAGAAAAGATATCATTGAAGTTATTAAAACGTTTTGACACTATCTTTTTAACCACAAACACATAAACAAGATTATGTGTTCATACGCATATGCGTAGAACACAAAATCGTCCATAGGTTAATATCTAACCGTTGGTTTCGCATGAAATTTAAAACCATTGTTTAAAAACTTGTTAAGAACATAAAACCACTTACAAATTGAAGATCAGATAACCGGATTTGAATAATGAATTTTGTGCGTAGGATTTGTTTGGTTAGTGTAATAAATGTGAAGAGAAAGGTTAGGTGGGGAGTTTTATTAAAATAACTTTAAGCTTTTGGCAGTTTTAGTCCCTCCACCTTTTCCATTTTCATCCAAAGCCTTTTAACTTCCATTTTGGTTACCAAACGAAGAATTTTAGGAAATAACTTTGACGACACTCCCCCTCGACTTAAGAAATAATGAAAGGTTATGAATTTTAGTTCGAGGAGTGTCATAAACCAGAAATGTGACCACCGTTATAAAAGAAACAACCGGGATAGGGTAACATCCAAGTACACGGTTATTTTGAAACAGTTAATAATTTATTTTCTCCCCCTCAACACTTGATCGAAAAAATACTGAATTTTGAAAGATTTGAGTGTTGACGGAAGAAATGTATTTGCCATGTTTGAAGAAATATAGATAGAAGAATATTTTTGTTGTTTTATCAGGTTTTATATTTTTGTATTTTGTTTTTGAAAAATTATTTACAAAAGAGATTTTGGTGTTTGACAGGTTTTTAAGACTGTTTTAAGAGATCATCTAGTTCCTCTTGAGTCAAACACCTCATACCAATCCGGTGGACCAACTCATTAAACCTAGCGGGAGGCAAGGCTTTGGTGAGTAGATCTACCAATTGGTATTCTGTACCCACGAAGTATAATTCAACTGTACCCTGTTCCACGTGGTCCTTGATGAAATGATAGCGAAGATCGATGTGCTTTGATTTCGAGTGCTGAACTGAGTTGCACGAGATCGCAATGGCACTCCGATTGTCGCAGTACATCGGGATTTTGTCAAATACGTAACCATAGTCTTTGATTTGTGTTCTCATCCAGATGACTTGAGCACAACACGCCGACATGGCTACATATTCTGCTTCGGTTGATGACAGCGATGTACAATCCTGCTTCTTCGATTGCCAGGACACCAGTTTATCACCAAGAAATTGTAGTGATCCTGAAGTACTTTTCCGTGAATCTAAGCATCCTGCGTGGTCAGCGTCTGAAAAAGCGATTAGTTCAAAACCAGAATCCTTCGGATACCATATCCCCAAGTTAATGGTTCCCTTGATGTATCGGAGGATTCTTTTAGCCTCAGAGAGGTGGGTTTCAGTTGGTCGCGACTGATAACGGGAGCATAGATAAACGGCAAAGACAATATCAGGTCTGCTAGCTATTAGATACATGAGAGACCCAATAATACTTCGGTATTTGGTAGGGTCCACTAATTTCCCATTTAAATCAGCGTCTAGCTTCTTGGTATGAGTCATTGGTGTGGCATAAGTGTCACAGGTTTTCATTCCAAATTTGTTTAACAATTCAAGGGCATATTTGGACTGACTCAAGAAAATACCACGGGGTGATTGATGAACTTGCAGTCCTAGAAAGAACGTAAGTTCACCCATCATGGACATTTCAAAATTTCTTCATTAGTTTTGCAAAAGCGATTGAGTACTTTTTATGTGTAGACCCAAAAATGATGTCATCCAATTTAAGTTGAACAATTAAGATATGTGCCCCGTGATATTGTATAAAAAGAGTAGGGTCGACCGAACCTTAGGTGAAATTATTAGCAATGAGGAAAGATGATAGCTTATCAAACCATGCCCGAGGAGCTTTTTTGAGACCATAAAGAGCTTTGTTCAGTTTGTAGACATGGTTCGGGAACTCAGGATTAACGAATCCATCTGGTTGGCTGACATAAACCGTTTCTTTAAGTTGTCCATTGAGAAACGCAATTTTGACATCCATCTGATAGACCGTCATATTCATATGAGCCGCGAACGCGAGAAATATCCGAACAGCCTCAAGACGAGCAACCGGAGCAAAAGATTCTTCAAAGTCTATTCCCTCTTCCTGACGATAACCCTTAGCAACTAGACGTGACTTGTTTCGGATTACGTTCCCTTCGGCATCCAATTTGTTTTTCCAAATCCATTTGAGACCAATGACGTAGACCCCTGTTGGTCGTTCAACCAGTTCTCATACTTCAAGACGTTTGAATTGGTTGAGTTCTTCTTGCATGGATTCAATCCAGTTGTCTTTTGTCATTGCGTCTTTAATGTTTTTAGGCTCTGATTAGCAGACAGTGAGTGCATAAATGCAATGTTCACCATCTGTGTGAAGACGTTGTCTCGTAACGACTGGTTGATTCGGGTTGCCAATAATATTTGCCAGAGGATGGTCTTTTGTCCATCGATGTGTAGAGGGTTGATGTTGGTATACATTGTGCAGATTCTGAGGATTCAAATTGTTTGTTGATGATTCCGCGACATCAGGTGCAGCAGTGTCATTAGCAAACGGGTTAAAGAACGCATTTGGATCAAAATCTGCAGGTGGGGGTACTTCATTAAGAACATCATTAGCTGGTTCATCATTGTTGGAAGCGGTTTGTTCAACTGTTGTGGTGGAGTCAACTGGTGGTGCTTCTTCAACTGTTGTTGTTGTAGCAGGTGTATCAGGTATAAGAGTAGTATCAGGTTGAGCAGCGGAAATGGCGGATACACCTGGAGCATGTTCATCAATATCGTCACTGAACAGTGGAGCAAATAACCTTTCCATTTGTTGACGAGTGAGCTGGGGGCTTTGTTCAGCTGATGATGGGGTTTGAGGGAAGTTTAAGCGGTTGTAACCGGGTTCCAAGCTGTTATACTCAGAAGCCATTTCCGTAAGTTCATCAAAATGAGCATGAATCGTTTCCATAACCTGCTTTGTACGACGATTCCAGATCCGGTAACCTTTAGAATTCTCACAATATCCAATAAAGACGCCAATGTCAGCTTTGGCTTTGAGCTTTCCAAAATCATCACGATCATTATTCGGATAGCAAAGGGATCCAAATACATGAAAGTGTTTGAGATTCGGTTTATGGTTGTGGAGAAGCTCAAACGGTGTTTTGTTGTGGCGTTTATTAATCATAGAACGGTTTTGAGTATAGCATGCAGTAGATACAGCTTCTGCCCATAAGTAATCTGGAAGTTTAGCATTGATTAACATTGTTCTTGCAGCTTCCACTAACGTTCGGTTTCGTCTTTCAACAACTCCGTTTTGTTCTGGTGTACGTGCAATAGATGTCTGATGCTGAATTCCCACTTTCTCATAAAATTCACGAAGGGTTTGGTTAACAAATTCAGTTCCTTTGTCTGTTCTTATTTGGCGAACGGTGTTCCGGAGCTGAACTTGAATTTTCGTGAGAAAGGTGATGATCATTTGTGGAGCTTGGTATTTGCTTCGAAGAAAGTAGACCCAAGTCCATCGTGAATAGTCATCAACAATTACTAAGATGTAGGGTTTGCCATTGATCGTTTGCACGCGCATCGGGCCACGCAAATCCATGTGAAGAAGATGAAGCACATGCTGAGAGCTGTGTTCCAACTTTGAAGGAAAATGAGCACGAGTGCTTTTCCCTTGTTCACAGGCTGAGCAAAGATGATCTTTAGAATACCGGATTCGTGGGAGTCCTTCAACTAGTTTGTGTCGAGCAAGATTGGTTATAGTTTGGAAGTTTAAATGTGAGAGACGACGGTGCCATAGCCAGGATTTTGTTGATGTTGCCTTTGAAAGTAAGCAGATGGGAGATGAAGCAACCATGTCTTGCATAGAGATTGTGTAAAGAATTGAGTTACGCGAGCCAGACATAAGGTCGTTTCCTTGTAGATCATGAATGAAACAAGATTTATCCCTGAAAGCAACCTCCAAATCTCCATCACAGAACTGACCTACTGAAAACAGATTGTGACCGAGGCCTTCCACATAATAAACCCTGCTAATTTCGATGTTCCCATTGATATAGTCTCCGTAGCCCATGATAGCTGCGAAGTGATCATTCCCGAATCTGACAGTGCCAATGAACTTTGCGATAAAGTTTGATAATAGTTTAAGATTGCCTGTCATGTGTCGGGAACATCCGCTATCAACAATCTAGAGAATGATCTGTATCACCTGCATTACACACATACGACACAGATGGAATAGAAGTAGATGTGGAACCCGAAATGTTAGAGGGTTCCGGAGCAGTTATAGTAGACATACACACATCAATAACTTTAGGCATCCATTTAAATCCTAGTGTGTTATATATCCATTTCTGCCATCTCCAACTAGTATTTGCTTTAGTCTTAGTGAATGCACTAGGTGGTACAACATTCTTAGGAGGTGAAACTGGAGCTACAGGGACAGCAATGCGTTTCTTAGAATCTAAAGAGGGCGGTCTACCAAGCACAGACTTAGAATGATTAGTGGGCCTAGAGGTATTCCGATTCTTAGGATTCCTTAAACGAGAGATGATAGCTTTAGCAACACATTTGTCATGACAATCAGAATTCATACTTTTACGACAAATAACACAAGGTGCATCAGACTGAATATCAAAAGTACTTAAAGGTTTAGCATTCGTTACATTACTATTTCGATTACATTTGCCAGACGCAATATCTATAGTGGAAGCAACGTGAGTCTTATTCATAGTCCTAGGGTGTTCTTCTACTTTAGCATTCCTTATTGATCTTTTCTTAGGTCGCAACTTCCTATTCTTCGATGTAGTGCTCCTAGGCTGTGAAGTGCGGACGTTTGGAAAAGAGGCAACTATTCCTGTTTCAATAGAAGGAAGCACGTTAGCAACTTGTGTTTTGGCAGTAGGCATTCTAGGTTCACGATTACTAAGTGTTACAGGTACTATTCTCTTAATCACGGTAGGCGGAAGTTATTCATACTTGCCTAACATTTCTCATAACTTAGAGATAGTGTGAATCAAATCTTGATTTTCAGAACGAATGTTACCAGCAAAATGCATTACTTCTCTAGTGTGTGCAAGATAATGATCAAGTTCGTTTGATGCTTCATGACGAGTCTTATTGAGTAAATCAAATATGACACCATATTCCTGTTTAACTTTTACAAGTTCTTGTTCATATTTTGAGATTTGACTTTTCAAAGACACATTTTGATCATCCGGTTGCTCAGATTTTAGATTTAATTGCAACTGGTGGATTTTGTTTTGCAAAGCAAGTTCACGATTTTGACAATCTTTTTGACACCATTGAAGACGACCTTTTGCATTTGAAAGCTCGTGTAAGAGACGTTCGTTTTCAACTTTTAAAGACTCGATCTGAAGCACATTATCAGTATTCTCAACAGTTACAACATTATCAACAATATTAGCAGAGATATAATCAGATGCATATGACACAAAATTCAATAACACAACATTATGGATATCAGCACAGATAACATCATTCAAGAGTCGATCAACATCTTTTCTCAACATTTTCTATTTATGTTTAGTATTAGAAATAGATGTTTCTGTTTTCTCAAAAACGACCTTCATCACTCCAAGTTCCTTATGAAAGTCCCGTTCCCAAGACAATGCATAATTTTTCAAATTTTTAACATTTGGTAAAAGATTTTTCTGAAAAATGTCTCTTTGTTCTCGTGCCAGAGGCGATTGAAAATGTTGAACTTTGATTTCAGAATGATATTCTATCTCATGTTGTAAAGTTTTGAGGTCAGCCATGAAAATGTCAAAATATCTAAGAATTTTGCGATTTTCAGGTTTTGAGTTTACTTCACTGATGGAAGGTAAAGGACCAGAAATTTGTGCATAATCTGGTTGGGGATTAACATTAGAAGACTCAGACGTTTTTATGATAACCCTTGGTGTGTTAGAAGAATCCGTTGGTGTGACGAAAGTGACCGGTTTTGAATATTTAAAAGGTTTGTTGTAAACAACAGTTTCTAATTTTGATCGACTCTCGTCTTCTGCATCTAATTTCTCTTGACGATGATATTCGACAACACTCATAATAGAATTATCAATTTTATATTCTGCACTGGAAACTTCAGGATTTGGTTTGAATGCTTTGGTTGAAAGCTTAGGTTTGTAATCAGCAAGATTCGGTCCATATCCATTTGGATTGGGTTTTAAAGTAAACTTTTCAATAGCTGTGACCGACTCACCATGTTTATAAACAAAAGTTTTAAACTCTTTAAGTTGTTTTGCAAGCCGATGATTTCTTCAAGATGATCATCTATTCGTTTCGTTGAATGCTTTTTGTATGCAGAGAACTGTTTTTGACAAGTTAACAACTCAGCCTTAGCTTTTTGATTTTCCAAGGTGAGAGCATTAATTTGCTTTTTATGTTCATGTTTCAGTTGTTCTATTTCAGAAAACAAAGCATTCTTCGAAGCGGCTAGATCACGCATCTGTCTCTCTAAGTATTTTTCGTTTTGATGAGATTTAGTAAAGGCTGCTTCAAAACCTTTTTCACGTTTTTCTTGAGTTTTGAAAAAGTTGAGTTGCTTTTGTAAACATTCAAAATCCTTGGCTAACAGTGCATTTTTACTTTTTTTAAGTCCTGATTAATTGCACGACATTCTTTCACTATTGTTTGTTGGTCTTGTATTAAACGAGCAAAATCTGGATGAGGCAAAAGTTCGGTGTGTTCAACGTGAGTCACAACATGATCATTACTTAGATCCTCAAGTATAACCACAGAGTCAATTTGATTATCAATGGAAACCATAAGGTCATCTTGATCGTCAAATGTAACTACAGGGTCTAATTGAAAATCGTCAGAATGAGATGTGGATGACTCATTTTGAACATTCTGAGCCTTGCCGGATTCAGATGTTGGCGGAGATATTAGATCAGAGATAAATATGGTTTGTTCGGGTACCTGAGACAAGCCATCAGTGTTATACACTGGGCCTGTGTCACTCATGTGTAACTCATGCATATTAGCCATCAACATAACAGCTGCATTGGCCTGCAAGTCCTCCATATCATCATCTGAGTCTGCATCTGCCATAAAGCTGTGTTCTTTGTCTGTGAGAGTTCCACCAGCTTCATCCTTAAGAGCCAAAAGAAGAGCCTCTTTGTGATAAGCACTGCCCCTAGTCCTCGGCTTTGGGCATGCATTAGCCAGGTGTCCCTTCTCATTGCAGTTGTAGCATCGAAGACCATTCAACCCATTCTGAGCATTTCCCTGTTCCACCACTTGAGCTATGTTGTTATTCCTACCCACAACATTAAACCCTTGACCACCGCCCATCTGACGACCATAACCACGATTCTGAACTTCAACTCGTCTATTGTTCACAACAGCCTGATTTCGTGTGTTAGATGAGGAACGAATACGATTGTTGGATTTGTTGGTATAACGGCTAAAAGCATCAGCAATCATAACAAATCCTTGTTGCAATGCTTCGAACGGATCGGATTCCTCATTAACTTCACTGACAAATGCTTGAGCATTGTTGTTGTTGTATGGAACCAATTGATTATGTTGAGATTGTTGTGATTGATCATTTGGTGTGGTAGTGGCAGTTGGTTGAGTTGCTGGTTGAGGAGGATAACTGTTTTGAGCATACAAGGCAAGTTGTTGATTTTCCGGATGTGCAGGTGAAGCAATTTGAGCACGGAGAATCCTTTCCCTATCAACTTCCTTTTCATGAGGCTTCAAGTAATCATACAACAATCCGTATGTAGAATGATGCATGTTCTTTGCTTGACGAAGAAAAATGACATACTTCTCCCATTCAGGACCAAGACTACTCAGGAACTTAGTATTAACTGCAATTCTTGGCATGATGATGTTGTGTTTATCCAAATCATTGATGATGTCTGAGAATCGATGATGATAAGACTCTAATGTCTCTCCAGGTTCAATCAAGAAGTGTTCATAAGCCAAGTAAATTTTGGATTCCATATCCTCCTGATTGAGTGCAGATCCTTCCATAAGTAGATGAATGTGTTCCCACATTGCCTTTGCAGTCTTTTGAGCATCAACACTTTGAAGAATTGGGTTTGGTAATCCTAAAAGGATATATTGCATTGCAAGCTCATCAGCTTCATAGTGTAGAAGTTCTTCTGGGTTCAGGTCTGCAACAGTAGCAATGTTTGATTGTTCATCTCTTGGTGGATTAGCATTTGGATCTCCGGGTATAATGACAGTAGGCATCTGAAATGGACCTTCCAAGATAACCTTCTTTAAGAACTTTCCATGTGGCTTCTTTAGATCACAAAACCTAAAGAACCTAATCACCCATTGATCGTAGTTTCCTGGAGTGAGCATTGGAGGTCTATCAAGTGATCCAGCCTCATGAATTGATTGTTGGCTGCTTAAAGCTTCACACATCTTTGCAAACCAAGTGGGTTCCTTCATAGTGTTCCTTGATGGATGTTGATTGAAATCGTTTATGTAGGGTTGAACTTGAAGACTTGGTGGTGTTTGAACTATTTGTGGTGGAGGAATTGCTCCAAGTTGTGGAGTATGTTGTTGATTAAATTGTTGTTGATAAATTGCTTGTTGTTGATTCCATTGTTGATGTTGTGGACTTAGTTGTTGTTGTCGTTGAGAATAAGTGTAAGGGAAATAGTTAGAGTATGGTGGTTGTGACATGTTGAAAACTTGTGTTATAAAATGGATCTTTGTAGTCGAATGAACCTTAGTTGATGAAGTGTCCTTAGGCGTAGAAATCACAATAAACCAAGTAAAAACACCAAAGTTACGCGTAAGTTTAGCTTACGCGTAAGTAGGGAAAAGACACTAAAGTTATGCGCATACACAAAGTTAGGCGTAGAAACTTAGGCGTAGGATTATCTTATGTGTAAGAATAGGCTTAGGCGTAAGATGAATCTTATGCGTAGGATTTTCTACGCGTAAGCTTATGCTTATGCGTAAGTTTAGGGTTTTGCCCAAATGATCTTTTACACTATCACAGTGCAAAAGATATCCAAAGTCGACGTATTTTCAGGCTTATCCAAGCAAGAAAACACGGAGTAAACCACGAAACTAAATATCAAACCACGGATAAAGTTACGCGTAGAACTAGGGTTTTGATACGCGTAGCTTTACTCGTAAAAAATGATTTTACCCAAAGATGTTTCTAAACCAGATTTTTGTGATGAGATAGCTTCAATATCACTAAAATAACACAAAAGTGTGAAACTTGATGATCCAAAACTTCTAAAACAGTTACGCGTAGGATGAAACCCTCGAACAAAAAACTAGCTTAAAAACTATGATCCACGCATAAAGTTTGAAACTTTTTGCCAAAAACAGTTCTTTTAACACCTTAAAACATTGAAAGTACAAGAATCTTGGATTAAAAAATGTAAAAAACGTGTTTTTAAGCGAACCAAAGTATCTCGTTAGCTCTACGCGTAGGACCAATAAACCCACTTCAAAAGCAATAACGATTCACCCAACTAGTAGGTGATTGATACCACTGTTAGGTCACTAGTTTTACAAACACAAGCATCAATGAAAGAAATAGAGAAGAGAAGAGAGGCGGTTGAACACGTTAAACACACACACACGTATAAAGCTAAACCGGTTATGCGTAAAGGTGTAAAGGAATGAATAAAATGAAAAACCAACCCTCAAGTGAGGGTTATACAAGAGTATTTATAGGAGGGAATCTAGGGCAACACTTCCTAGTCCCTTCCTTTCTCCTATGGGCTTGGGCCTAAGCTCATGGGCCTTCTACATAAGCTTAAGGCTAATAACAAACATAAAGGCCATAATTAAGCTAACTATTACATATGAATTACTAACACTTGATTTAGGATTAGGAGTGATTCCAACATCTTGTCTCTAGCACCTGTTTTTGTGATTCCAGCAAGTTTATCCTAAGATCTTTGTCATGGCAGCTCGAGCACTCTGTTGGTGCAGATCCAGAACCTTGAGATGTTGAACGAGAAGAGATTGTTCTTAAGTACTCGTCAAATTCACTCTTCCACATAAAATATCCACACCCATTATCTTCTTTTCTGGGCTGTTACATAATAAGAAAATTATAAGAGATTACAACCCAATTATTTGTATATTTACATAAATAAGAAATGTATGATTGTTCACCTTCGATAGAGGACATGCATAATATTGCCGTCCAGATATATATTCTCTATGCGATGTTCTTAATCTTATATTTCCTGCGCCACAAGAACACATAAAAGGATTAAATGGCTCTGTTAATACAAATATCGTCATTAAACGTTATTTATATTTTTAATCTTTACCTAAGTTTTGTTAACGACAAAAGTAAATTTAATTTTTATAAAGCTTAAAGCTTGTCAAGTTTAATAGATATTAAAACAAGCTTTTTCAAATAATATCTTCATCACTCAAGCATTTACATTGTGATTAATCATATCTTGATATGACTCTAAACCATAATGTATGATAGGAGTTTTTAGAATGTTTTGGTTTCTTAAAAACTAAACATTACATATGCATTTACATATTTCTAAAAATGGAAAAACAAACACATGACATCATGTGATGCATCATTGAAATCATTGGAAGATTTCATTAGATTCTTTGTGTAGATTTAGGCTCTACATATCTTACACAATCTTGCATAGATATGGTTGACTTTGGCAAGATTTTGAGATCTTGCTGTCAGACCTCGGCGACACCATATTTTAACACGGGCGGAACCCTTTTAAGGGTTCCGTGGTCCGTGGTGCTTGCTGAGAGTTTTGGCTATAAATAGCAAAGCCAAACCAAGTAGTTTTTCACCCCTTTCTATCATACTCTCATACATTTCTTCTCTCTAACCTTTCTAACTCAGTTTCATATCATATTAGTGATCTCTTTTGTAACAAAGAAGATCAAGTCACATTCAAGCTTCAACGAGGAGTTGGAAGTCTTGTTTGTTTGGTGTTGTATGATCTTGTGTTGATTCATACTTCATTGTTGTACCAAACTATCATAATCTTGTGAGTGTAAGTGGTTAGTATTTTAGTCCTTAAAATACATTGTGTGTGGGAGTGGTTGTACCCTTGGAAAGAACTCGACATTTAGCTTAGTGTCGGAAATAGTATGTAAGCGAAGTGTAAAGGTTTCTCCGCCGGTGAAAGGAGCTTGTTGACTAGTGAAGTTAAACTCTCGAGTGTGAGACTCGGGGAGTGGAGTAGGGCAAGGAAAAAGGGTCCTTGTAGACCGAACCACTATAAACAACTTGTTGTGGTTTGATTGTTTCTTTCCTTATTTACTCTTTACATATTGTTTACATATTTCACTAACATATCTAAGATCAACATCAATTGATCTTTCAATAAGTTTCAAAACAAAGTTTTTAATCGGTAAACTATTCAACCCCCTTCTAGTTTTCTACAATTGGTACGAGAGCCTCGTTGCTCAAGAATTTCTAAAATATATTGTATTTTATAAACTTGAAACGATCCATGGATTCTGAAAACTTTAAAGAAGGGAAATCTATGCAAAGACCACCACTCTTTAAAACCAATGAATTTATCTATTGGAAAAACATTTTGGAAACATATGTAAAATCAAAAGATATAGATCTTTGGTTTGTTATTGTTAAAGGGGATTTTAGTTCTACAATAAAAGATATTTCTGTTGATAAACAAAAGAAATTAATTGCTAAAAATAATGAAGCTAAAATGATGCTTTATAATGCTTTGCCTAGAAAAGAATATGAAATAATTTTTATGTGTGAAACCGCCAAAGATATTTGGGAATCTTTGATTGTTACACATCAAGGAAATTCACAAGTCAATGATAACAAAATTAATCTTCTTGTTCAAGAATATGAAAAATTTGTTATCCTTGAAGATGAAACCATTGATTGTGGCTTTGCTCGCTTTAATACTATTATTACATCACTTAAAGCACTTGATGAATCTTTTCGTAGTAAGAACTTTGTCAGGAAATTTCTTAGAGCACTCCATCCGAAGTGGAGAGCTAAAGTGACGGCCATTGAAGAATCAAAAGATCTCTAAAAAATGTCACTAGACGAGCTAATCGGAAACCTCAAAGTACACGAAATGGTGATGGAGAAAGATTCGGAAATCATCAAAGGAAAAAGAGAGAAAATCAAATCCGTTGCTCTAAAAGCAAGAACGAAATCAAGTGATGATGACGAATCTTGCTCCGGTAGTGAAGATGAAGAGTATGCCATGGCCGTTAGAGATTTCAAAAAATTCTTTAGAAGAAGAGGAAAGTTTGTAAGACAACCTCAAGAAGAAAAGAAGCCATTCCGAAAAGATCGGGATGACAAAAAGGGTAAAGGTGAAAGAAAGTGCTTTAGATGCGGTGATGCAAGTCATCTAATAGGAGATTGTCCCAAGCCACCTAAAAGCAAAACTCAACGAGCTTTTGTAAGTGGTGCTTGGAGTGATAGTGAAGATGATGAAGAATCAAGCAAGGAGGAAATCGCTCTAATGGCACATGAGTCAAATGAGGTACATTCCGACTCATCTTATTCTTTTATTGATGATGACACTTTGCAAAAACAATACAATCAATTGTGTGAGCTAAGTCTAAAAATCATAACTAAAAATAAAATTTTAAAGACTAAAAATGAATTTTTAGAAAATGAAGTCTATGAGTTAAAAGAAAAGGCAAAACGATTAGAAAAGGGAAAAGCAAATGATGATGATTGCACATCATGTCAAGAGCTTAATCTTGAAATAGAAAAACTAAAGCTCACACAAGATGTTCTGATCGAACATAATTTTAGTTTAAAAGGTTTAACAAAAACATCGCTTGTGCCGATGAAATAGTTAGAATTCAAAAAACACCAGGAAACATGAATGGGCTAGGATTTAATGAGGTATTAATTCCAAAGAGTCAAAACAAAACGGCCGAAAAAGACAAACAAACTGTCAAAACTGCTGCAGTGCAGCACGGACCAGACGGACCCAAAATAAGGGATCCGTCCGTTGTAAAAAATGGTGCCGTGGGGACTTCAGCAGGACAGAATGTTTGTGATACGGACCGTAGCGAATTTGTCAAAGTAACAAAGAAAACCAAGGATAGTGTTAAACTAAAACCTGCTGTTACATCAGGAGTAGGACTTGCTAAAAATGAATTTAGATAAAAAACTACTCAACAACGAAATAAAACATCTTTTGCCAAACGCCCCTTCCCTAAGAGCAACCACAACGTACAACCCAACTATCAACATAACGGTTGGAATCAAAACTTCCCTAGACCATATCAAACTCCAGATTACATGTCATGGAACCCTTACCGATTGTTTCCATATATGAATCAAATAAATGGTATGTTTAACCCAAATGGACCCATGAGATATTGGGGACCAAACGCTTGAGTTATTTGCTTCTTAGGTATGCTTGAAAGTTGGATTGGAACCTGATGAGTGGATAAAAGATAGTGGATGCTCACGACACATGACGGGCAACAAAAGTCTCTTCTCATCATACCAAGAGTATGACGGAGGTAATGTCACTTTTGGTAGCAATCTCAAAAGCAAAATCATTGGCAAAGGTACGATCGCTCATAACTCCCTAACTATTGAAAATGTTGCTCATGTCGATAGGTTATGATTTAATCTACTTTGTATTATCCAATTATGTGATAAAAAGTATAAAGTACTATTTGAAGAAAATGGTAGTAAAATACTAAACGACGGTATCACCATAGCTAAAGGAGTTAGGAAAAACAATATATACGTTATGAAAATAGATAAAACATCTAATGACAAACTTTGTCTAACAACATTAGATGATAGCTCAACTCTTTGGCATAGACGCTTAGGTCACGCTAATATGAGACTTATACAAAACCTATCTTCAAAAGAGCTAGTTAGGTATTTACCAAAACTTAAATATGACCAACATTTTTGCGACGCTTGCAAAATTGGTAAACAAACCCATAGTAGTCATAAGTCTAAAAATATGGTGTCCACATCTAAGTGTATAGAACTTTTGCATATGGACTTGTTTGGTCCATCCGCTATAAGAAGCTATGGAGGCAACTTATACACTTTGGTCATAGTAGATGATTACTCAAGGTTTACTTGGACGTTGTTTTTGAAAACAAAAAATGAAGCTTTTGATAAATTTGAAATTCTTAACACGAAAATTCAAAATCAACTAGGTGTTAAAATTATGTCGATCCAAACTGATCATGGTCGTGAATTTGACAATGAAACACAATTTGGAAACTTTTGTGATACAAATGGTATAACACATAACTTTTCGGCTCCTCGAACACCTCAATCAAATGGAGTCATAGAACGTAAAAATAGAACAATTCAAGAAATGAGTAGAACAATGCTTAATGAACAAAACATTCCTCAAAAGTTTTGGTGTAACGCCGTTGACACTTCTACATATATTTTAAATAGAGTCTTAATACGTCCTTTCTTAAACAAAACACCATATGAGCTTTATAAAGATAAAAAGCCAACTTTAGGATATTTTAGAGTTTTTGGATGTAAATGTTTCATTCTTAATACTAAAGATTATCTCACCAAGTTTGACCCAAAGTCTTATGAAGGTGTATTTCTTGGTTATTCTCAAACTAGTAAAGCTTACATTGTCTTAAACAAAGAAACAATGAGAGTCGAGGAATCGTTGAACATAACATTCGACGAATGTCCACCTCCCTCTAAGACATCACCTTTGGTAGATGATGACTTAGTTGAAAGTCAACTTGTAGAAAGTCAAGAAATAATTGAAAATGACAAGGAAGATGAACCATTAAATAATGAGATTATAAACATCAAAGAATCCAAAAGTCATCCTTTAGAAAAAGTCACAGGACAACTAAATCAAATAACCTTAAGATCACAAGCCCAAAATCAAAGTAATCATTTTTGTTTTGTGTCTACCATCGAACCGAAAAACATAAATGAAGCAATAAAAGATGAATCTTGGGAAATTTCTATGCAAGAAGAGTTAAACCATTTCGTTAGAAATGATGTTTGGAAATTAGTTTCAAAACATAAAGATCAAACTATAATTGGAACGAAATGGGTTTTTCGAAATAAAATAGATGAAAATGGTGTTGTGTCTAGAAACAAAGCTAGGCTTGTCGCACAAGGTTATAATCAACAAGAAGGGATTGATTATGATGAAACTTATGCTCCGGTAGCTAGGCTCGAGTATATTAGAATCTTACTTGCATATGCTTGTGCTTATGACTTTAAATTCTTTCAAATGGATGTTAAGAGTGCGTTTCTTAATGCGTTTATTAACGAAGAAGTATATGTTGCTCAACCTCCCAGTTTTACCGACTTTGAGAAACCACATCATGTTTTTAAACTCAAGAAAGCATTATATGGTCTTATGCAAGCACCAAAAGCTTGGTACGATAGACTTAAGACTTTTCTTGTTGAAAACAAATACACCATGGTATTAGTAGATAATACTCTTTTTACCAAGAAAAAGGAGTCACACATTATCATTGTTCAAATATATGTTGATGACATCATATTCGGATCAACTTGTCAAGAGCTATGTGATGATTTCTCTAAAATCATGCACGATGAGTATGATGGGTGAATTAAACTTCTTTCTAGGACTCCAAATTAAACAACTAGAAAATGGCATATTCTTTAACCAATCTAAATATATAAAAGATATGCTTAAGAAATTTGATCTTGAAGATTCAAAACCAACTAAGACACCCATGTCTTCGGACACTAAACTCACCAAGGATGAGGAAGGTGAATCGGTATATAACACTAAATATAGAGGAATGATCGGTAGCTTAATCTATCTCACGGCTAGTAGACCCGACATTATGTTTAGTGTTTGTCTATGTGCTCGCTTTCAAGAAAATCCAAAGGTATCACACTTAGAAGCCTTGAAAAGGATATTTAGATACATTAAAGGAACGACATGTTTAGGATTATGGTATCCCAAAGGAACGGGTGTAGAAACTATAGTGTATGCCGATTCGGATCATGCCGGTGACTATGTCGATAGAAAAAGTACAAGTGGTATTTGCACTTTTGTCGGACATTGTCTCACCTCATGGTTTGCAAAGAAGCAAAAGGCTTTAGCTATCTCAACTACTGAAGCCGAGTACGTCTTAGCCGGAAAAGCATGTCAACAAGATCTTTGGATGAAGCAAGCTCTTGTGGACTATGGAATTCATCTCAACGATATCGTTATATTTTGTGACAATAAAGGAGCTATCGATCTCAGCAAAAATCCCGTCCAACATGCTCGTACGAAGCATATTGAAATATGTCATCACTTTCTTCGCGACAATGTTCAAAAAGGAAACATCTCAATTGAGAAAGTATCCTCCGAAGACAACATTGCCGACATTCTAACCAAGCCTCTCAAACGAGAACCATTTAATCTTCTTAGACTTGCTTTGGGGTTAATGGAACCAAACATGTAGGTAAAACATAGCCTAAACCTTAGAACAAACAAAACAAAACAAATTTGTTTTGAACCTGCTACTGTACCACGGCACCAAACGACAACAAAGACGGAACCAAAAATTTGGTGCCGTCTGGTCCGTGGTGACTACAGTTGCAAAAGTGCTACCTAAAAAACATCTTCTTCCTCACAACCCACTTCACAAAAACGTGCAAACATTAGACCTAACTCATTGTTGACATTTTCTCACCCACTAATCACTGAAGTTAACATCATTGTAAGTATCCTAACTACATTTTATCTCTTAATTCTGAATCTAGGATTCTAATTTGTGCACAAAATCATTACATGGGGTTTGTATATATTCTTGTACAAAACATGGATTCAATTGGCAAATTGCATAACTAGTCATTGAAATTAGGTACTACATTATCATATTGCATAAACAAATCATGTTTCCCACTAATCAAAAGATAATGATTATAAGGTTTTATTCAAATAACCAAACACCCCATGTCAAATTTTTTTGAAAAGCTTCTCACTTGTAGGAAAACAATTTTTCATTGTTAATACAAATAGAAACGTTAAATTTTCATCACTTGCATGCTCTTGAATACTAAAGGTATTGCATAACTAATATGCATTCCCGGGTACATTCAAATGAAGCCACATTAAATTAGGAGCGTTTGGGTTATCTCATGCCGTTTGCTAAACACCCCCACTAAAGACTATTTTATGCATAAAATGGGTCGAGATAACCGCAACTCCAAATCATTTTCATATAGGCACACACTAGAATCAAAACGTTAAGTTTATTCTCATTTTTAACATGTAAATTCTTGCTCATAGGAATAACCATGGTAGATTCTATGATCACAAGGATACCGTTAACTACATTCCCAAACATCACAAAACCAAAGGACTTTCCAAGGAACAATTCGAAATCTTTAAGAGTCTAGAAACAATATACTTTCATGAGGGTAGAACCATTCACTCCTCTTTTGTCGACAATACCAATCTCCGTGAAGAGCTAGCCGCTATTCAATTCGATTGTCTCCTTGACATCGATGAACCTATTTGTCCTATGTTTGTGTTAGCGTTTTATGCTAGCGTCACCGGTGTCATTGATGAAGAAGATGAGTTTAGCCTTAGGTTTAAGATCATTCAAAACGACTACACCATCTCCTTGACCCAATTTGCTCTAGTGCTAGGAATTCCCAACTGAGGGACATGTGTCTACTCGGATAAGTGGTCACTCACTGTCCTTGATGCAATCAATGACCGCTCTCTTCCCTACCAAAATCATTTAGCTGACAAGGATGTCATCCGTGAGCACCTATTTACCCCAAGGGGTGATACAACCCAAGTTACCCGAAAGGGAAAGGAGGTGAACCGAGATCCATATAGAATGGAGCTCAATGAACTTAAGCCCGAATTTAAGAAATGGGAGGAACTACTTAGAGCCAACGTCATTAGCACCATAGGGAATAGGGATCATATCAACGCTTGCCTTTGTCACATGCTCTACAACTTGTCCACCCATCAACCATTCAATCTGGCCTACTACATTACTAGGAGAATGATTGATATTCCAACTCAAGGTTCGGTTGCTCTTCCTTACGGGATGCTCCTCACCCGTCTCTATAGAGCCTTTGCACCAATTCCACCAAGCCCAAAAGTGTTGAAGCTTGACTATGAGCTCATCCCTCACATCTTTGTGCCCTTGAGTGACGAGCGAGTGGCTAAGACAAAAGGCAAAAAGCAAAACCTCCAACTCCATCATCATCATCATCAAATTGCTCCGAGGATGGTCTTCCAAATTCTCGCCTTCCACCTCATGAGTATTATGCGTCTCTTCCCGAGATTGAGAATGAATCAGCGGAGTTCAAGCAAACCAAGGGCATGTTCAAGTTCCTTGGTAGGATGATGAACAAGATTTACAAAAAGGTGGACAAGTGAGGGTCCTTTTAAGGAGTGTTTGGAACAATAAATTATCTTTAATGTTTGATACAATTTGGTTGTTTTTGATTTGTAGGATGATAATATAACTTAAAACAATGATGTATGCTAACAATCTCATGCAGGGGGATAGCACAAGTGTGTTATCAAATTTTACTCATTTTCACTTTAATGTGAAAATCGCTAGCCCTTGGTCTAAGTCTATGCTCCACTATGTTTGTGTATGTGTTATTTTCTTTTCCTAACTATAAATAATTAATGTCACATGTTTTGAGCAAAATTTAAGGTTTCGGAAAAGTCCCCGACCCTTAAAATACTGTTCTGTGAACTTTTCTGGTGTCCACGGATCAGACGGCACCAAAAATTTGGTACCGTCTGTTATGGAATTTGGTACCGCCGTACCTGTACAGGTGGACCAGGCGGCACCAATTTTTTGGTTTCGCCTGTGTAAAATTTTGGTGTCGTGGATCCTATAGGTAATTTTCTGAATTTTGCTTATTTCGACATTCCAAATTACCATACATTGCTTGCAAGTTAATCTTAACTAGTTATTACCCATTTTAGAACTAGTATAACATACTTAGGCATGTAGGAAATCCATTTCCCGCCAAAATTCAAAATTTTGAAAAATTTACCCAAGGAGCCCTTTTGCATAAAGGAAGGAACCAAAAATTTGGTTCCTTGCAATCCGTGGGTAATCTGATTGTTAGGATCTCATAATCATTAGAACACATTTATTGCAAATCTTTGCCTCTTCACTCCATCCTTCTTGTATGGATTGACTTGGGTGATATGACTAGCATTAAACCCACTTCAAAATCATTAGAAACCTCATCTCTTCTATGGTTTAACATCAAATCAAACACACTTCTCCATAATCCACCATTACTATAAATTAAGAGGTTTTACCATGATCATCTTCACACCTTCTCAATTCTTACCATCTACTAGCAAAAGCTTAAGTCAAAATGACAAAAACTTCACCATCAACCAAGCCTTGCAAGAAAACCGCTAGGATTAGCGTAAGACCTTGTTGCTTTGTCAACTTGAGCTCTTCATCCGAGTCATCTCCACTAACCATCTCATCTCCCATAAGGGATGACACAAACCTCACTTTAGCTACTCCTACACCACCTCCAAAATCACCCATTACCATCACTACTCCACCACCAACAAAGACTCCAAGCTCACCACCACCGGCTCCCCTTCAAACATCAAAAACACCATCACCTCCAAAATCTCCAACACTCATCCCATTGGAGTTATTTTCTACACCATCTACTTCTCCAAATCCTTTCTTGGAGGACTTGGAAGATTTGCCTCCTAGGCCCAATCATCCACCACCATTGCCATCATTTGGTACTAAAGAGCGGATTGCTCATGCGTCTCCTAGACCATCATTTGACCCAAATGCCCCTTTAGGGCCAAGACCTCTTCTCTAACACCCCATCGACAAATACATCTGATAAGGTTTTAAAAGGTACCTTTTTGAGGGGTCATTTAAGCCCTTATTCGATCACTTTTGTATCCGTTATTGCTTAATATCGTTCCTTTTCACTTTTTAGGTCTCTTGAAGGCAAAATGCTGGAATGATGCTTATTTGGACGAAAAGGCGCGAATATACGAAGAAAATGGCCAAAGTCAGAATCGAGACACTCAAAGCTGCTGAAACATAAGGCGACGGCGTCACTGCATATCTGCGACGCCGTCGGGAAGGAATTTTGCGACGGCTCAGAAGAAAAATTGCATGTTTTCAAGGGACGACGTCAGGTTCTAAAGAAATAGGCCGTCGCTACTCAGACGGCCTAGATGCAGCCAAGACGGCGTCAGAGCTGAAGGGGACGGCGTCACAGTCATAAGGTGACGCCGTCGCAAGGTTTACGTGGCCAAGACGAAACCCTAATGACGGCGACACGACGGCGTCACGAAACATAAGGTGACGCCGTCGCAGATGTAATCTTATATATAGAATCCGAATTTTTCAGTTTTTGTGTGTAGTCTTTTGGAGTAAAAACCTAAAACCGAACCAAGGCTTTCTTGTGCAGTATTTTAGGGTTCTAAACCCTATTATACATCAAGATAAGTATTTACTTCATTAATTTAATTATGTCTTTGATTATTTGTGTGTATGCTTGCATGTTCTCCATGTCCGGCTAATTTATTTGTGTGTTTGCTTAGGGAATATGAAACTTAATTATTGAATATTGATTGGTTGATACTTATCTTAGTTGACTAATGATCTAGAGTGCGCTAGATTATTCGTTGTGTACTTAATGCTTGACATTTCTTTGTGAACTTTAGAATATAATTATCTAGGTAATTGTAGGATAAAGTATTCAAGGACAACCGTAGAGTAGGCGTCTATAAATCACTAGAGGATTTGTAAACAAGACCCTTTGGTAATTTCAAAGAGTTAGGGAAATAAGCACGCCCTATAGCCTTAGAATCACAACGCAACTAGGAATAAGGACGTGACAAATCAACCATCAATAGGAGATAATTAAGGAGTAGTAAAACCTAAGTAAACACATCTTTAAACTATCATACGAGTACACATCAATTAGACATAGACTATCACAACCTTAGCTTAGATAATTAGATAATAGTAGAGTAATCGGTAGAAATACCAACCCCCCAAATCCAATACCCGAGATTCGTACCTTTTCATTTTCTAAAAAAAACATAAAAAGATAAAAAAATAATCTTCCTCAACCTCAACCTTAGCGTAGTAACTTCTCACTAGCATTCCTATTCCCCTAGAGAACGATATCAATACCCGTGGCTTACCCTAATTACTACACTACAACGATTAGGTTCACTGCCTAGGGTGTTATAAAACTTGCTCGAAGAAAAGGAAGTTTCCTTGACCCCGAACGACGCGTGTAGCGTTATCAAGTTTTTGGCGCCGCTGCCGGGGAATAGAATAGCTAGTTAGTAGTCCACCTCATTTAGGTTCTTTGCTTGATTCCTATCAAGTAAATTTTTCTCATTTTTTAGCTTTCTCTTAGTCTATCCCCCTTCTTTGTGTTTGTGTTCGTAAAACCCTTTTCATTTGTCGTTATGGCAAGTGAAGTTGCATTTGAATCATTAACGAATGAGGAACAATTGAATTTTGCAGATTGGTTTAGTTTTTATTGTTCTGATAAATTTGTGAGTGATCTTAAAGATATCCAAAAGAACAAGGGTGTAAGATTGGATGGATTTGATATATTTTGTGTTTGTGTAGCTTCTATTCAACGATCATTGTCAAGATCAACTCCTTTTAGTGACACCATCTTTAGAATTTTTCAGAAAAGCCTCCTATGCATAAACCTTCAGTTGTTACAACTTGAGGAAATGGATAAGAAGGATTTATCTAACCTTAGGCATCATGATCAAAAAGACCTAGTTTTTAAGAACATGAGACCTAAACCCAAACAAGATTGTGAGATGGTTGAAGCTAAAATACCTAGTTGCATGTGTGGGATAGATTTCAAACATTTAGGAGATCTAGATATAATGGAGAAAAAGGTGGAAACTCCAAGCCCACAAGCCCTACCATCACTTGAGGAACACACATCACCTATAACTTACCCGGAAGAAGTAGAAGAGACTATAGGAGCCCCAATTGATAGAGAACCTTTGGACCAAACGCCACTAGAGAATGTAGGTTTAGATGATTATTGTCATGACCTCTCTCTTAGTCCTAGGGAAGTTCCTAATTTTGATGAACCGGAGCCTCAACCAAAAACCTTACCCAATGTTCTGTCTTTAGATGTGAATCTTGGAATTGAATTAGGTAGGGGTGCAACCGAGCCGAGCCAAGCCCGAGCTTGACAAGGCTCGAACTCGGCTCGAAGAAAAAAACTAGGCTCAAGCTCGGCTCGATAGCTCGTCAAGCTTTAACCATCTAGGCTTGAGCTCGGCTCGATTCAGTTTCGAGCAAAGCTCGAGCTTTGCTTGAAAAGCTCAAATATAGGTATTTGAATACATGATTACACATTTATTATTCGCGAGACGTCATAAGCTTCATAGATCTTGAATACTTGAGCAAAATGATTTCCATAACTTGAATACTTATTTATGATTAGGTTAATATTCAAATTAACCCTTATTTACTTAAAGCTCGAAAAAGCTCGATAAAAGCTCGAGTCGAGCCATCAAAAGCTCGAGCTCGGCTCATTATATGTTTCGAGCCAATATATTGGGCTTGAGCTCGGCTTGAGCTCGATAAAAGCTTGACTCGTTCGAGCCGATCTCGATCTCGAGCTCGAGTTGCTTGATAAAAGCTCGGCTTGTTTGCACCCCTAGAATTAGGCCCCAATCCACCCATCAAAATAGATAGTCCGGGTAGTTACTTGATAAAGGTGGTAGATTCTAGGCCATGTAGAGTAGAAACCGATATAGGAGTAACCCATGACCTTACACACTTATATCACCCATTCATGGTTGATAACAAGAAACACTATGGGTTTAAACCAGGTTTATTAGGTCAAGATGGATCCTTAACCAGGAATCTTTTGAAGTTGGTAGAAAATGATCCATTCTTAGGAGAGAGATTTGATTCTCTCGCTACACCAATAGACTTAGGTAAGGTTATAATGAATAGAGCACACTCCTTTGAGCATATAAATCACCCATCACCCTCTCCTCACGTAGCAAATTTCCACCCTAAGGGTGTGTATCGCTACTATCACCCGCACTTAAACTTAAGTGTAGGGAAAACTTCCCCTTTATCTGTTAAATAAGGGTAGAGTCAGGCTCGTGACTCGAACAAAAACAAGCGCTTCTTGGGAGGCAACCCATGTGTATTTGTTTTTATTTTTATTTGTGTGTCGTATATCTTTTATTGATTGTTTATTCTCATGTTTGAATTTGTAAAAATGCTTTATTTTGTTTTTAACCTCGTCTTAATTGCATATAAAGGTATTTTACATAAGGGATAAGTGTAGGGAGGATTACACACGTTTTCAAAAGAAACGTAAACATGAGAATAACAATTAAATAAAAGATATATATGTTTGTTTGTTCGAGTCAAATGCTTGTATCGAGTCATAATGGATGTTTTTGCAGAAGTTTTTCCAGATTCTAAAGATGTAAATTTTCCAGAATTTTTTCCAGAAAATCGCAGACCAGTTTTTGTCAGGATAACCTGACGGCGTCAGGAAGGAATAAAAACATCAGCTTACTTTTTCTCGTTTTCTGAGCTACTTGTAAAATTTTGGAATTTTCCAGATCTTAACTTTCAAAACAAATTCTGTAAACATCCATTCCACAAGCATTATATCCTAGTTTAAATCGAGTCTTATGTATATTATTACCGCCGATTTTACGCGAAGGTTTCGTTTGTTTTCTTCTAGTGTGCAGGTTTAGTTTATCAAGAAGAAGTTACACAAGTTTGTAAGGAGCCTTTCACGCAAAAACTCTTCTTGGAAAAGATTTAACCACCACTTTTTACGGATCCTACCGAGCTAATCAGGGGAGTATTAGTTTCTTTCGTTTTTAATTACCTTCTATTATCATAACTTTGATACTTTCGGGGAACATTGGGGACAATGTTCAGTTTAAGTGTAGGGAGGGAAAATAAACGGGAACTTTGAAAATATGCTTATCCTTGACTGTTTGCTTTGTCCAAGTGTATTTGTGTAATAAACCATGAGAAAATGTAGGTTAGGGTAATTTTAGCCAAATTTAAAATTTTTTCATGACGTATAAGAGTGGGCCATTAGTCTTAACAAAAGCGTCTCATGGATAGGAAGTTGCATGACTAGCACAAAAACCCTTACCACCTAAATTCCACCCAAAATGTGAGGATCGCCCTTAGATTAGTAGGAATTAAAGCATTCATCTTTAATGCTTAGAGTGTGAACCGGTAGTATATTAGATTCTAGAACTTGTTTTGTGATGCATTCCGAGATCGCTAGTGAGACTACACTTGTGTAGTTAGGAATAACTAAATGATAAGAGGCATTAGGATAAACCCTTGTTTGATACCTGTAATATAATTACTTCTTCCATATCGGTTGAGTAATTCCCCCATACCCTTTGCGTTGTACTCATCTTTAGTACACGATACCCCTAGTTAACCCCTCAGAGCCTATCCTTTTCGCGGTTCTCGTGATGTTTCGGTTTTTCCGGAATATCAATGAAGAGCATTGTTTACACCCCACCCCCAAATATACACCCAAATCGCCTTAGCCTACCTTTATTGCACTCACTTTTAGTGCAAATTTATGTTATCACCCAAAACCCTTAGTTCAATTATCTGGTTGCTTGCATGAGTTGCTAAGTCGAGTCATATCCCTTGTATACAGTTTTGGGATGATTGGGATTCATGGGAAAAGTTAAAGTTTATGAAACATAGGAAAGAGAACGTTAAACTCAAATTCCCTTTGTTTGCATAATAATGTACTCCAAGTGTTTTGATCTTTTCAATTCGGGTCAAATTAGTGTTAGAGTAATAAAAACTCAAGTGTAGGGATGTGTCTATAAATCCCTATCATTTTGATGTACCGTAGAGGATGGTAGAGTAAAAGTGTATGCACAAAAAAAAAAAAAAAAAAAAAAAAAAAAAAATTCGAAAAAAAAAAATTAAAAAAAAAAAAAAAAAAAAAAAAAAAACCATACGGGCTACCATCCTACATCTATCTTTTAAATTATGTTTGTTTATTTTCGTTGCCTAGAGTTTTAGAGTGTCGAGTCTTGGCTTAGCAACGCCATTCTTCGTATACTTGCAACATAGAGATTTTTGACTATCCACCAATATATAGCCTATCCCACCAAACCCTTATTTCCCTACCGTAAGCCTAACGTTACAACCCTTTAAAGACCTCTTTGATAGTCTTTCCTAGGTGCTTACGCCAAAGCGATGGAGGTTTGATCTATTCTCAAGCCTATGGTAATCTATGTACTAGGACCGGTTAATGAGTGTTTATCTTCCATTTCCGATTTGTTATATTTCTTATATACACCCGAGAGAGATGTGAGTATCCAAACACCCCATGTGAGGTGCTAGTATGTAATTTCCGTGCTTGTTATGACTTTTGCGGGGCTTATATGTGTTGTGGACCGTTTTGAATGGATGCTTCATGACCCCTAACTTATAAATTAATTGGCTAAAAGCACATTTGCTTGAGGACAAGCAAATACCAAGTGTAGGGATATTTGATAAGGTTTTAAAAGGTACCTTTTTGAGGGGTCATTTAAGCCCTTATTCGATCACTTTTGTATCCGTTATTGCTTAATATCGTTCCTTTTCACTTTTTAGGTCTCTTGAAGGCAAAATGCTGGAATGATGCTTATTTGGACGAAAAGGCGCGAATATACGAAGAAAATGGCCAAAGTCAGAATCGAGACACTCAAAGCTGCTGAAACATAAGGCGACGGCGTCACTGCATATCTGCGACGCCGTCGGGAAGGAATTTTGCGACGGCTCAGAAGAAAAATTGCATGTTTTCAAGGGACGACGTCAGGTTCTAAAGAAATAGGCCGTCGCTACTCAGACGGCCTAGATGCAGCCAAGACGGCGTCAGAGCTGAAGGGGACGGCGTCACAGTCATAAGGTGACGCCGTCGCAAGGTTTACGTGGCCAAGACGAAACCCTAATGACGGCGACACGACGGCGTCACGAAACATAAGGTGACGCCGTCGCAGATGTAATCTTATATATAGAATCCGAATTTTTCAGTTTTTGTGTGTAGTCTTTTGGAGTAAAAACCTAAAACCGAACCAAGGCTTTCTTGTGCAGTATTTTAGGGTTCTAAACCCTATTATACATCAAGATAAGTATTTACTTCATTAATTTAATTATGTCTTTGATTATTTGTGTGTATGCTTGCATGTTCTCCATGTCCGGCTAATTTATTTGTGTGTTTGCTTAGGGAATATGAAACTTAATTATTGAATATTGATTGGTTGATACTTATCTTAGTTGAATAATGATCTAGAGTGCGCTAGATTATTCGTTGTGTACTTAATGCTTGACATTTCTTTGTGAACTTTAGAATATAATTATCTAGGTAATTGTAGGATAAAGTATTCAAGGACAACCGTAGAGTAGGCGTCTATAAATCACTAGAGGATTTGTAAACAAGACCCTTTGGTAATTTCAAAGAGTTAGGGAAATAAGCACGCCCTATAGCCTTAGAATCACAACGCAACTAGGAATAAGGACGTGACAAATCAACCATCAATAGGAGATAATTAAGGAGTAGTAAAACCTAAGTAAACACATCTTTAAACTATCATACGAGTACACATCAATTAGACATAGACTATCACAACCTTAGCTTAGATAATTAGATAATAGTAGAGTAATCGGTAGAAATACCAACCCCCCAAATCCAATACCCGAGATTCGTACCTTTTCATTTTCTAAAAAAAACATAAAAAGATAAAAAAATAATCTTCCTCAACCTCAACCTTAGCGTAGTAACTTCTCACTAGCATTCCTATTCCCCTAGAGAACGATATCAATACCCGTGGCTTACCCTAATTACTACACTACAACGATTAGGTTCACTGCCTAGGGTGTTATAAAACTTGCTCGAAGAAAAGGAAGTTTCCTTGACCCCGAACGACGCGTGTAGCGTTATCAACATCCATGGTCCTTTGTATGGGGATCAACCACTCCCTACATCAATGTCTCCTAACATAGAGGACATTGAGGAGTCCATTTGGGAAGATCATCCCACAACAGAGGAGATTCAAGCCGAACTCCAACATCTCCACCAATTTTCAAATATGGTGGATTCTCATCTAAGTGAGACTATGCAAATGCAAAGTACTTTGCTAGCCTCAATAATCACCACACCAAACACCAACACCAACATCAACACCTCCACCATTCCATCACAACAACACCATGAAACATACTACCCTCCTAGGCAAGATTGCTCAAATTGTGAGCAAACCTCCCAAACAACCGAACGGACCCGGGTGATGGTCCATGAGTTCCAAGAGGAAATGAGGTTCATCCTCAATCACATCCTCGAGCGTCTAAATGCTCTTGCTCATCCACCACCTCAATAGGAGAGTCATTGATTATCTTCTTTAAGCATTTTTTTTTTTTAGGATTTTTCTTGTATTTCTAGGATAATTTCTTTTTCATTGTATTAAACACTTCATTGTGTTCTCTTTTCATGATTCTTAAATCATGAAAAATTTTAACGAATGAATGGTGTTTTCTATATTATTGTTGCTTATTACATAGTGTTTGGAAATGCTTGTGATGATGACTATTACTAACAATTCTTTTTGTAGCTTTTTTACAATCCATGTATCTTTCCATTGGCACCCAATTTAGGGGGAGCATTGGTCAAGGGGGAGATAATGGTTAAGGGCTCATTACACATTCCGCCTCGCATCTTCTTTTTGTTGAAACAAAAGGGAGAGAAATATATAGAACTTGGATTATTTGACTTTCTGAAAAGTCAACATGATACTTCATTAGTAATATTTGACTTTCTGAAAAAGTCAACTGAACACTTTGACTTTCTGAAAAAGTCAACATCATGCTTCAACTAGTGAAGACTTTGACTTTCTGAAAAAGTCAACATCATATACTTGCATTATCATTTTTCTTTCAAGTTCTAAAACTAATATTTTTATAACTCTTGTACAATCTTTACATCTTTTATAAAAATAAAATTTATGTTTTGTCCTCAACAAAAAGGGGGAGATTGTTAATACAAATATCGTCATTAAACGTTATTCATATTTTTTATCTTTACCTAAGTTTTGTTAACGACAAAAGTAAATTTAATTTTTATAAAGCTTAAAGCTTGTCAAGTTTAATAGATATTAAAACAAGCTTTTTCAAATAATATCTTCATCACTCAAGCATTTACATTGTGATTAATCATATCTTGATATGACTCTAAACCATAATGTATGATAGGAGTTTTTAGAATGTTTTGGTTTCTTAAAAACTAAACATGACATATGCATTTACATATTTCTAAAAATGGAAAAACAAACACATGACATCATGTGATGCATCATTGAAATTATTGGAAGATTTCATTAGATTCTTTGTGTAGATTTAGGCTCTACATATCTTACACAATCTTGCATAGATATGGTTGACTTTGGCAAGATTTTGAGATCTTGCTGTCAGACCTCGGCGGCACCATATTTTAACACGGGCGGAACCCTTTTAAGGGTTTCGTGGTCCGTGGTGCTTGCTGAGAGTTTTGGTTATAAATAGCAAAGCCAAACCAAGTAGTTTTTCATCCATTTCTATCATACTCTCATACATTTCTTCTCTCTAACCTTTCTAACTCAGTTTCATATCATATTAGTGATCTCTTTTGTAGCAAAGAAGATCAAGTCACATTCAAGCTTCAACGAGGAGTTGGAAGTCTTGTTTGTTTGGTGTTGTATGATCTTGTGTTGATTCATACTTCATTGTTGTACCAAACTATAATAATCTTGTGAGTGTGAGTGGTTAGTATTTTAGTCCTTAAAATACATTGTGTGTGGGAGTGGTTGTACCCTTGGAAAGAACTCGACATTTAGCTTAGTGTCGGAAATAGTGTGTAAGCGAAGTGTAAAGGTTTCTCCGCTGGTGAAAGGAGCTTGTTGACTAGTGAAGTTAAACTCTCGAGTGTGAGAATCGGGGAGTGGAGTAGGGCAAGGAAAAAGAGTCCTTGTAGACCGAACCGCTATAAACAACTTGTTGTGGTTTGATTGTTTCTTTCCTTATTTACTCTTTACATATTGTTTACATATTTCACTAACATATCTAAGATCAACATCAATTGATCTTTCAATAAGTTTCAAAACAAAGTTTTTAATCGGTAAACTATTCAACCCCCCTTCTAGTTTTCTACAGGCTCCATCTCAGGTTTTGAAATTTGTGTGAAGATAAGAGGTTGTGAGGTTGAGTGGTTTTGAGGATAAGATCTGGTAGCTTTTGGTGGGATCAGATCTCAAGTTTTCTTTATGTGATATATAGAGCAGATCTGGTAGCTTTTGGTGGGAAGTTTTGGCGCCAATATTTTTTGAGGGAAGTTTTGGCGCCATTATTTTGGTTGGATGTTTTGATGAGATAAAGAGTTATAGACTAACCAGTTTTGATGATATCACCTCGACTTGTTAGTTTAACATATCATGTATAACGATATCATCTTGACTCGTTCGTTTAACATTTCATGTATCACGATACTATCTCGATTCATCCGTTTTAACATGTCATGTATAACGATATCACCTCGACTCATTCGTTTAACATCATGTATAACGATATCATCTCGACTCGTTCGTTTAACATATCATGTATAACGATATCATCTTGACTCATTCGTTTAACATTTCATGTATCATGATACTATCTCGATTCATCCGTTTTAATATGTCATGAATAATGATATCACCTCGACTCGTTCGTTTAACATCATGTATAACGATATCATCTCTACTTGTTCGTTTAACATATCATGAATAACCAGGGCCGGATTTGAGCATGTGCGGGGTAGTAGACGGCACAGGGCCTCCAAATTTGTAGGGGCACCATTATTATAGCCATCGATACTCATTTAGTTTGATTTTTAGCATAAAACTTATAGGAATGTGATTAAAAAACCTTTAGATGTTTTAATTCATACAAAGTGTAAGAAGAAATTTAATTTGTTTAAGTGATTTACAGAACTTTTCAAAAACAGAGGAGATGGACAATCGGGTGAAGAAGATGACATATATGTGTTATTTACACTTTTAAACCTTATAGTTTTGAGTTTTACCACTTTTTATTTTAGTTATTTAGCTTTTCTCCTAGCTAGTTTCAAAAAAGACAGTTTCAACCCAATATTTAAGAAAACAATACCAAAAGCCTAATATGTTTTAAAATGACTGAATATTTCATGTGTCGTGGAGGGTTTTAAAAGTGGTTCATATTATTAAAGTGATAAATTTAGATTATTTGCTTTTATTTTTATTATTGTTTAGAATTCACTAAAACACCTTTACATATGCATAAAGTTTTCATTTTCGAGGCATGCATTAAAATTTTCGACACATTTTAATTTTCGCACAGGGCCTCCAAAAACCACGGGACGGCCCTGTGTATAACGATATCACCTAGACTCGTTCGTTTAACATCATGTATAACAATATCACCTCGACTTGTTAGTTTAACATATCATATATAACGATGGCATTTAGAATCATTCGTCTAACATCTCATGTATAACGATATCATCTTGACTCGTTCGTTTAACATATCATATATAACAATGTCATTTAGAATCATTCGTCTAACATCTCATGTATAACGATATCATCTTGAGTCGTTCGTTTAACATTTCATACGTTTTAATTTATATAAACAATTTATAATTAATTTTAAATCATTTTTAATCTATTTAAATATTTTATAACTAATTTAAATTATTTTTAAATTATTTAAATTTTTTTATAACTAATTTAAATTATTTAAATTTTTTATAACTAATTTAAATTATTTTTAATTTATTTAAACTTTTTATAACTAATTAATTAATTTTTAAATTATTTAAAAAATTTATAACAAATTTAATTTATTTAGTATTAATTAAATAATTTAGACACATTCTAATATACATAAGATAAAAGAAAAAAAAACAAAAAAGAAAAAGGGACGACATATGTTGTACCCTTTTTTTACCAAAATTTTTCACGAAAAATCAAAAAACCCGCCAAATATTTCGCAAAAAAAAAAAAAAAAACAAAACAAAAAGGTACGACTATGTCGTCCCTTTTTGTGTCGTCCCAATTTTACATCAATAATTGACACCAGATCTCATCTTCATCTCTTTCACTACTTAAAAAAAAAAAAAAAAAAAAAAAAAACTGTTCGTTAGAATTGAAAAAAAAGCCATAAAAATCCCAAAAAAACGCTATTTTCTTCAATTCGACACCAACACAACACTACTATCACTCGTAACCATCAATTACACACGCACCACTGTGCACAACTTGAATAATTTTTGTTATTTTGTTTTGTTTAAAGGTATTTTTTTTTTTTAAATTTTGTTTGTTAATTTAATTTCTTTAATTATGGTTTGTTTAACTATGGTTTTATGTTGTGTTTGTGTTGGTTAGATGGTCCACCGCAGCAGCAGCTCACCACCGTGAACCACCGCCGCAGCTCCACCACCACGAACCGCAGCAGCAGCAGCTCACCACCGTTTGTGTTGGTTAGTGATTTTTTTTTTTTTTTTTTTTTTTTTTTTTTTTTTTTTTTTTTTTTTTTTTTTGTTTGTTAATGTGTTTTGGTACGACAATGTCGTCGTAAAAAGTTTTTATTAATTAATTTGGTACGACAATGTGTTTTGGGACGACAATGGTTTGTTTAAATATGGTTTTATGTGTAGTGTTTAGGACAGCCGGGACCGTCGGGGTCAGCCGTGTCAGGCCGGGTCGAGCGACCACCTCTTTTTCTCTCCCTCTTTTCTTCACTTCCTGTATTTTAGCCGCGAAATAGGTATATATATTGTTTATTTTATTTCTATTCTTATTGTTATTGACCGTTTAGATATGCTTGTTATATTTAAATTGTGTGTTTGTTTAAATGCGTATACTTTTTTGCAGACCTATTTCAACCTGGCGCCTTGGTTGAATAACGAGAACAGATCCAAGTTGGAAATAATCTTTATACGGTGGGGGAAAGGGTAGGACTTGGGCTATGGTTAGAGCAGAGGACGCTATACCGAAAATACAAACACATGCTCAAGTCTAAATACTTTGATATCCACGAGACGCCCGCGGCGGCAAGGGCATATCCGCCACCCCCGAAAGCCTGGCTGAACAGAACCCAAGAGCAATGGGAGAAACGGATGGCAAGATCGGCCAAAAAATGCAGAAAATCGATCTAAAAACAAGATTTTAACTCACCAAGGTCGACAGTCGTTCGTTCAAGGACGAAACCATTATGTAAGACTCGTTATAATTTTTGTGATTTTTAAAGGTTTTTGTATTGTTTATATTTAACTCGTTATTAATTTATTTTATATTGTATGTATAGAGGGTCAACAATAACAATCAAAATGAAGACCTGATTGAAACTTGGAGGAAGGGCCATTCAAAAAAAGATGGCACATTTAAGAACAGGGAGAACGAGACGTCTTACGTAAGTAATTTATCTCTTAACATGCGTCATTATATTAAGTTACTTCTCATTTATTATTTTTTTTCCTAATTTTTTTTTTTTTTTTTTTTTTTTTTTTTTTTTTTTTTTTTAAATTACACATAATGAGATGAGGGCACTTCAAGAGCAAGTCAGAGCCGGTGTCATCCCGTACATGAGCATCATAGAAATATTGGAGCGTATAGTTCCGAGTGACAACCGCTAGAACATGGCAGGCAGGGGCAGGAGGTTACCTGGTGGTGGCTCAACCTCTCGCAGGTTCACACGTGGGTATGTTGCTCAAGATTATGTTACTAGGGAGCATATGACAGAGGCGATGAGGGAAACCAAGGCTGCTCAAGAATGGGCTCGTTAGGCTGAGGAAGACGCTCACGCGACTAGGGAACAGGCTGCCGCGGCTTATTCCGCAGTTGGGGCATTCAGATCTTACCTTCAGCAGTTTTTCACCCACTACAACTCACAAGGTAACCCATTTCCTGTTCCCTTTCCCCCGGTACCCATTCCTGGCTCTTTTCCCCCTCCCGGCCCTGTTGGTTTCCAACCTCCCATTCCCGGCCCTGTTGGTTTCCAACCTCCCATTCCCGGCCCTGTTGGTTTCCAACGTCCCATTCCCGGCCCTTATGGTTTCCAAGCTCCCATTTTCGACCCCAATAATACATTTGTCGGTTGTTATCGCCCCACCTTTCCCAACTCTACTACGTGCCCGGGTTCTAGTTCGAACCATGCAATGCCGCCACCAGACCTTAACCAGTGCAACTCACAAAATAATCCTCATTTGCGCCAAAATGATCATGTTGACAATAATGATTTGGATAATAATGATGATAATAGTGAGGATAATAATGAGGCGGGCGACGAGTCGGGCGGCGATTCGGGCGGCGAGTTTTATGAGTAGTAGGCGGGAAGTTAGTTTGTGAATTTTAGACTTGTTAATATTGTGGAATAGTATTGAATTTGTCGAATGTTATCGTGGATTTATGTTAACTTTATAACTTTGAGACATGTTAGCTTTATAAGCTTGTGACTTGTTAGTTTGAGACATGTTATTTAGGAAATTTGCGCCTTGTATAGTTTAAGAGTAGTTTACTTTGTATCGTATTTGTTGAATGGTATCGTGGAATTGTGGAATGTTATTCGATCCGTTTAGTAATTTGGTATTGTATCATATTGTCGAATTGGTATTGTGGATTGTGATTGATTATAGGTTGTATTTGTTTTGGTAGATTTTTTCCGGAAAAATATGGAAAAACTGCAGTTTGCTGCATTTTTTTTGCCCACCCAGAATTTTTAGGGACGACATTGTCGTCCCTAAATTACACAGGAAGAGTCGTCCCATTTTGAACCACAAGGCCACGTGGATCATCCCATTTTGTATCGTATGCCACGTGGAATTACTATTTGGCACGACTTTGTTGTGCCTTTCTGTATTTAAAAATTCGTTTTATTATTATTTTAAAAAGATAAAAAAAAAAAAAAAAAAAAAAAAATTGGTACGACATTGTCGTACCATTTTGCATAAAACTGTCGTGCCAAACTGTATTTTCAGGTTGAATTCCTTTTGGGCCCCACAAGTTTGTCGTGCCAAACTTTCAAATGGTGTGTCGTGCCAATTTTTTTTGGGTCAACAAAAAGGGGTCTACCAAAAAGGCACGACATGTCGTGCCTTTTTGGGTTTGGGTCAACTTCCTTTGCATTTTTGGCACGAGAAAGTAGTGCCAAATATCACATTTTTTTGTAGTGGTTTCTTAAATATTATTTATGATGAATATTATGGAAATTATCATTGTAAGAGCACCGGGTACAGTGTGCCATGGCTTGAGCCATGGGCTTCGGCACCAACCTTTGGCACCACATACCATACCGCAACTCGTGCCAAAGCATCTTGGCTGGTATATAACAGCCCAAGCCAAAGACATGTCCTTTCTTTCATTTTTGTTTTTTTGTGTACTATGACACCACTTTTACTCTACAACACCACTTTTATACTAGGGAGTGAGGTTTTGATGCCATAGCCAAACCTCGTGCCATGGAGAAAAAGTACTAAGGTGGCACCAAATTTCCTTTGACATCACCCTTTAACACCAAACGATACCTAGTGCTCTAAAGGTTTCATTTGTTTAAACTGCTTAATTAATGTTCTGCAAAAATATTGACATCATATTATTTCTCGTTATCACATCATAAAAATTACCAATATCTCTTTTGTATGTACCATCTTACTTATCAAAATTATAGATTTTTTCTTCAACATCTTCCTTATCAGAAATTCAGAATCATAGTCTTTTTCTTTATAAATAAAACAAATCTACATTATTAGAATCATAGGGTATTTGAAGTTTTGAGTTTGACATTATGATATTTTTCTTTCTTCGAAACATTGATTGTTTGATGGATTAAAGACTGCAAATCGTTCCCTTTATACAGATATATATTAGGTTAACCATTGATTTGAATTAGGGTATTCTAATCAAACTTAGTTTTATCACAAAATCTTTGGCAGAAATAAAGGGAAATCTTTGTGAAGTGGTAAGGAGATTGTTTTGTTTTTTTGAATAATTAACAAAAAAATAGTTTGATTTTGTGAGAGATTTCGGTTAGGGTTTGACTGATTTGAAAATATGTTTGTTTTGAAAAATAAGATATGAGAAAGGCATGTGGTATAGTGGAGGTCTTTTTTTTTTTTTTTTTTTTTTTTTTTTTTTTTTTTTTTTGGCAGCTGGCTTTTTTGTGTGCATATGTAGCTTTAATTTTGCTAAGTTGGTTTTCTTCATGGTGATGTGGCTTTTTTGAGTTGGCAAGGTATGTCTAATATATATGGAAAGATTTAATAAATAATTACTTATTGAATTAAAAACTAAATATATTAAATTTTAGATTATATTAATTTATTTATTTACATGATGATACTATTATTATTATTATATCTAATAACTAGCTTAGAGACTCGTTGACACCGGGTTAGTTTTTAAAGAAATAGATAAATGAGATGATAATAAAAGTAATAACGTAAATTTGTTAAATATAAAATATGTTTGAGTCACAATCGATTTACAACAATCGCGTTGCCAATCTAAAATAGATTGACTCGAACATAAAATGATGTGTGATTTCAATGATCAATTGAGTTGCTAACAAACCTTGTAACATTAAAAATAATGAATCATAGTATAATATAACGTGATTACACCAATGATACATACATGATGTAACATGAACCTTGTTCAAAGACCTTCAAGTACTTCTTTATACACGACATTTGTTGTGGTTTTGGAGAGATTACCATCCTGATCACAAACGACAACCTTCAAACCCCGCTTGCTTTTTACTCTTGATACGGCAACGTACAGTTGTCCATGTGTGAACACAGGACGGGGCAAGTACAAACCAACTTTAGAAAGCGATTGCCCTTGGCTTTTATTAATTGTCATGGCAAAAGATACTAATATCGGATATTGTTTCCTGACAATCCGAAGTTGGTTCCGTTAATGATCTGCGCCTGAATAGAGGTTCTTGTTAATTTAAGTACCTGAAGTCTTGTACCATTACATAAACCATTTGATTGGTCTATGTTTCTTAACAACATAATCGACACTCCGACTTTTAAAGCAAGCCTGTGGTTTCGAACACCTGAGAATTTCAATCCATCCTAATATGTATCCATAGGCATGATAGTATTAGTAGTGAGCTTCAATAGGCATAATAATAATTTATTTTTATTTATTTTTATTTATTTTTTTTTTGATAATATCAATAATCACCGTTGGCCCAACTGCCCTGGCTAAGGTCATTGATAACAAATTCGTTTATATATTATCTAAATTACCAATGGTTTCAATGTCGACGCCTGGTACTTATTGTTTAGCCAGAGCATAGTGAATACTATACTCAAATGACATTATTGCAATATAGTATATATATATAATTTAAATACCTCTCTAATGATGGTATTTGATGTGTACTTCTTCTCCATTTCAAGAGGATTTACCTATACTTACAAAGTGAATAATTATCTCATATGACATTATAGTTCTAAAAAGTAAAACTTTGATATAACATCATGCAATGATGCCATAATCGTTCATTATTTCTCGAATTTTATCATTACATTTAATGAACAATAAATACCTACATTTAACTACAACTTCTTGTTAGTTGTTACTGAGCAACTGATAACGCTACACGCGTCGTTCGGGGTCAAAGGAACTTCCTTTTCTTCGAGCAAGTTTTATAACACCCTAGGCAGTGAACCTAATCGTTGTAGTGTAGTATTAGGGTAAGCCACGGGTGTTGATATCGTTCTCTAGGGGAATAGGAATGCTAGTGAGAAGTTACAACGCTAAGGTTGGGGTTGAGGAAGATTATTTTTTATCTTTTTATGTCTTTTAGGAAATCGAAAGGTACGAATCTCGGGGTTTGGATTTGGGGGTTGGTATTGCTACCGTTTACTCTACTTATCTAATTATCTAATCTAATGTGTATGTAGTCTATGTCTAATTATTGTGTGCTCGTATGATAGTTTAAAGATGTGTTTACTTAGGTTTTACTACTCCTTAATTATCTCCTATTGGTGGTTGAATTGTCACGTCCTTATTCTTAATTGCGTTGTGTTTTCTAAGGTCGTAAGGTGTGCATTCCCTAACTCTTTGAAGTCACCTTTAAGTGTAGTAAACGAAATCCACTAAGTCATTCATAAACTAACTTTGAGGTTATCTTTGGGTTTAGTAAACGAAATCCACTAAGTCATTCATAAACTATCAAAGATTTATCAAGTATCAAACACAACGATAGCCTAGTCGCACTCCTAAGCCAATTACAATTAAGATAAGAGACAACCTAACAATAATTAACAACTAGGTTTCATATATCTAAGCAAACACGCAAGTAATTTAGCCGGACATGGTTAACATGCAAGCATACACACAATCAATCAAAGACATAATTGTATTAATGAAGTAAAGCACTTATCTTGATGTAAGATAGGGTTTGGAACCCTAAAATACTGTACAAGACAGCCTTGGTTCGGTTTAGGTTTTTACTCCAAAAGACTACACACTAATACTGAAAAATTCGGATTCTATATATAAGATTACATATGCGACGGCGTCACCTTATGTTGTGTGACGCCGTCGGGTCGCCGTCATTAGGGTTTCGTCTTGGCCACGTTAGTCTTGTGACGGCGTCACTTTGTGCTTGTGACGCCGTCCTCTTCAGCTTCTGACGCCATCTGGATTGAATCTAGGCCGTCTGAGTTGCGACGGTCTACTCTTTTATAACTTGACGTCGTCACTTGAAAATAAGAGTTTTGGCTTCTGTCCCGTCACAAAATCCTCCGACGGCGTCGCAGTTAAGCAGTGACGCCGTCACCTTGTGTTTTCAGCAGCTGGAGTGTCTCGATTCTTGACTTTGGCCATTTTCTTCGTATATCCGCGCCTTTTCGTCCAAATATGTGCCATTACAGCAATTTGCCTTCAAGAGACCTAAAAAGTGAAAAGGAACGATATTAAGTAATAACGGATACAAAAGTGATCAAATAAGGGCTTAAACGACCCCTCAAAAAGGTACATTTTAAAACCTTATCAAATATCCCTACACTTGGTATTTGCTTGTCCTCAAGCAAATGTGCTTTTAGCCAATTAATTTATAAGTTAGGGGTCATGAAGCATTGGTTTAAAACAGTCCACAACACATATAAGCCCCGCAAAAGTCATAACAAGCACGAAAATTACATACTAGCACCTCACATGGGGTGTTTGGATACTCACATCTCTCTCGGGTGTATATGAAATATAACAAGTTGGAAATGGAAGATAAACACTCATTAACCGGTCCTAGTACATAGATTACCATAGGCTTGAGAATAGATCAAACCTCCATCGCTTTGGCGTAAGCACCTAGGAAAGACTATCAAAGAGGTCTTTAAAGGGTTGTAATGTTAGGCTTACGGTAGGGAAACAAAGGGTTTGGTGGGATAGGCTATTTAGTGGTGGCAGGTCAAAAATCTCTTATGTTACAAGCATACGAAGAATGGCGTTGCTAAGCAAATACTCGACACTCTAGACTCTAAATAACTGAAACAAACAAACATAAATTTAAAGGATAGATGTAGGATGGTAGCCCTTTTTTTTTTTTTTTTTTTTTTTTTTTTTTTCTTTTTCATACACTTTTACTCTACCATCCTCTATGGTAACATCAAAATGATAGGGTTTTAAAGGCACATCCCTACACTTGAGTTTTTATTACTCTAACACTAATTTGACCCGAATTGAAAAGATCAAAACACTTGGGGTACGTTATTACGCAAATTAGGGAATTTAACGTTCCCTTCCAATCATTTTTTAAACTTTAACTTTTTCCCATGAGTCCCAATCGTCCCAAAATTGTGTACAAAGGATATGACTCGACTTAGCAACTCATGCAAGTAATTTGATAATTGAACTAAGGGTTTAGGGTGATAACAATAATGCACTAAAAGTGAGTACATACAAGGTAGGCTAAGGCGATTTGGGTGTATATTTGGGGGTGGGGTGTAAACAATGCTCTTCATTGATATTCCGGAAAAACCAAAACATCACGAGAACCGCGAAAAGGATAGGCTCTGAGGGGTTAACTAGGGGTATCGTGTACTAAAGATGAGTACAACGCAAAGGTGTGGGGGAATTACTCAACCGATGTGGAAGAAGTAATTATATTACGGGTATCAAACAAGGGTTATCCTAATGCCTCTTATCATTTAGTTATTCCTAACTACACAAGTGTAGTCTTACTAACGATCTCGGAATGCATCACAAAACAAGTTCTAGAATTTAATATACTACCGGTTCACACACTAAGCATTAAAGATGAATGCTTTAATTCCTACTAATCTAAGGGCGATTCTCACATTTTGGGTGGAATTTAAGTGGTAAAGGGTTTTTTGTGCTAGTCATATAACTTCCTATCCGTGAGACGCTTTTGTTAAGACTAATGGCCCACTCCTATATATCATGAAAAATTTTAAATTTAGTGCCAAAATTACCCTAACCGACATTTTCTCATGGTTTATTACACAAATACAATTGGACAAAGCAAATAATCAAGGATAAGCATAGTTTCAAAGTTCCCGTTTTATTTTCCCTCCCTACACTTAAACTGAACATTGTCCCCAATGTTCCCCGAAAGTATCAAAGTAATGATAATGGAAGGTAATTAAAAACAAAAGAAACTAGTACTCCCCTGATTAGCTCGGTAGGATCCGTGTGAAGTGGTGGTTAAATCCTTTTCAAGAAAAATGTATGCGTGAAAAGTTCCTTCCAATCTTTTGTTTTTTCTTCTTGATAAATGAAACCTGCACATTCGAAGAAAACAAACGAAACCTTCGCGTAAAATCGGCGGTAATAATATATATAAGACTCGATTAGACTAGGATATAATGCTTGTGGAATGGATGTTTACAGAATTTCTGGAAAATTAAGACCTGGAAAATTAAGACCTGGAAAATTCCAAAAATTTATAAGTAGCTCAGAAAACGAGAAAAAAAAGTAATCTGTTGTTTTTACTCCTTCCTGACGCCGTCAGGTTGCAATCCTGGCGCCGTCAGGTTATCCTGACAAAAACTGGTCTGCGATTTTCTGAAAAAATTTCTGGAAAATTTATATCTTTAGAATCTGGAAAAATTTCTGCAAAACATCCATTATGACTCGATACAAGCATTTGACTCGAACAAACACACAAATATATCTTTTAATGAATTGTTATTCTTATGTTTACGTTTCTTTTGAAAACGTGTGTAATCCTCCCTACACTTATCCTTTATGTAAAATACCTATATATGCAGTTAAGACGAGGTTAAAAATAAAATAAAGCATTTTTACAAATTTAAACATGAGAATAAACAATTAATAAAAGATATATGACACTAACAATCAAATAATTAAGCATGGGTTGCCTCCCACGAAGCGCTTTTCTTTATTTAAGAGTCTTGTAGCTAGACTCGTAGTCGTGCTCCTACGTTCCGATATAAGTAAGCCTATCCTTAACAATATCATAAGGATCAAACTTATCATTTAAGTTCCTAGTAGTACGTTCGGTTCGATATGCCTTTTCAAACTTCTCTCCATCGGGATCATAGATTGTTATTCTAATGTGCCACTCTCCATTACCATCACTAGGTGGTCTATTCCAATCCCACTTATGTTTAGGCTTTTCAATTTTCCACCTATTCATGACAAGGTTGACGGGCAAGCTTCCTAGGAACTCGGTCGTTTTCCTAAATACTAAGGCGTCCTCGAATGGGTTCACTTCCATGTCCCTAGCTATCTCTTTTTCATGGAAGGTTGCTTTACTAGCAAAGGCTTCATCTAAGTAGAAAGGTCGTTGGGGACCTATGAGGTTCTTATCTATCCAAGGTCCATATCTAGAAGGCGTCCTATCCAACCTAATCTCGTGTGGGATTTCCTTTTCTTTGTAGTACGTATGCCTTTTGACATCGTAAATTGACCTAGCACTCCCCTCTTCTACCACTATCTTGGACATCTTACAATCGATGATGGCACTAGCGGTAGCTAAGAATCCTCTTCCTACTAGTAATGGGCATGTCGGGTCCTTATTCATGTCTAGCACATGAAAGTCGGCCAAAAGAGTCAACTCTCCTACGTGTACTACCATGTCTTTTATTATTCCTACCGGATGTGCAACACTACCGTCTGCTAGACCTAAGATTGTTTCCGTTGGTTCTATTTTACCTAAGTTAAGGCTTCTATGGAAGGACAACAGAACAAGATTGATGCATGATTGTTGGGAATTAAGGTAAACTACTGATTCTGCCGAAGTATCTACCGAAGAGATTCTGCCGAAGAAGAATGGATTCTGCTGAAGTTATACTTCAGCAGAAGTGTTAAAGCAGATATCGTGTTGCTGCTGAAAGTACGAATCCACGTAGGAGAGATAAGCTCAGTATAGAGTAAAAGTCAGCGCCGTATTAAAGATAGGTTGGCGCCGTATTATGTAGAGCTTACTCAGAATAAAAAATATGATTAACAAAACAATATGATTAGTTGCATGCTTGTCTAGATGCATGCTTGGTCTATGTTAGTATTAGGAGCGTACATTGTAAACGCTCATTAGGGTTTCTTGCCTATATAAGAAACCATGATAGTATGTAATAGTTAAGCTTTTCTCAAGTCTTTCAAGTCTTGTAAAATATCCGAAACATAGAGTTTCTATAATCAAAAGATCCATAGAGGATCAAAGAGTCTTAGTTATTATAACTTGTGTTTACTTTCCGCTACAAAATACAAGTTGTAGAGATCTTCCATTAGTTTGCTTGTGATTACATAGGCAACACTAACGATCTCCGAGTGCTTAAGATCTATCAAGGTCTTTGTTTTCAACAAGTGGTATCAGAGACTCGGGAAAGTCTCTACAATACTAAGAACCATTCTCACCCCCATACTATCAAAAATTCATTCACCATGCCTGGATCCGATAATGAAACTGAAGTCACCAACACAAACAACACCAACACCACTTCCATGCAACAGCTCAGTCTCTCAAACAGTAATGGTAAATTTCCTTATTTGAAAAGGGAAGAGTATGATCTTTGGACTATGAAGATGGAAAACTGGATTTCCAATATTGATTGGAATCTGTGGGAGGTAGTGAAGAAAGGAAACAGTCTAAAGAAAATGATTCCTGACAGGGATGGGAAGTTTATCATGGCTCCTCCAAAAACTGCTGAAGAGGTGCTGGCTATGCAGAGAGAGCATAAGGTGAAAACTATTCTGCTTTAAGCCATACCTGAAGATCATCTGTGTGATTTTCACCATATGGATGACGCAAAGGACATATGGATGGCTCTCAAAGCAAGGTTCGGTGGAAATGAAGAATCAAAGAGAATGAGGAAGTCCATGCTAAGACAACAATTTCAGGACTTCAATATCTCCGAAGAAGAAGGTATCCACAAGGGATACGACAGGTTCCATAGGATTTTGAGTCAGCTGAACCAGCTGAATGCTAAACCGGATAATGATGATTGCAACTCTAAGTTCTTGCGATCCTTGCCGCCATCATGGTTGCATGTTAGTATAGCCCTCAAGGCTAAAGGAGGGTTGGACATGCTTACCTTTGATGAGCTGTATAACAGACTCAGAACCCTTGAACCTGATGTCAGGACTCCCTATCATACATCTTCTTCTGGCCATGCAGCTTTTGTTGGGACATCTCACTCCAACATGATGGTACCTGCTCCTGGTTCTAACTACTTTCCATCATCTTCCAGTTCCAACTACTTTCCATCATCCTGCACTCCCACTCCACCACATAATACTCGTCCCACTCCACCATGTTCTCAAACTAAGACTAGTAGTGTGATGGAAGATGTTCTTCATTCGTTTGTTGCTGATTATGATACTCAGCAGTATCTTGCATATGAAGACTTTGATCAGTTGGACCCTCTTGAAATGGAGGAGATGAAACTGAAAATGCAGGTGGCATTGCTGTCAGTAGACATCAAAAGATTTGAAGAGAAGTCTGGGAGGAAGTTTGCTTTCAAAGGAAAGGAACCAACTCGCTTTGATAGGAGAAAAGTCAAGTGCTTCACTTGCCACCAGATGGGGCATTTCTCAAGGGAATGCAAAGACAGGAAAAGTGGAGATGGAGCTAACTACCTTTCATATCAGCAGAAACAGCAAGAAGCTGGAGCTTCAGCAGCTCTCCTCACCATGGATGAACAGGTCAACTGGACTGCACATGAACCTGTTAATGAGGAAGCTCATGATACTGATAAGCTTGGATTGCTTGCAAGGTGCACTTCGGATGAAAGGCATGATCAGTTTGCCTTGATGGGACTATCTCAGGTACACAACTGTATATTTGGATGTAGTCTAAGATACAATGAACTTAAAGAAGAATATGATGCTATGAAACCTAAGTTTGATGAATGCTATGTAGAAAATGAAGCTCATAAACTAGCATTAAAAACAGTAGAAAGACAAAAAGTATGGTTTCAAAGGAATCAAATAGCTTATGAAGAAAAAATAAAGGTGTTACAGTTTGATCTAGAAGTTGCGAATAATTACTTAAAACTGTCTGAGAAAGCAAAGGATGAAGCTGTGTCTGAGAACCTAGAGCTTAAAGAAAAGGTAGCTGAGGAAATAGCTAGGAATAAACAATGGTTAATTTCAGGTGATAATCTGGCTAGAGAACTCTATAACAGTCAATCAGTAACCTCTGGCTTAGGATTAGGCTTTCAAAAATATGTAGGAGTAGAAGCTAGGTATGATGGTCGTAAATCCACACCTGCAGGGTTAGCTAACTTTGTAAAAGAAGGTAATATGCATGCTGTCCCTGGTCCTATTAGAGGTGAATTTATGCCCACAGACCTATCCATCACTGTTGACTTTGATGGATCACATCATCTATATGGCAAAAAGTCAAAAGACTTGCCAGACCCTGATACCTCATCTAATGACTTTGTCTCTTGCTCTGACAGTGACAATTCATCGGATCAAGGGTCTACTTCCTATGAAAGTTGTGATTCAAATGAGAAGTCTGACCTTCCCAAGCCTGAGCCTACACCCAAGCCTGCACCCCAGTCTACTTACAAGCCTTCTAAGGAAGCTGCTGAGGAATCAACTTCCAAGACAGTTTCTTCTGAAGACTTGTCTTTTACATCTTTGAATAATAAGTCTGTTAAAAACAATTCCTTGAATGTATCTGTTTTAAGTACTTCTGCATGTAATCAAACATCTCCCTATTTGAATAAATCTTCCAAGAAGAAGACATGTTTTGTATGTGGAAGTAAATTTCATTTGATTAAGGATTGTGATTTTTATGAGCAAAGATTGGGTGCATGTGCTACTCACCAGACACATAAATCTAACTGGACCAATGTTGCTAATATTCCACCTTATGTCCCTCAAACAGCTAAAAATGACTCTCATTGGAGAGGTTCAATTACCAGACCTTATGTGCAACCAACTAGCTCATACTTTAAACATGGTTATTGGCCTTCATATGTTGACTCTATGTATGCTGGGATAGGATATGGGGGCACTGCTGTGAAGCCCTCAGCAGGTTGTTCTTGGACTAACAAGGGACCCAATCATCAATGGAGGACCAAGAACAATGGTGGATCCTCTAAATCTTCATGCCCTAAACCTGTGATCCACAAGGCAGGTTCAAGTCAGTAATGACTTGAACCTCCATCAAATTCTAACCGTTTGTATATATTTTGTTGTAGGATCATCCCCTTAAGCATAAGAATATTGGTATTGTTGATAGTGGTTGTTCTAGAAGCATGTCTGGAAACAGAGATATGATGCACAATTTTGTTCCCATAGAAGGAGGAGGCAATGTGACTTTTGGAGGAAGTGATGGAAGTATCACAGGAAAAGGCACCATAAAGACACCTCATCTAGATTTTGAAAATGTGTACTATGTTAAGGAACTTCAACATTTCAACTTGTTCTCTGTTTCACAAATCTGTGACACTAAGAACAAAGTTCTCTTCACTGAGAATGAATGTCTTGTGCTGTCTAAAGACTTCAAACTCCCAGAAGAAACTTCAATTCTGCTGAAAGTTCCTCGAACTCACAATTTATACACATTCAACCTTAATGAAGTTCAACCAGGTGGTGACCTCACTTGTTTGGTGGCTAAAGCATCTCTTGATGAGTCCACCAAATGGCATAGGAGGATGGCTCATGTGAATTTCAAGACCATAAACAAACTCTCTAAAATGGGTCTTGTTGAAGGTCTTCCCACCAAAGTATTCACAAATGATCATAATTGTGTCGCTTGCAACAAAGGAAAACAACACAGAGCCTCTTACAAAGCTATCAATGCTATGAGCATCATTACTGAACCTCTTCAGTTGCTTCACATGGATCTGTTTGGTCCCACTCAAGTCAGAAGCATTGATCATAAGTACTTCTGTTTGGTGATCACTGATGGCTATAGCAGATTTTGTTGGGTTTTCTTTCTCAGAACCAAAGATGAAACATCCCAAGTGCTGACTGAATTCATCACTCTCGTTGAAAATCAATTGAACAAAAAGGTTAAGGGAATTCGGTGTGATAATGGGACAGAGTTCAAAAATGCTATTCTAATAGAACTCTGTGGGTCAAAAGGTATAAAAAGGGACTATAGTAATCCAAGAACCCCACAACAAAATGGGGTGGCTGAAAGATAGAATAGGACCTTAATAGAGGCTGCAAGATCAATGCTTGCAGACTCTAAACTCCCCACTATGTTCTGGACAGAAGCTGTTGGCACAGCGTGCTATGTGCTAAACAGGGTCTCCATTACAAGACCACAACTCAAAACACCATATGAACTTCTCTTTGGGAAGGTTCCTGTCATTCACTACCTAAAACCTTTTGGTTGTCAAGTCACCATTCTGAACACCAGTGATCCGTTGGGAAAGTTTGATGAGAAGGCTGATGATGGTTATATTGTGGGTTATTCAGCTCATAGTAAGGCATACAGGGTGTACAATTTGCAAGCCAAGAAGATAGAGGAGACGCTGAACCTGAGATTTCTAGAAGATAGGCATAATGTTCAAGGACACGATCATACATGGTCCTTTGACCTTGACTACTTAACTGATTCCTTGGGTTACACTAGACACTTGGCTAACCAAAATGCAGGCCCTCAAGCTTCTCCCACTAACAATGCAGGTCCCTTAGATGATGACTCTGAAAATAAGTTTGAAGATGATGAGCAACCTATACTTGTGCCTTCTTTCTCACCTAACAATATTGCAGGTACCACCTCAAAGGATATTGCTGATACGAGTGATGAAGATGAATCCCATTATGATGAGGACCTTGCTAGGCTTCAGACACAAGAATTTGCTGCTAAGCTAGAAGCAGAGAAACTGAATGGAGGGGTTGCTAATGAAGGAGTCAGCAGAAACCACGTGTCTGCTGAAGTTGACTCTGTCACACCTACCATCCACAAATCTGCTGAAGGCTATGTTGTTTCTTCTCATGTTCCTTCTCAAGTGTCTTCAGACTTTGGAGAACCTCATACACGCTTTCCAAAACCCTCCGATCTTGGAAATCACCAACCCAAAGCTGGCATTTTCACTTCACCTTCTTATGATACTGAATTTGAACCAACAATCACTAATCTTAATTCATCCATTGAAGTCAGCCCCACTGCCACTCAGAGGATCAACATTGCTCATCCTCAATCCAACATCATAGGTGATCTTCTAGCACCTGTTAGAACTCGAAGGGCTATAACAAGTCCTCAATTTGGACAGATTGCTTTTCTCTCTTATGTCTCCAACCAGCAAAGAGACAATCACACAGACTTCAAGCATTGTCTGTTTGCTTGTTTTCTCTCTCAAGTGGAACCAACTAGTGTTTCTCAAGCTCTTAACGATTCAAGCTGGCTAGAAGCAATGCAAGAAGAAATGCAACAATTTCACAATCAGCAGGTTTGGATTTTGGTTCCACTTCCTGATGGCAAATATGCCATTGGGACAAAGTGGATTCTGAAGAATAAGAGAGATGCTCGGGGTGTTGTGATAAAAAACAAAGCAAGATTAGTAGCTTAAGGCTTCAGACAAAAGGAAGGGATTGATTATGATGAAGTGTTTGCACTTGTGGCCAGAGTCGAAGCAATTCGCATTTTCTTGGCTTATGCTTCTTACATGGGTTTCATGGTGTATCAAATGGATGTAAAAGGTGCTTTTCTGTATGGTGAGATTGAAGAGGAGGTCTATGTCACTCAACCCAAGGGATTTGAAGACCCAGATCACCCAAATCATGTTTACAAGGTTGTTAAAGCTCTTTATGGCTTACATCAGGCACCAAGAGCTTGGTATGCTAGGCTTTCATCATTCCTGCTGAAGCATGGCTATAGGAGAGGTGCCATTGATAAAACTCTGTTCCTAAAGAAGAATTATTCAGACATCATTCTGGTGCAAGTTTATGTGGACGACATTATTTTTGGCTCCACAAACGAAGCTTGGTGCAGGGAATTTGAGGAACTAATGAAGGGTGAATTTCAAATGAGTGCTATGGGAGAACTTACTTTCTTTTTGGGTCTCCAAGTTCAGCAGAAACAGGATGGCATCTTTATCTGTCAAGATAAATATGTGAGGGACATTTTGAAGAAGTTTGGTATGGAAGGTGTCAGGACTGCCACAACACCTTATGAAGCTCCAAAGACTAAAGCAAATAATGAACCAGATCTACCTGTGAATGTTCATCTGTACAGGTCCATGATTGGTTCATTGATGTATCTAACAGCTTCCAGGCCTGATATTACATTTGCTGTGAGTGTTTGTTCTCGACATCAAGTCACTCCACTTACTTCCCATCTCAATGCTGTCAAGAAGATCTTTAAGTACCTCAAAGGCCAACCTCTTTTAGGCCTTTGGTACCCAAAAGAGTCTCCTTTCAAGTTGGAAGCATATAGTGACAGTGATTATGCTGGTGCAAATCTGGATAGAAGATCCACAACTGGAGGCTGCCAATTTCTTGGCAAAAGGTTGATTTCTTGGCAATGCAAGAAACAAACCATTGTGGCTGCCTCAACTACTGAAGCAGAGTTTGTTGCTGCTGCAAATTGCTGTGGTCAGGTCCTCTGGATTCAAAACCAATTGCTGGACTATGGGTACAACTTCATGAACACTACTATTCATATAGATAATCAAAGTACCATCTGCATAGTCAAAAATCCAGTGTTTCACAGTCGAACTAAACACATTGAAATCAGGCACCACTTTATACGAGATGCATATGAAAAACATTTGATAAAAGAGGCAAAAATTCATACTGATGATAATGTGGCAGACTTGTTAACAAAAGCGTTTGATGGACCAAGGTTTCAACACCTCGTGGTCAATATTGGAATGCTAAACCCTTGACTGCATAGTTTAAGGGGAGGCATAGGCCTCAGGGGAGGATTTGTGCAAACTCTGCATATCTTTGTTTGTTTGTATCATAGCTTGTTCAATAAACAGTTTTCCTTTTTCTAAATTTGCTTCTATCATTACCTTTGTAAAAACATCATTTTGCCAATAGTGATAGCATTTATTTAATATAATTTATCTTTTTAATTTTCTCTATTTGCATTTTTGCCTCTGTTATTTATAATTCTTTGCTAACACTTAATGTCTAATTATTCTTTAGCTTGTTTTTGTGTTGTTCTTGTGTAGTGTTGTGTCTGTTTTGCAGTTGTCTGGATTGCAATTTGTCTATCCCATGAACAAGTTCAAATTCATCAAGTGTGACTCAATGGTACATGGTCAAGTTAGCTAAAAGAGTGTTGCTGGTTTCTTCTGAAAGTAAAAGTACTGAAGCATACAATTTGATTCCACTGAAGTTTTAATACTGAAGAAAGGAAATTGAAGTCAAATTGTTCATTCATTCATTCAAGAAACAGTTTACAGCTTACAGCTTACATAAAATCAACCTACTACATATGCATCTACAAGATACGAGCTGTACACTTAAGCTAAGCCTAATCTAGTGTATATCTTTCATTCCGAAATCTAAGTGAATGTTGGATATGCGTTAGATGCTGGCTTTGCTTTCGTAGGTCTTGCATAACCACCCATTCCGTCTAACTGGCTGGTTGGATATGCATGACCAACTCGATGAAGATGCTAAGGACCAAAATGGGAGGATGGATTGATGCAAACGATTGACGATGACGATGACCACGCAGGATGACGGAGAAAAATAACGTGTCCTGTGTGCTTCATCTATTCATTTCAACCAAAATGCAATCGATCCACCCTCCTTAAGCCCTTCTTCTATACGATGTGTGTTGATGCACCAAAAGATGGCGCAGTGAGACCAAGAACCACCTCTCTATCTTTGGGGAGTGGCGGATTCCTGGCACGAGGTCTTTGTTGAGACCGAGGTGCTGGAGGTTGGGAGTAAGATGTTCCCTCCTTATAGGAGTCATCAGAATCATCAGCAGATTCACTTGGATTCACTACACTGTCATCTTCTGAAGAAGGGAGAAAGAGCGATTTATTTGGTCGTGGATAGGGTTGAGGAAAGTAATGTTGCCATGGGTTTGATTCACCACTAGATGATGATGAAGAGGATGATGAAGATGAGGAAGTGAGATCTATGATCTCAGGTGTGGTATTCATGGTGCAATTTGGTTAATTGGGGTTATTTTGCATCTAGGGTTTGTGGTAATTATTTGGGGATCTTGATGAAGAAATGAGTTACATTGGGATCATTTTATAGACGGGTTCGAGGTTCAATGAGTTTAATGCAAGTAGTTGGCACAGTAATTCTAGAATCTTACCGAAGCTATTCATATCTTTGATGCATTCTGCTGAAGTTATAACTTCAGCAGATTGAACATGTGTTCCTGCTGAAGTGATATTTTGGGTTGGGTCAATGATGCAATACACGTCAGCAATAGTCAACCAAACGGTCAATTTTTATTTGACTATAATTTGGGCAAAAACTATCAATCCACCATCACTCTCTTCAGAACAAACAAATTCCTTCTCTTTCCACTTTCACAAACACTCACCATTTCAAGAATCATAACCCTAAACACTCATATCACTCATGGCTCTTGAATTTAAAAATGATCACAACAAAGTTGCATTTCTGGGAAATGGCAAGGGATATGAATTGTACGAACCAATGGTGGAATTCCTGAAAAGGTCCAATATTTGTTATGCTCTAACTCATTCTCCAAATGAGATATATGAATCACTGATTACTCAATTTTGGGCATCTGCTGAGAAGAGGAGTGAGACAGAGATTAGGGCTGTGATTGATGAAACAGAGTACATAGTTACAGAGGACCTAATTCGGAGGAAGCTTCACTTGGAAGATGCTGATGGAGAACTTCACTCTAATCAGGAAGATGTGATTACTGGGCTAAGGGCAATTGGCTATCGTGGTACAAGGACTGATATGTGGCTGAAGAAGGAACTCTGTCCGAAGTGGAGGTTCCTGGTTCACACGCTGCTTCAATGCATGAGCAACAAAACTGGAGGATGGGACAAGTTCTCTACACAGCTGGGATATGGTATTGTGTGTCTTTCTCAAGGGGTAACTTTCAATTTTTCTAAGTATATTTTCGAAAACATGGTTGAAAATATTCAAAAGACAAAGGGAAAATTTTTAATGTACCCAAGGTTTCTTCAAATTATTTTAGACACCTCTACCCAAGCCCAATCTTTCTATCCCATAGGTTCTTTGACTGCTAAATTGTATGCTACAATGAGAACCCACTTTCAGGGGGAACATCATCCCTTGCTAGCAGCCATGTTGCCCCAAGGTAATGAGGCTGCTGATGAGGAGAATGTGGCTCATAATCCTCCTTCCTCACCTGTTGCTACTGATGGTAATCCATTGGTTAACATTGATGAGGGCCCCTCATCAACTGTTGAACCAACTCATGTTGCTCATGACCAACCACCTTGTCCCAGTCCAACACCCACACTTGTTACACATGATGAATCTGATCTTAATAGACTACCCACACCAAGTCCTGTTAGGGATCCTCTCAATGAAGATCTTCCTCACATTGAGCATGACCATATTACTTCTGAAAGGTCCAATGAAGCTCCCCTTACCACAGAGCAATCTGCTGGTGGAGCTGAGGACCCTATTACACTCTCATCTATCCATGCTCTTGTCAACAGGTATGCTGCTGAGGTCACTAGTCTGAAAAAGGAGCTTACAGAGACCAAGTCTTCTCTTGGGAGTAAGATTGAAGAACTGCAAAATCAAGTCAAGGTATTAGAGGACAAAATAAAAGGGCCCTCCAAAAGGAAGCTTGTGGTTTCCTCTGATGAAGAACAAGAAGTACCTCACTTTGAGTCTCTGGACATGTTGGCTGATGTTTCTCTCAATGATCCTTCATCAGTAGCTGCTACTTCCTCAAGGAAGAAGGAACCTGTCCTTTACAAAAGAAGAAGGAGATCCTTTTCACATAAGGTTCCTTCTGAAGCTTCAAAGGAACCTGGGGTTGATAAGGATGCATCTGCTGATGTGCTAATGGAGGATGTATCTTCATATCCTAATCAATCTTCATCAGTTCAAGAACCAACAGACCTTTCACCTTCAGCAGATCTGTCTGACCTTGCTGCTATGACCACTCCAGTTGATAATCTGCATCAACATGTTGATTTAGGTACTACTACAGAGGTTCCTGTCGTTGATTTAACTGAAGAAGAGTGTGCCAAGAAGCCTGATGATAAAGGGAAAGATGCAATAACTGAAGATGAGCTAGGTCCAGACCTGGTAAGTGAGGAGGAAAGACTAGGTCAAGCAAGTAGATTGGCTGAGTTTGAGAAGTCAAAGGAAAGTGTAGCATTGGCTCATAAACTTGAAACAGAGGACTTTTCATCTTTAACTCCTGAGAGAAGAAGAGAACTGGATGCAATGAGGGTTCAGATGCCTGCTGAACACTGGGATATTCTAACTCAGCAAGTCATTTCAAGACCTTCTCTTGCTCAAAGTATACTAGGTGGAGATTTCCTCAGTGACAATTATGTGGAGCGAATGATGGCTCAGGGAAGACAAAGGAAGCAAGAAGCTATCGCACAAAAGAAAGCCATCAAAGCTCAGAAGGACAAAGAGAAACCTCCTTCCAAAGCTGAAATAAGAATGGTGGTGAAAAATCAATGCTCGATGTACAACTCTGGCTTAACAATGAAACAAGTCAAGGCTTTTCCTGATCATGTCCTGTATCGCAAATATAATCAAATCATGAAGGACAAATTATCATCTGCAACACATTCTACCAACTTGAAAAGGATTGTTGAGAATGAAGCTGCTCAAGAAGCCAAAAGACTCAAGTCTGATGATGCTCCAGCCAAGGAATCATCTCCAGTCATTCCCACTGAAGCATCTGCTGAAGTTGCTTCTTATACTAACAAGGGTCCATCTGCTGAACCATCTTCCAATTCTCCTGAAGCACCTGCTATATCAGCTCCCACTTCATCTGTGACAATCATTGACATACAAGAAGCTTCTAAAGCTAAGGAAGCTGATCTCGCAGAAACAAAAACAGAAAGGGCGATGAAAATGCTTCACAGGATGAATGCACTTCGTGAAGGTGTTTCAACTAACCCTCCCTCTGCCTCTTCAAGTCTTTCCACACATGTTCAAACTGAAAATGCTCCCTCTGAGAACATCCATAAGTCTGGTGGGAGGAAGAAGAGAATGGCCAAAAGATCTCCCTTGGATCTTGAAGCTGATGACTCAACTTTCATTATAGAAGGGTCTGCTGCTGATTTTCCTGATGGAAATTCAGATGAGGTGGTAGATTGGAAATTGAAGGATGATGAGATGAATGTCATTCATCGAAGGGACTCCACTTCAATGGAATTCACCTTTCTAAAGGAAATTCTACACTTGGTAGACAGGGCAGACTTACTTTCTATGTTCACTCGTGTTACCACCTATTACTGCAACAAGGAACCACAAGGTTCTGGGATGTTCTTACCAGGAGATCTTCAAGTCCTGTTGAACTCTCACATTCCCAATAGCAAAGCACATTCCATTTGGGAAAACTCACATCGGTGGAAGCTTGCATCCTGGAGATTCTATCCTCTCCCTCGTGTGCATGTGCTTGAGACTAAGGGTGGAATCACTGTCTACATGTTTTCTGAAAGAAAGTATCCTTTGCCCAAAAGACTTATGGAAAAGATGCTGAGTCAGAAATTGGAAATTCCTCCAGATCCTGTGGGCAATGAAAGACAGTCTGCTTTAACATTGGTGGGATTGATCAAGACTCAACTTCAACAACTGCAATAGGCCTCATTCTCATCCATATCAGGACACTTGGTACCCTCTGCATTACTTTGTTTTGTTGTTTTTTTTTTATTTGTGTTATGTATATCCCTATCTTTTCCTGTGTTAATTTTTCAATTATTAGTTATTAAAAAAAAAAAAAAAAAAAAAAAAAAAAAAAAAAAAAAAACTAACTTTTATGCAGGTTTGTTTGTTGTCCAATTCTGATGGTTTTTAACACCTGATGTACCTTGTGTATGTCAAAGAGTTGGCTAGTCCAAAGGGTACAGCTTTGGTAAAGACACAACAAATCTGTTAATAGCTGTAATGGTTTGCTCAAAATCATAGGGTCTGCAACCACCCATGCTTAACTGCTGAGGGTTGTATGGTTATCAATTCACCATGGTCTATTCCTTTTTGGAATCCAAGAATTGACTAGCCCACATGTATATGGCATGTGGTAAAGGCAACTGAATCCATATTTGGTTCTCAATTCACCAATACTAAGAATTGACTAGTCCTGAGCAAACGGCTACAGGTAAAGACAAGTCAAATCCGTTTACATGGTTGCTGGTTTGCCAATAAATCAGATGGTTATCAATGTACCATGGTTTTCGAGCTCAAACATGTGGCTACTCCAGTAGTGATGGCTATTGGTAAAGAGACATCAAACCCATTATTTTCAATGATTCACCTCTCACAGGAGTTAACACACCTGGAAGTGATGAGAATAGTATGAAACTTATATGTTTTGATGTACCTAATGTCATATGTTGCTGCAAAGATCCGGTGTATCACAGGTCAATCATCATAGAGATGTTCATCTTCTGAATCTTTGTTGCTGATCCTCAAGATACTGGCCATTCATAGCTCAGAAGTGTTTCAGATATGGAGAGGATCTTGCTTGGAAATTTTTCGTAAAATGGTAAAATCCTCAACAGCATTATCGATCTATCAAGGAAACTGGAACTTAACCTAGTCAAATTCCAGTTTAGGGGAGGATTATTGGGAATTAAGGTAAACTACTGATTCTGCCGAAGTATCTACCGAAGAGATTCTGCCGAAGAAGAATGGATTCTGCTGAAGTTATACTTCAGCAGAAGTGTTAAAGCAGATATCGTGTTGCTGCTGAAAGTACGAATCCATGTAGGAGAGATAAGCTCAGTATAGAGTAAAAGTCAGCGCCGTATTAAAGATAGGTTGGCGCCGTATTATGTAGAGCTTACTCAGAATAAACAATATGATTAACAAAACAATATGATTAGTTGCATGCTTGTCTAGATGCATGCTTGGTCTATGTTAGTATTAGGAGCGTACATTGTAAACGCTCATTAGGGTTTCTTGCCTATATAAGAAACCATGATAGTATGTAATAGTTAAGCTTTTCTCAAGTCTTTCAAGTCTTGTAAAATATCCGAAACATAGAGTTTCTATAATCAAAAGATCCATAGAGGATCAAAGAGTCTTAGTTATTATAACTTGTGTTTACTTTCCGCTACAAAATACAAGTTGTAGAGATCTTCCATTAGTTTGCTTGTGATTACATAGGCAACACTAACGATCTCCGAGTGCTTAAGATCTATCAAGGTCTTTGTTTTCAACAATGATCCTAAGTCGGCTAGAGCATCGAGAGGTTTGGAAGTTCCAAGCCTACACGGAAGAGTAAATAGCCCGAGATCGTCTAACTTCTTAGGTAAATTATTTCGCACAAAAGCGGACCCATGTTTTCCAAGTCTAAGTTCTAACTCATATTTTTCTTTTAAAGCATTATAATAAGGTGCATGAGCTAAGACTTCAAGAACCGGTTTTTCTTGATGGAGTTCCTTGTACTCCTCCTCTAGATTAATTTTGGGTTCTTGGTTGACGGGTTTCTCAAGATTAGGTTCTACCAATGGTGCAGGGCCTTGGTATCTCATTTTAGATTGCTTGGAACCCTTGTTGATAGCATTTACCGAGTGAACCGTTGGGTGTTAGGGGCATGGATGTGCATTCTACCATGGTGAACAAGAACATGAAGTTGATGAAATCGAACTTACTTTTGGATTCTTGATAGTATCACTTGGGAGTGCTCCAATTTCCCGTTCATTAAAGGCTTTTAAGAGGGCATCAAGCTTGTTTGTCATCTCGCATTATCTTCACTTAAAATCGGCTTCAAGCTTAGTCATTCGAGTCTCTTGAGATGACATGAATCTAGATGCAATTGCCTCAAGATTAGTGGGGTTCCTGGTGTTTAGAGAATTGAACCTATTAGGTGGAATAGATGAGCTTTGGGGTGTGCTTGAGTATTGGTTCCACTTAAGGTTAGGGTGATTTCTCCATGAGGGGTTGTAAGAGTTTCCTAAGTTGTTTTGTTCGGGCTTAAAAGTGTACCACTTTTCTCCCGCTCGATCGGTACGCATGGATGCGTAGTCCGCAAAAGCTTGTTCGGGGAGTCTTGTGCAATCACGAGTGTCATGGGGACCACTACATAACTCACAAGGAAGAGTGATTTTATTCACTTGATGTGAAGACTTAGGATTTTCGTAGGAACTCATTAGGAATTGAACTTGATCTTCAAGTTCGATCATCCTACGGTCGGAAGATTGTGAGTCAATGGGAGGCAAGGAGATTGCCTTAACGGTTTTGGGCAACTCACGGGGGTCATTCCAACTTTCGTTGTCATAGAAAGCAAGGTCCTCTATTATTCCCCATGATTCTTCCGCGGTGAGATCACTAAGTTTTCCACCGGCCGCTTGGTCAATGGATCGCTTGGTGGGGAAGTTGACATGATCATAAAAAATTTGGTCTTGGAGCCAAAGATCAATGCCGTGATGAGGGACTTTATGAAGTAAGTCCTTGAATCGAGTCCATGCTTCGTAGAGAGATTCACCTTGACGTTGTTGGAACATCAAGATGTCATTTCTAAGCTTAGTGGTTCTCCCCGGTGGGAAAAATTGAGCAAGAAAACGAGAGGTGAGATCATCCCAACTTGAGATGGATCCGGCGGGAAGTCGCTCAAGCCAATTACTAGCTTGGTCCCGTAGAGAGAATTGGAAGAGACAAAGGCGCGTGGTCTCCCGAGTAGTAGCATCAAGGTCGATGGAATCGACAATTTTAAGGAAATCCCTTAGATGCTGATTTGGATCTTCGGAACGAAGTCCATGGAATGCACATATGTTTTGCACCAACCGGATGGTGTCGGATCGCAGGGCCATAGTTTGGGGCTCAATGGTGTTCCTATAGCCTAGGTGGCTTGGTCTTGAGTATTCACCAAGAGTACGGGCTCTTGGAGGGTCAATTGGTGGTGGGTTGATGAATGGTGGGTGGTTATCACCTTCCATGATGAAAAGTGATGGGATTACGAACAAAGGTCACAAAGAAGGGGGATAGACTATGAGAAAGCTAAAAAATGAGAAAAATTTACTTGATAGGAATCAAGCAAAGGAAACCTAAACGAGGTGGACTACTAACTAGCTATTCTATTCCCCGGCAGCGGCGCCAAAAACTTGATAACGCTACACGCGTCGTTCGAGGTCAAAGGAACTTCCTTTTCTTCGAGCAAGTTTTATAACACCCTAGGCAGTGAACCTAATCGTTGTAGTGTAGTATTAGGGTAAGCCACGGGTGTTGATATCGTTCTCTAGGGGAATAGGAATGCTAGTGAGAAGTTACAACGCTAAGGTTGGGGTTGAGGAAGATTATTTTTTATCTTTTTATGTTTTTTAGGAAATGGAAAGGTACGAATCTCGGGGTTTGGATTTGGGGGTTGGTATTGCTACCGTTTACTCTACTTATCTAATTATCTAATCTAAGGTGTATGTAGTCTATGTCTAATTATTGTGTGCTCGTATGATAGTTTAAGGATGTGTTTACTTAGGTTTTACTACTCCTTAATTATCTCCTATTGGTAGTTGAATTGTCACGTCCTTATTCTTAATTGCGTTGTGTTTTCTAAGGTCGTAAGGTGTGCATTCCCTAACTCTTTGAAGTCACCTTTAAGTGTAGTAAACGAAATCCACTAAGTCATTCATAAACTAACTTTGAGGTTATCTTTGGGTTTAGTAAACGAAATCCACTAAGTCATTCATAAACTATCAAAGATTTATCAAGTATTAAACACAACGATAGCCTAGTTGCACTCCTAAGCCAATTACAATTAAGATAAGAGACAACCTAACAATAATTAACAACTAGGTTTCATATATCTAAGCAAACACACAAGTAATTTAGCCGGACATGGTAAACATGCAAGCATACACACAATCAATCAACGACATAATTGTATTAATGAAGTAAAGCACTTATCTTGAAGTAAGATAGGGTTTGGAACCCTAAAATACTGTACAAGATGGCCTTGGTTCGGTTTAGGTTTTTACTCCAAAAGACTACACACTAATACTGAAAAATTCAGATTTTATATATAAGATTACATATGCGACGGCGTCACCTTATGTTGTGTGACGCCGTCGGGTCGCCGTCATTAGGGTTTCGTCTTGGCCACGTTAGTCTTGCGACGGCGTCACCTTGTGCTTGTGACGCCGTCCTCTTCAGCTTCTGACGCCGTCTGGATTGAATCTAGGTCGTCTGAGTTGCGACGGTCTACTCTTTTATAACTTGACGTCGTCACTTGAAAATAAGAGTTTTGGCTTCTGTCCCGTCACAAAATCCTCCGACGGCGTCGCAGTTAAGCAGTGACGCCGTCACCTTGTGTTTTCAGCAGCTGGAGTGTCTCGATTCTTGACTTTGGCCATTTTCTTCGTATATCCGCGCCTTTTCGTCCAAATAAGTGCCATTACAGCAATTTGCCTTCAAGAGACCTAAAAAGTGAAAAGGAACGATATTAAGTAATAACGGATACAAAAGTGATCAAATAAGGGCTTAAACGACCCCTCAAAAAGGTACATTTTAAAACCTTATCAGCAACATAAAATTGTTCAATATGCGGCTATGTGCATACTCGATATTCCGGTTTAGAAAAACTTACTTTAATGTTGATAAATGATGTTTGAATCTTTGAATGGAATCAATGGATTAAATATTAAGGTTAATGGGTTTTTATATTTAGGTAAGGTTTTTTCTACCTTCCTAAAAGGCCAATTACTTGCACGTACACAATGTCCCAAACAAAGCCTATAAATTTACATATTTTCATAAAAGTCGGTTCTTTCGGGAAAGTACCGGAACCGAACGGTTCCGACCTGAACCGTCCCGAGAACCGAAATTTTAGAATTTTAGGAACCAAGAACCATACCATGGTTCTAATATATAGTCCCATTCCCGGTAGGTACCGGTACGGTTTTTCGGTTCTTTTGGTTCCTCTGTTTTTTTGACACCCCTAGTATACATACATGTTTGATCAAATTTGAAGTTACAAAAACCAACAAATCTTGACAAACCAACAAATCTTGACAAACCAACAAATTTTGACTTCACTAACTACTTTTTTCTAAATTTTTTATTTGTACATTTAAAAAGACAAAATGTTGGTTGATCAATTATATCTCACGTTTAAACTTTTTAGAGTATTTTGCAGAATCAAAAGCATGGGGACACGCTAAGTAACAACAGTTTATAAGAAAGTACATGTTAGAATATTATGACCTCCAAGTAAAAATATAGAATATGATGAACCTTTGATTCTAATTCCAATCAACACCAACCTGGAATAGTGAGAGGTCATATGTCCCATTTAAATTAAGTCGTTAGGTTGTTATACTTAAATAGAACACATATAATTACGTGAAGGCGAGAATAAGATTGAAGAACATATTGATAAAGTAATAATTTCAGCCCATTTAGTGATGAATATATTGATATAGCTTATTAAACCCGCGGAATCACGGGAATTTTTGAAAAAAATAATCATCAAGGGAGATAAGTGTGTGAATAAATTAACAAACATCAAAGAATGTAAATATATTACATTATTTTATGAAAAGAATTAATAAACAATATGTCAATGATACGATAAACAATTTGGTTTGTAAATAAACGTACACGTGTCATCTGTTTCAATTGGTGGATAGTCTTAAAAGGGAAAGCTATGCGGCCGACGTTAAACACTTAAATAGTGCATGTGTATTTCGTGAACAACTAACATGTTGATAACTTGAGTTGATTTGATTATGTCAACACTAAGATATGTTAATACTAAAATCATCATCATCCAAAAATCACATAACAAATCAAATATTATATTGGAGAAAAAAGTCTAAAAGTGGCCATTTGCATTGGATAAATAATCCATGGGAACATGAATATTGTCTAAAAGCAATGTCAAAATGCCGAATTCAAAATTATTCGGACTACCCAAACACAAACAAAGAAACCATAATAATGGCTTAAAATAGTGTTTTAAAGTGTATGTAATGCAAGCTCCTTGCATGATTTTCATCCGACCATCGCATTGCAGGAAGTGCACATTCTTCAATCGTCTTTCTCCACCTTCATCACCAAAAGCTGTCTTTTAATGCTCGAACAATCACTGGTTGGTTCCAAATCTGATGCACGTTTAGCACTCTTATTTTTCTCCACGGGTGTAGTATCTTCATGAGTTTGAGATTTCAGATCTTACTAAAGAGGCGGCTAAACTTACGAATGGAGTGATTTCAGGTAATGCTGAACTGGTAGCCTCATTCTCCTATACAACGTGGAGGTAAATGTTGAAGCATTCACAAAACGTTCCACAATAAACAATGCATTATAAAACAAATGTTGTACAATAATTACCTTAACTGGTGTTAACTTGGAAATGAGAGAGTTGAGAATCTCAGAATCGTAAGAGAGATGTAGCACAGTGAAAACAGGCAGTAGCATTTTCGCGTTTACCTCATCCATTTTCACTTTGAAGGCATACCTCTTGCCAACCAAATTACTGATTTCTGATGGGAAAATCTAATCTTCAGCATTCTACATGATAACAATAATTTTGTGACAAACATTAACACTTATTAACCTTAAACTTTACAATTTCAGTACCTCAAATATTCTACATACCTTGCATCCATACTTTTCACAAAGCTTAAACGCAGATGTACCAACCATTGCATCCACTTCTTCATTAAAGAGAGACAAAGATATTGTCCCTGATTCATCCTGAACCCCGAATTAGAAGTCGATATATAAACAGAAAATAGAATTAAAATATTTATAAGATGCCTTGAAATTCGTGCATCTCCACTCATTAGCTGGTTGATATCCAAACTTACTTTTTGTTTCGTTCTCAAGATCAACAAACTGACTTTCCTTTACAACCTTTTTGTTACACTTCCTGCAACCGAGGTACCACCAGCCCTCCTCCTCATGAATCGCGATTACAATTTCAACGATAACGCTTGGTTTACCCTGCAAATTCACAAATTCCCATATTTAGTTTATGACAGCAGTTTATGATATCGTAAATTTGTGTAGAGATCAATTACTTAACCTGGTCAACATCAAGAAGCTCCACAATGTTTTTTATCTTCCACTTGTTCATAAATTCATCTCTGGTGGAGTGTTTTTCATTCGCTGAAATACGGGATGCTGTATTTTCAGATTTCTGACCATCTTGATTAGAAAACAGCCTGATAAATAGTCACAATAAGTAGTTATTAACTGTTAAATGATGTCAGATATATGACAGAGACTGGAAGGTATAAATTTTTTTATTTCAACATACTTTATTCTTAGCTTTTCGACCATCAATAATTCCTCATTCTTAATACTTTCACTGCCGTCGAAAAGGAAAAGCTTGGTTAGAATTATAGAAAATTGCATGATTTTCATCCGACCATCGCATTGCAGGAAGTGCACATTCTTCAATCGTCTTTCTCCACCTTCATCACCAAAAGCTGTCTTTTAATGCTCGAACAATCACTGGTTGGTTCCAAATCTGATGCACGTTTAGCACTCTTATTTTTCTCCACGGGTGTAGTATCTTCATGAGTTTGAGATTTCAGATCTTACTAAAGAGGCGGCTAAACTTACGAATGGAGTGATTTCAGGTAATGCTGAACTGGTAGCCTCATTCTCCTATACAACGTGGAGGTAAATGTTGAAGCATGCACAAAACGTTCCACAATAAACAATGCATTATAAAACAAATGTTGTACAATAATTACCTTAACTGGTGTTAACTTGGAAATGAGAGAGTTGAGAATCTCAGAATCGTAAGAGAGATGTAGCACAGTGAAAACAGGCAGTAGCATTTTCGCGTTTACCTCATCCATTTTCACTTTGAAGGCATACCTCTTGCCAACCAAATTACTGATTTCTGATGGGAAAATCTAATCTTCAGCATTCTACATGATAACAATAATTTTGTGACAAACATTAACACTTATTAACCTTAAACTTTACAATTTCAGTACCTCAAATATTCTACATACCTTGCATCCATACTTTTCACAAAGCTTAAACGCAGATGTACCAACCATTGCATCCACTTCTTCATTAAAGAGAGACAAAGATATTGTCCCTGATTCATCCTGAACCCCGAATTAGAAGTCGATATATAAACAGAAAATAGAATTAAAATATTTATAAGATGCCTTGAAATTCGTGCATCTCCACTCATTAGCTGGTTGATATCCAAACTTACTTTTTGTTTCGTTCTCAAGATCAACAAACTGACTTTCCTTTACAACCTTTTTGTTACACTTCCTGCAACCGAGGTACCACCAGCCCTCCTCCTCATGAATCGCGATTACAATTTCAACGATAACGCTTGGTTTACCCTGCAAATTCACAAATTCCCATATTTAGTTTATGACAGCAGTTTATGATATCGTAAATTTGTGTAGAGATCAATTATTTAACCTGGTCAACATCAAGAAGCTCCACAATGTTTTTTATCTTCCACTTGTTCATAAATTCATCTCTGGTGGAGTGTTTTTCATTCGCTGAAATACGGGATGCTGTATTTTCAGATTTCTGACCATCTTGATTAGAAAACAGCCTGATAAATAGTCACAATAAGTAGTTATTAACTGTTAAATGATGTCAGATATATGACAGAGACTGGAAGGTATAAATTTTTTTATTTCAACATACTTTATTCTTAGCTTTTCGACCATCAATAATTCCTCATTCTTAATACTTTCACTGCCGTCGAAAAGGAAAAGCTTGGTTAGAATTATAGAAAAGACGTATGTTTCATCAAATCAAATTTGGAGTGTTGGACACACCCCAACATCTAAGCAGGCGGACAATCACAAATTTTACCACTTGGACTGACCTCTTAATCGTGAATTTTTACCACCTCGTGTCCAACCCGATTGATTACACCTAAAGCACATGGCAAACGCAACAATATTTACATCTCTTGAAGCAAGGCCACTCTTACCATACTCTACCATCTGACCCACAAGAACCATATATTAACACAAGCAATGAAAAAATATAACATTCCTCGGCTGTCAAGAACAAAAAACCTTCTTTTCCAGTCACCCCTCAAGTTTGAAGAGCGCTTTGAAAGATATCCTTGCCTTATTGTTTGAACCTGATATACACATAAGAGAAACTCATGTTTACGGTCTAAATGAAAGGAGCCCCAACTAAAAAGAGGAAAATTGTTATTGAGTTCCTACCTTCCCCTTTGAAGCGGATTGCATAACTACCTCGATCATTTTATGGAAACTTCTACCAATTTCATGAGACTGTTGTGCGTATGTCAACACCTGAGTAGCACAAGATAAACAATTATCTGAGTTCCACATATCACAAAACTAAAAATCATTTTGCCAAAGCCCAATTCCCAACTCTGAACAGTTAAAAAAATTATAGAAAAATAAGCAAACAGATCATACAATGAACCCTTGCAACATCGAAAAATGAACTTGATTGAAGATTATTTGTGAGATCGTCATGCATTACTCAGTCATGTACCACAAGTAGTCATAAGCATCTTTAGTCACATTTAAATGCTCCAATAATCCAAATGTTCAAAATGTATTGTCATCATAATATTCTGTTTTTGGCCTTTTGGTGTTAATTATTACTATATGTTATAATCATTTGGTCATACAAAGGTGTTTTGGGTGAATCCAACCAGGCCCAATCTGTTTTGACTTGTGACCCGACAAAAGATTTACCCATTTGACCCATTTTACACAACCCGTCCATTTTCACCTTTACATACTACTTTAGGCACATATCAATATTATTAAATCTTGAACGTACCAAATTCATCTAAAGGGGCATCATAGTCATAGCTTGTGGCAATAAACGGACCACCAGCAGTCCTACCAAAATTGGTTCCTCCACGGTACTGTAAGAATTAATGAAAATAAAATGTTTTAGATGACATTACCAAGCAAGTCCAATATTAAATCTAACAAACCAAACATTAGAGTTACCATATAGTAGTTTATAAATGATCCACCCATTTGAATAAATTTATAAATGTATTGTGTGTCTATAGAAGTTGGCAAAAAAGGGAAAAGAGGCTTTACAATTTGAACTTACAATGTGTTTACGCCTTCCTATTTGACATAGTAAATATCTACGAAATTCAATAGATCAACCCAACCGACATGACCCACTTTGAGATGCCTGAGTTAACTACTGAAAGGTGGATAAGAGAAAGCGAAAAATGACCTGAATATAATTCAATGATTGCCTCTTCATTAAATGCTAATACCGATCTTTGGAAAGTAATCTTGAAGTCACAGCTTGACGTGTTTTTGGAGGTCTCTTAGGTAATCATCACCTGCTAAAAAAATTTAAAAAAGTCACTATAAGAATACAAAATCTTGTGCCAAGATCAAGAACTGAGAACTGATTTATATTAGTTTAGGATCTGACAAATATGCGAAAGATCGGACAACTATCTGAGGCAACGCCATATAATCAAAGCTAATATATTAGTTTTATAGCTTAATATGGTTTTCTTATAAGATTTTACTCTATCTCGAATCCATAACATGTTTGAATTGACACAGACATTGACCAATAAGCTAACAAACAAATCGACAATTAACGAACGTGGTGCAAAGTAATGGAGGTGGTAACGAAACTTGAACAGTTTAGGATCTAAGTTACATGTTTTGCACAACCACACACCCCATTAGAATGGAACATCTGATGATTCTAATTTTGGCCTTTTAAGATACGATTCTATCCTACCTTTTTTTCTATTTGGTACAACAATTTTTTCTATCAATTAAGTAAAGCCATACCAGTTATCATGCAGAAAGGAAAAAAGCATGTCAAATTTCCCAGTTTGAGTGTCAATCCTCAGCCATCATTGCAAGTTCCTTATTTTCTCATCAGTAACCTGCGAACACGAAGGGAAATTACTTATAGTTAAATGCAACAATGCATATAACAATCCAACCTAACAAATGTTTACTTTTCAACCTCTTATCTAAGCGACACAATTGTGAAACGAAGCATATAACTACTCAACCTAACAAAAACATATAACTATTCAGCCTAAATAGTTAACTGCAATGTAGCAACAATCATACATCAATCACGATCCAATATGAACTTTCTATTAGTATGAATAATGTATATACTATTAAAAGATTATATTTAAATGAACTTCTATTAGTATGAATAAGAGAAATAATTAGCATTGAAACTTAGATGCTGATATATTACATATGATAGGTTCACAATATTACCATTGAACTGTTGAACCCAATCGACCCTGTATTCAGCAAACTCCAAATCCTAGATACTCCTGCATGAGAACCACTTCTCTATTAATGTAACCAATCAACAACTATAAAGAATAGTTTTCAAAGTTAACACCTTCGGCTTCATATTTCCATATGGAAGGCCCTAACTTTAGTCACCAGTAAATATCATTCTTAATGCTGCAAAAGTTACAAACAGGCGGGTAAGTGGAAGTGGACAAAGATTTATCTAAACACCCATAAACAAAACAACAAATCTCTCATTCAAATTGTAAGAAATTTACCATCATCGACAATAATGTGCGCTCTTCATAGAACCGCTTCATATGCTTCATATCAGGATAATGAGTGAAATCAACAACCTAAAAACAATTTTAAAAAATGCAAAAAATAACGGATTTAGCTATTCAAACTTTTATCAAACACATAGTGTGCATAAAATTCATTACAAATGCATCTCAGTTCAACCTGTATCCAAATTACAACCACATGTAAAAAGAGAATAAAGAATTGCAAAAGTAGAGGATGAAGAGATGTTGTAGTATGTGATTCAAATATAATCCCTAAATTGAATTTGAATATATGCGATACTTACCGAGATGGACACCAAAAAACCCACTGGCATAGATTTTTTTTTCAAGGATGTTGAATCTGTGAATAAGATGCAATCAGTTTTATGTGTGTTTTTTGAATTGGTGAGATCATTGGATTTCGAAGTGATATCCGATGATTTTTGTAAAAGCGTTTTGGAGAAGAATACATTGGATGAGTATATCACAAAATTAAGTTGAAACTGATTTGTGGAGACATTGAATGTTATTGAATCATTTACAAAAATAATTGAGAAAGAAGCGTACAAAAGAAGAATACACATGAAACACATTAAATAAAAAATTAGCACTTTCAATACATTCATTTTAAAAACGTCTTGCATAAACTAATTGTACTTAGAAGCTAAATAAGGTAGGGCATTAAACCAATTTTTAATGCAAGGTGCTTAGTAGGCTTGTACAAAAGCTTATTTTATTATATATAATATATAATAGATTTTAGGAAAAAAGCTATAAATTAATAACGTACTTTACAAAAAACTCTCTATCTACTTCACTTATTGTCATAATACATAACCGTTTTCATTTTATTCGGTTATTTTCTGTCCGTTTTTATCCGTTTTGACGTGGATAATAAAAACGGTTTTTATCCGTTTTTGTCTGTAATATTTTCTGTCCGTTTTTATGCATTTTGACGTGGATAATACAAACGGTTTTATCCGTTTTTATCCGCTTTTATCTGTTTTTATCCGGACAGATTAAAATGAAAACGGATAAAAATGGACGATTTACGAAAACAGATAAAAACGGACAGAAAATAACCGAATAAAATGAAAACGGTTATTTATTATGACAATAAGTGAAGTAGATAGAGCATAACGAGTTTTTTTGTAAAGTACGTTATGAATTTATATCTTTTTTCCATAATTTTATTATAGTTTAAATTTAATAAGTATTATACATTATCAAAGTTAACTATAATAAATTTTTGAATGTGTTAATATATTAATTATTTTGAAAATTCCATTTTGATTTCTTTCTACTGTTTTTTCATATTTCTATTCTTTCAGATTTTAGATCCTAATTCAATTCCTTAACATTCTAGTTCCTTTAGATTCAAATTCAGCCAAAAATATTTTGCATACAAAACGGGCCTTTAGTGAGAGAGCATTTTTGTTTTGGTCATGTTTGAGTACTCCAAGTACATTCCACATACTAGTTTGCAAATATATTCATTAAATAATTGTTAGGAATTAGAAATTCCCAGTATTAAAGAGTCGGTCACCTCAAGCATATGTAATCGTTAGAAAGCTCGTAGTCGTAGTTCTTTTAAGTTAAGTAGTTATTTAGTTAAGTAACACCGTGGAGGACGGACGGGTCTTTACCCACTGTATGCCTGATCCACAGCCCAAAGTGTGGCGATTTGTGTAAGACTATAAATACTC